>CM059875.1:23610584-24210584 GCA_030490815.1 Acer saccharum
AGAGATTTAATAGTAATTGCAAAAGAAAAAAAATTGAAATTCACAATTAGATCAAAAATTGGAAAATTGGTCTTATGCTTTAATTGAAAAAACCTGACACTCAATAATTTAATTCTAGTATTCCAGTAACAAATATACCAATTCTTAAACTTACTACGGCCACATTTCAGGCGTAAATATAAGAAACCAATAAACTAATCAAATAAAAATAGAAGAATAACAGCTTATTCCAATTATCAATAAACCCTAGTAAAAAAAAACAAGCGATATCAACTTTTACTGTTATTGAATCCGAACCAACACTATTTTTTTAAATAAAAAACACCTATAAGGCTATATATGGACTAAAAATACCAACAAAAGAAAAATTTATCAATATTACATACCAAAGTTGAATAAAAGCAAAATTTGTCAATATTACATACCAAAGTTGAATAATAATCTAACAAAAGCAAACTCAGATTATGAATAACAATGTTATTGTTGGAAATTTTGTGATAAACTCTTAATTTGAGAGCACAAATTGAGTATGATAAATTCCATAAAAATGGAAGATTAAAGTGGATTCGAATTCTCCTCCGTGAGAGCTTCGAAATGGTATACTCAAATTCACAAAATGGTTAATGGGTGAATGAGAAATTGAGTCTCAAAGTGAACCCATTGTGTAGGGATCAAAGTGAATCCCACATTGCTTAGGGAAATCATTTATATGTAGTATATAAGTGAATGTGTGATATGAGCTATCAACAGTGTGTGGCATAAAGGCTCTCTCTCGCGCGCACAAGGGAGGGGGGGTTGCAAATCATGGACCTCGAACCTTCAAATGCACGACCTGCAGACACGAATGCCGCTCCGATTGGACCGTGAGAGTCCAGTTGACTTTTTACCGCTTCCCTAAGTCAACATTTTTTTGGTTTTGTGAAGAATAAGGAAAGGTTTAATTGTTTGGATTCTGATTTCTTACTTGATCACTAAGAATACAAAATCGGTTTTTGATTAGAAGTAAATCTCTTTGGAGATTATTATCTAATTGAATTATTTCCTTATTAAATCAAAAAACGTATTCACCAAGATATTTCCGAATTAATCCCTAAACCCTAATGTATCGGTTTGGCTATAAGAGCCCTAATATTCTTTTCATAAAAACATCCTGAATACACACAGCAGCCGAAATCCTTCTTCTCATTCTTCTGTTCTTTTTTGGTGAGTTTGAACCCGATTTGAGTTCGCTGAGGGTGGTTTGTGCTTCGCACTTCCACTGTTGTACCGTTGTATCCTAGGAGACGATTGCTAACACATACGGTGTAATATACGACGAAATCGTCTTAAGGAGACCGTGTGAAACACGGGCCTCGGTTTCTTTGATTTCTAATATGAATGTTTTCTGGTTTATTTACATTCTCTTACTGCAGGTTCATGCCAGATTGTTGTTTTTTTTGGATTTAAAAACAACAATCTTAAGACGATTTTTTTATTCTTTTCTTCTCATCGATTTCTTTAAACCTTTTGGTTTTTTGAACCTCGGTTTAGATTGTAATAAACCTGATTAACACACTGGTTTATAAAACATCACGATTTAATTCAATTTAATATCCTTGAACGATTGTGGAAATTATGTATGTATTTAGACATTGATTTCAAACCAATTACTGGTTTAAATATTCGGAGATCTGGTCTATTCGGACACTGATTTTGTTTGGATAATCGGGTATATACTTCTAGACACTGAGTATATTTTCCTTTCAGAAATTTGGAATCGTATGATTCGCTGTGATTTCTTTTGGAATTCTGGAATCGTTTTGATTCGCTGTGATTTTTCAGAAATCTGGAATCATTATTGATTTGCTGTGACTTTTTAGAAATCTGGAATTAGTTTGATTCGCTGTAATTTCTATCAGCGATATTATTTCGTCACTGTAAAACAATTTTGTTCTTGTTTCAGATATTATGGCGAATACCTCTAACGTGAACTCAAGCGTTCCATTAGAGACTCTGAACGCAAATCCAACTATGGGATTACCTGCTTCGGCTGTGAACTCCGTGCTTGTGGGCGAGGTGCCTGTAGTGTTGTCTACTATGGCCTCAACGACTCTGGCCATCAACTCTTTTTGTGAGAAACATGCCTGATCCGGTGATGAGCCAGTATATGAGTCAAGGGAATGTTCCTATGGCAAATCCCTACATGAATTCGGTACCATTACTGATGAATCATATGGAGAAACCTAATAAGTTCAGTGGACCGAACTTTAAGAGGTGGCAACAAAAGATGTTGTTTTATCTGACCACGCTGAACCTTGACAGGTTCTTGACTGAAGATGCTCCTAAACCTAATAGTGGTGAAGAGCGAGATGTTCAGGTATGGAATGCTATTGATGCATGGAACCATTCGGATTTCCTATGCCGTAATTACATACTAAACAGGCTGTCAGATTCGCTATATAGCGTCTATTCTTCAAAGAAAACAGCCAAAGAATAGTGGGAGTCATTAGACCAGAAATACAAAACTGAGGACGCTGGTTCCAAGAAGTTTGTTGAGGGCTAGTTTCTTGATTACAAGAGGGGACTCCAATACAGTTATGAGTCAAGTCCAAAAGCTACAGGTGATTCTGCATGAGATACATGCCGAAGGGATGGTCCTAAGTGAAACCTTCCAAGTGGCTACAATTATTGAGAAGCTTCCTCCTTCATGGAAGGATTTCAAGAACTATCTCAAACATAAGTGAAAGGAAATGAAGATCGAGGATCTGATTCTCAAGCTTTATATTGAAGAAGATCACATGAAGTATAACAAGAAAGATGTCAGTGTGCCTGAAGCAAAGATCAATGTAGTTGAGCATAGGCAAAGTTCTAAACCAAAGAAGAACAAGCCTAGGAAAGGATCCAAATTAGGTCCAAAGGGAGGAGTCTCTAAGAAGCCAAAATTCCAAGGGAAGTGCTTCAACTGTGACAAGCTGGGTCACAAATCTTCTGAGTGCAGGTTGCCAAAGAAGAAAAAGAACCACGAGGAAAACGTGGTTGCTGAGATCTCAAAAGATGTATTCGAGATCAATCTCTTTGTAGTTGTGACAGAAGCAAACCTGGTCGGGTCAAACCCAAGGGAGTGGTGGTTGGATATCGGAGCCACTCGCCATATATGCTCTGACAGGGAGATGTTCAATACGTTTGAAGAAGAGGCAAATGGGGAGAAGCTGTATATGGGCAACTCAGCCACATATGATGTCAAGGGTCGTGGGCAAGTCGTTCTCAAGATGACCTCTGGTATAACCCTGAGCTTGAACAATGTGCTGTATGTACCTGAAATTCACAAGAACTTGGTGTCCGATTCGTTGTTAAATCAGCATGGGTTCAAGATGGTGTTTGAATCAAACAAAGTACTTTTGACTAAGCAGGGTACTTATATGGGTAGGGGATATGTAACTTAAGGGCTTTTTAAGCTCAATGTATCTGTTGTTAAACAAACTATCAAAAAGGATAATTCTTCAATTTATTTGTTTGAGTCTTCCAATTTATGGCATGGTAGACTAGGACACGTTAATTATGATACTTTGCGTAGATTAATTAACTTAAATCATATTCCCACGTTTAATATTGATCTTAAACATAAGTGTGAAGTTTGCGTTGAAGCAAAACTAACAAAGTCATCATTTCAAACTATTGAAAGAAAATCTGAACCGCTTGATTTAATTCACACAGATATATGTGACTTAAAATTTGTTCAAATAAGAGGTGGCAACAAATATTTCATCACGTTTATATATGATAGCACCAAATACTGCTATAGATACTTGTTGAAAAACAAAGATGAAGCTATAGAGAAGTTTAGTCTCTATAAAACTAAAGTTGAGAATCAACTTAACAAGAAAATCAAGGTACAAAGAAGTGACCGAGGTGGTGAGTATGTAGCACCGTTTGGTGAATTCTGTGCACAACATGGAATCATACACCAAACCACTGCACCATATTCCCCTCATCAAAACGGCATTGCAGAATGTAAAAATCGTACCTTGAAAGAGATGATGAATGCAATACTGATAAGTTCTAGATTGCCTCAGAACATGTGGGGTGACGCTATATTGTCGAGTAATTACCTTTTAAACAAGGTACCCTGAAAAAAAGAAGACAAGACCCCATATGAACTATGGAAAGGAAGAAAGCCTTCCTATAAATTCTTACGAATGTGGGGGTGTCTTGCCAAAGTGGCCGTACCTTTACTTAAGAAGGTGAAAATAGGTCCAAAAACTGTTGACTGCATTTTCATTGGATATGCACAAAACAGTAGTGCTCATCAATTCTTGGTCTATAAATTTGACATACCAGATATACACAAAAACACGATAATGGAATCTAGAAATGTAACGTTCTTTGAACATGTATTTCCATGTAAATCCAATGATGAAGCAAGTCCATCAAAATGAACACATGTTGATAGTTGTGAGGACCAAGAACAAGAAAATGAAGTTGATGATGAACCTAGACGTAACAAAAGAGCAAGGATGGAAACGTCTTTTGGTTCGGATTTTATGACCTATTTGCTAGAAGGTGAACCTCAAACTTTCAAAGAAACGGTATGCTCTTCAGAAGGACTCTTGTGGAAAGAGGCTATTAAGAGCGAAATTGATTCCATCCTTCAAAATCATACTTGGGAATTAGTGGATCTTTCTCTGGGATGTAAACCGCTAGGATCCAAATGGATTTTCAAGAGAAAGATGAAAGCAGATGGATCAATTGATAAATATAAGGTCAGACTTGTAATTAAAGGTTACAATCAACGAGAAGGCCTAGACTACTTTGACACATATTCTCTTGTGACGAGAATAACCTCCATTAGGATGATACTAGCAATTGCAGCTTTACGAAATCTTGAAATACATCAAATGATGTGAAAACAACTTTCTTAAATGGAGATCTAGATGAAGAGATTTACATGGAACAACCTAAGGGTTTTTCTGCTCTAGGACAAGGAAAGAAAGTCTGTAAACTGGTGAAGTCTTTATATGGTTTAAAGCAAGCATCAAAACAATGGCATGAGAAATTTGACAATGCTATGATATCAAATGGATTTAAAATCAATGAATGTGACAAATGTGTTTATGTCAATGGCACAAAAAATGGCTATGTCATTGTGTGCCTTTACGTTGATGATATGCTCATTGTTGGTAGTGATGATAAAATAATCAAATTTACCAAGGATATGTTGAAATCAAAATTTGATATGAAAGATATGGGACCTGCTGGTGTAATGTTGGGAATGAAAATCTCAAGGACATCTAATGGACTCATACTAAGTCAATCACACTATGTTGACATGATTCTTGAGAAATTCAACAGAAATGATTATGGAATTTCCAGAACACCAGTAGATACAAATCTACATCTATCCAAGAATAAGGTGAAAGCATCTCTCAACTAGAATATTCTCGAGTGATAGGAAGTCTGATGTACTTAACAAGTTGTACAAGACCAGACATAGCTAATGCAGTCAGCAAATAAAGCAGATACACGAATAATCTAGGAACCGATCACTGGAAAGGAATAGTAAGAGTACTGAAGTACTTACGATTCACTCGTAATCACAGACTACATTATACCAGATATCCAGCTGTCCTAGAAAGATACACTAATGCTAACTGGATATCTGATATGAAGGATTCAAAATCCACTAGTGGGTATGTGTTCACACTATGAGGTGCGACGGTATCCTGGAAATTCTCTAAACAAACATGTATAGCCAGATTCACTATGGAATCTGAGTTTATAGCATTAGATAAATGTGGTGAGGAGGCCGAATGGCTATGCCAATTCTTAGAGGATATTCCAAGATGGCAAAAGCCTGTGCCAGCAATTTGCATCCACTGTGATAGTCAATCAGCAATAGGAAGAGCACAGAGCAACATGTATAATGGGAAGTCTAGACATATACGTCGAAGACATAATACCATTAGACAACTAATCTCAACTGGGGTTATCACTATTGACTATGTAAGGTCAAAAGATAACATTACGGATCCGCTAACCAAAGGGTTAAATAAAGAACTAGTTGAGACATCATCGAGAGGAATGGGACTAAAGCCCATTAGATAAAAAGTCGATACAATGGACACCCAACCTAGTTGACTGGAGATCCCAGATCTAGGTTCAATGGGACAACCAAGTTGTAAGACTTAGTTGGATCACTGTGGGGGTTACCCTAAAGTCCATTCTTATGATGAAACAATGATGCCCGTAGAGAAATGGTTAAACTATGTTTTTAATGATTCTTATGCGTCGAAATTCCAAGCTATGGATATCCGAGCAGAGTAATATGGGTTACTCTTAATTAAGAAATCACCTATGTGAGAGAGAAATAGGGCCGCTTCTAAAAGAGAAATGTGAAGGGCTATATTCTCCAAAGACTCTCACAGAACCAGGCGCATGTTCATGGCCAAAACGAACATAACAATGAGAACCAAATCGGGTCTGGAAGATGCCTGTGTGAGGTGTGTGATCGTTAAAATAAAACGGCAGAACAATTCAAGGATATCACATCTACTGATCAACCAGTAAAGTAAGCATACCTTTACAAGGGAAGGTTCAAAGGGTAACACTTACTTATCCCAGGCAAGTTTCGACCGTTTGAACTTACCAAACATCTTCTTTATGTCTCCTAGGTCAATTTCATTCATGTGGGGGATTGTTGGAAATTTTGTGATAAACTCTTAATTTGAGAGCACAAATTGAGTATGATAAATTCAATGAAAATGGAAGATTAAAGTGGATTCGAATTCTCCTCTGTGAGGGCTTCGAAATGGTATACTCAAATTCACAAAATGGTTAATGGGTAAATGAGAAATTGAGTCTCAAAGTGAACCCATTGTGTAGGGATCAAAGTGAATCCCACGTTGCTTAGGGAAATCATTTATATGTAGTATATAAGTGAATGTGTGATATGAGCTATCAATAGTGTGTGGCATAGAGGCTCTCTCTCGCGCGCGTAGGGGGGTTGCAAATCATGGACCTCAAACCTTCGAATGCACGACTCGTGTGTGGGCGCGACCTACGGGAACGAATGTTGCTCCGATTGGACCATGAGAGTCCAGTTGACTTTTTGCCACTTCCCTAAGTCAACGTTTTTTTGGTTTTGTGAAGAATAAGGAAAGCTTTAATTGTTTGGATTCTGATTTCTTACTTGATCACTAAGAATACATAATCAGTTTTTGATTAGAAGTAAATCTCTTTGGAGATTATTATCTAATTGAATTATTTCCTTATTAAATCAAAAAACGTATTCACCAAGATATTTCCGAATAAATCCCTAAACCCTAGTGTATCGGTTTGGCTATAAGAGCCCTAATATTCTTTTCATAAAAACATCCTGAATACACACAGCAGCCGAAATCCTTCTTCTCATTCTTCTGTTCTTTTTTGGTGAGTTTGAACCCGATTTGAGTTCGCTGAGGGTGGTTTGTGCTTCGCACTTCCACTGTTGTACCATTGTATCCTGGGAGACGATCGCTAACACATACGGTGTAATATACGGTGAAATCGTCTTAAGGACACTGTGTGAAACACGGACCTCGGTTTCTTTGATTTATAATGTGAATGTTTTCTGGTTTATTTACATTCTCTTGCTACAGGTTCATGCCAGATTGTGGTTTTTTTTTGGATTCAAAAACAACAGTTATGAATCAAGAAAATAAGATTATGAATTAATTTTTAAAATATTATGAATAAAACGAACCCTAAATAGGCCTTGAAGCGGAAGAACAACGAGGAGAAGAAGAAGAAGAGCATACGGCCTACCTTTGAAACACAGAGAGAGAGAGAGAGAGAGAGAGTGAGAGAGAGAGTTTTGATGGATTAAAGTGGCTGTGGTGGTGAAAAGGTAAAATTTAGGTTTAGGGTTTTGATTTTCACATTATATAGTATTTGAAACTGAATAAAACTTACATATTTGGGTTTTGTACTGAATAAAACGAATTGGGTCCAGTGTTAAAATATTTTAAGGTAATATTTGAGTTTTTCTATTTAAAATAAATAATGGGGCCGTTTTATATTTTGGGTTTTTTTTTTTTAAATTTATTTATTTATTTTTTTTTACAACTTAACCCATAATAACTTAAGTACTTAACCAATAAATTTTAGGCCCCTATTCTTAGCGGGCCCTGGGCGGGCGCCCCCCCCTGCCCCACCCTAGGGCCGCCTCCGGTTCCATGTATATTCTAGCATTTATTGATTATTTTTCCTAGCGTGTTTGGGTGTATTTATTGAAAAAGAAAAGTGATGTTTTTTTTCTAAATTCAAAAAGTGTAAAGTTCTTGTTGAAAATCATACGGGGAAAAAAAAAAACGCCTTAGAACTGATAACGGTTTGGAATTTTGTGAGAGTCAATTTTATGAGTTCCACGAGAATGAAGGGATTGTGAGGCATCGCACTATCAAAAAAACACCACAGCAAAATGGAGTTGTATAACGTGTGAATAGAACCCTATTGGAGAAATCATATGTTGTTTGCTTCCAAATTCTGGTTTGGAAAAATATTTTTGGGCTGAAGCTGTTAACCATACCTGTTATTTGGTGAATAGATCTCCATCAATTGCAATTGAATTGAAGACTCCTATTGAGGTATGGTCTAGTACTCCTGCTAATTACTCTGATTTAAAAATATTTGGTTATCCTATATATGCTCATGTGAGCAATGGTAAACTTGAGCATAGGGCTATAAAATGTGTATTTATATGATTTGAAACTGTAGTGAAAGGTTATTGTTTTAGGTGTGTTGAACTCGAGTTGGAAAATTTTATAATTAGCCAATATGTGAAATTTGATGAATTTGTCATGCTGTATGACAAAAAAGAGTTTGTAGTTGCATATACATATCATGATGTTAGTAAGTAGGTGTAGTTTGAAGTTAAAGATTTTGATAAAGTGCAAGATGACACTTTGGTCTAGCCAACTCAGGGTGATGTGCATGTTTCTATTGATAATACAGAAAAAGAAAATCAGCAATACAATATAGCCACGGGGAGGTAAGAAGACAAATTAGGCCACATTAACGGTATGGATATGCAAATTTAGTTTCTTTTGCATTGAATGTTGCAGAAATTGTTGAAATTCAAGAACCCTCCATCTATCGGGAAGTTGTCAATGGTACTGAATCTTTTCGATAGGCTATTGCAATGAGTGAAGAAATTGAATCTCTTCACAAGAATCAGACATGAGAATTGGTGCAACCGCCTATGGGCTAGAAGATTATTGGTTGCAAATGCGCCTTCAAGAAAAAAGAAGATCATGTTTGTTTGTTGAAGAAATCATTATATGGTCAGTCTCATTGGCAATGGTACAAGTGGTTTGATACTTTTATGGTTTGTCCTGGTTACTCATGAAGTGATTATGACAGTTGTGTGTATCACAAGAAACTCCCAAATGATTCTTTTATTTATTTACTGCTGTATATTTATGACATGCTAATTGCTGCAAAAAAATAAAGTTGAGATTAATCAAATGAAATCTCAACTTAGGGGTGAATTTGAGATGAAAGATTTGGGTGTTGAGAAGAAAATTTTGGATATGGAAATTCACAGGGATAGAAAAGTGGGCAAGTTATTTTTGTTGTAAAAAAATTATATAGAAAAAATTATTGAACACTTTGGTTTGAAAGATTCTAAACCTATGACTACTCCACTTGCTACACATTTTAAACTTTCATTAGCTTTGTCACCAAAGTCTAAGGACGAGAAGGCAAAAATGTCTCGAGTTCCTTATGCTAGTGATTTTGGGAGTATGATGTATGTTATGATTTGCACACATCCTGATATTTCACATGCTATCAATGTGGTTAGCAGATTTATGGGTTCTCTAGAAAAAAAATCATTAGGAAGCAGTGAAATGGATTTTTTGATATTTGAAACATACTGTAGATTTGGGTTTAGTATTTGGAAAAAATAATACAAGCAATAATATTATTGGTTATGTGAATTCTAATTATGCTGGCGATTTAGATAAAAGGCGATTTCTAACAGGTTATGTCTTCACACTGTTGGGTTGTGGTATTAGTTGGAAGGCTATTTTATAGTCTACACTTGCTCTGTCTACCACAGAGGCAAAGTATATAGGCATCAGTTGAAACAGTGAATGAAGCTATTTGGCTTAAAGGTTTGGTTTGTAATTTGGTTTACAACAGGATTCTACAGTTGTATTTTGTGATAGCCAAAGTGCGATACATTTGATGAAAAATCTTATGTATCATGAGAGGACCAACATATTAATGTCAAATATCACTTTATTCGAGAGATTGTATCTTAGGAAGCAATTACAATCAAGAAAATTGCTAGAGCAGAAAAACTAGCTGATATGTTGACCAAGCCTATTCATGTGCTCAAGTTTAAAAAACTGCTTGGACTTGATTTGTGTTTGCAGTTTGTGAGTTATCCTAAGGGGTTTTTTGGAGGAGATGACAGACTGAAATTCTACTAAGTAGACCTTGGTGCGAATTTAAGCCATGGTGGATATTTGTTAATATGTGGCTTAAATTAGTAATTAACCTTATTTGATATAGATTCCTATTTAATCTCTACCCATATTATAAATATGTGGTTATAGGATCTTTTAGGAAATAAATCCCTTTTGAGAGTTCTTTGGGTGTAATAAGGTTTTGGGTTTTGTGAGTGATTTTGAGTTACTCTTTTGTAATCTTCATTGATCATAGTGAATTTCTTTTCATCTCTGCTCGTGGACGAGGCTTTAGGCTGAACCTTGTAAATTTTTCTAATTGTTCCGCTTTGCTTTTTATTTCGCCTAATTATTTTGTGTCTTGACAATTTTCACAACAAACACTACTTTCCTTTTCAAAAAATTAAATAAAAATAAAAATAAAAATAATTGAAACTCTTACACCCTAAAATTTACTTCTTACACACATACAAAATATTATGGAAGAGTATAAGAATGATATCAAAAATCTGGAAGAATTATCTAAGAATGATATCAAAAATCTGGAAAAATTGTCTGAGAATGATTTTGAGAAATGAGACCACACAAAAGCCCTAACTCAATCGCTCAAAAAAAAAAAAAAAAAAAAAAAAAAAAAAAAAAAAAAAAAAACATCAAAGACTATCAACACCACACTCCCAATCTACCACAAACAATCCCATCAACTACAAAAACAAAAATCACATACAAGAAGGATGGTTTTACCATGAAATAAGAATAAAAAACAAGTCATGCAATGGAGGTGAGAAACTATATAGAGAGATCATAGATGGAGGGGGTATATGTTTATTTTTATTTAAATAAAAAAAAAAAGGTGTGGAAGTTTGAAAGAATAAGTAAAATGGTTAGTTCTGTAAATAAATAAATAAATTAATAAAATCATTTAATTTTATATAATTAAATTAAAATTTTAGAACGTAGAGCATAAATAGATCAGTAAAAGGGTGTTAATAGCACCACTCAAAATATATTTGGTGGATTGTGAATAGCATTACTCTTTGTAAAATATACATATACAAATCGGAAGAATGGCGATATTTGCAGCCTAGTAAAACTATATGTGGACCCTACATTACCCTTTAAGTAAAGCTATTAAAAAGATTAAAATAATTATAAATATACTTGTATAATATTATCAATACAATATTTAATATTTTGAACATTTTAGCAAACATACATAATTAAAGGCTTGTTTGTTTTTCATATCTGAAGTCTTAAAGTATAAAAGTACAATTAAGGCATTTTGTTTGTTTTTTAAGTGATCTAAGAATACCCTTTCATAATTAAATAAATCACAACAATACACTATTAACAAAAAAAAAAAAAAAAACAGATTTACATAGTAAAGGAGGCCATTGTCGTTGCAGACGAAGGAGAGTCTGTATAGTTGTTTTTTGTTGTTGTTTTTTAATAAAAATATTTTTTTAACTTAGTTTTATATTTTTAAGTATTATTTTATCTAATTTTGATAATTTTAAATATTATTTATGTTATTTATATTTTTAAAGAAAATTTTTCATAATTTTTCAGATATTAATTGAATTCATTTACAAATATATATATATATATATATATATATTTGACCAAATTAATTATACTAGACACTAATATATAAAAACAATTTCAAGTTAAAAGGGTAAAATAGTCTTGTTACTAACTTTCAGATATTTATATTCGGACGTCATAAATTGAAAAAAACAAATATGTTATTAAGTTTTATCCATTTAGATCTTTCCAGACTTTAGACCTATTCAGATTTCAGACAGAAAAACAAACACTACCTAACTATCTTTCGATTATAATATTAACATTATTAATCAAAATAATAAAAAATTCATTATTCTACGATTAATCAGTTATGAAAATTAAAAACCAGAAAACCAGAAAATTGTTATTAAAAAACTACACTTAAGAAAGACAGAGAGAGGGAGAGAGGTTGAATATGAGTGTTTTATTTTGGTCTTCATTTAAATCAAAATTCACCTTATGAGTTATGTATCTCAGGTTTTTCCTTTTTCTTTTTCATTTTTTAAGTAAATTTAGGTTTATCTTTTATTTTTCTTTGCTAGTTGTTTATCCCTTAAACTTTGTTTTTGGTTCTTGAAATTAAAGGGCTATCTATTTTAAATATATTTGATCTTTTTCATTTCTTGTATTCGATCTGATTTGCTTGTCTCTTTTTTTTTTTCTCCGTTAATATGTTATTTCTTAAAAACTAAAAACTCTCACATGAAATCCAAATGCTGCGGCTGCGGCTGCGAAGGTGGAGCTTTCTTATTTATGGTGCGGCTCCGTTTATTATTATTTATGGTATTTAAAAAAATTAGAGTAAGGATAATTTGGTAAAATATGGGATGTATTTACAAGTTTGAATATTTTAAAATTTTTAATAAGGGTGTATATATAAAATAGACATACATACAGTTTTTTATAGGTATAAATATCGCCACTCAATCGGAATTACAATCGTGTTCAAATCGAATTGAACCAATAACCCATCGTAATGTAAAATTGGTCAAATATGTTTAAACGGGCTTGAAATTGGATACAAACATTTGTTTTTGAACCAGCCTTAAGGGACTCAACACGGCCCAAAACCGACTAGAATAGAACCAAATTGAACAGGTTCGATTATGTTCGGTCTCCTGTTTTAATTTTGACGCTATGTTCAGTTTTTCGATTATGACCCAAACGACAAATTCCCTAATTTTTCCTTGAGCACTTCTATGTACAACCGGGGTCGCGGCACTGCCGCGGCCCCGTAGTGTAAAATGGGTGTGAAAACACATGGGACCCGCATAATAAATACATAGGTCCCACATGTTTCTCCACTTTTTTACACTACGGGGCCGCGGCGGTGCCGCAACCCCGGTTGTACAAAGTGTTTCTCTTTTTCCTTTGAGAGCACATTTTGAGCATACAAATAAACATTATTACACTTTTGCCATGTTGGCAGCAAAACTTCAATCATAATATTACATACGCCAAATTGCTAAAAATATTGTAATGTGTATTAGTATTCTCAAAGTGTGTGTTTTTGTGAGAAAAATTGCAAATTCCCACCCTATATTTATGAATAAAAATATTCAAAAGAAAATAGAAGTGATTTGGTAATTTAATTTAGTATATTTGAATCATTGACACCGTAAGTCCGCAAATAATATATATATATATATATATAACAAAAAGGTTATCTGACCCAAGCCAGCCCAATGGAAGAATAGATTTACCAAGGGTGCACCATTAGCCCAAATCTTCCCCTCCATATGTGTATATACATGACCATCTCTTCTTATAATCTTGGAATGCATATAGGATTTCAGAAAAAATGTACAACGGAGATTCGTTTATTTAGATTTTATTTGTCTTTTAATAATTTTGTTTGAATGCAAAGCTATAAGCCTATAATCATAATAAAATAATAATAATAATTAAAAATTAAAAAAAAAATCAGAAAATGGAAATTAGATAATAGATTGGGACCATTCCATGCCCAATCACACTAGTCTTGAAAATGTTGAAATGTGAGTGCCTAATTGATTGACAATTCAAGCTCATATACATCTAAATCAACTTCAATCATACTTGTGTATATAGGCCCCACATTATGTGTATATTTGATAAGAGTGCCGATATTGACATCTATAAAATTTATTAATACATCTGTATTTTATTAAAGAATTTAATTACAAAAATATCAATAGAAATTTATCAATAAAGACAAATTACTTTAATTAAAAATAAACCAAATACTATATACACTCAATAATTACACCAATATCTTCAACTATATTTCTTTATTAAAAAAACTTACCTTAAAATATATATATATATATATATATATATATGATAAATCTTAATTAAACTCTAATTTTATTTCAAGTATCAAATTTTCTCATCATTATAGGATTATCATATTATTTTTATCTTTCTTTTATGTATAGTTATGAACTCTATCAATAAACAATTTTTATTTATTTTATTTATTTTTTATTTATTTTTTGTAGATATCAACAAGGTTTTTATTTTATTTTATTTTATTTTATTTTAGCTATATAAATATGAGAATTCCATATTGAAAATCTCTTGACCCCATATACGGTGTCATTAATCCCTTTTATAAGACTCCTACATTCGAGATATTTCTAAAAGTAAATTAGATTATTATTAAAAAAGGATTTGATTCCAAAAATAATATGATTTGTTTTTATAAATTTGGTGTGATAATAATTTAAGAGTATTTATAAATAATATGTATTAAAATGAATATATTTATTTCAATAAGGGTATTATTGGCATTAAGATGGGTGCCTATAGTAATATTTATTTTTTTAATTTTAAACATAGGTGTACTTATAAAAATGACTATACTAATAAGTTTTATGGGTGTCAATATCTACTCTATTGATAATTACGATTTTAGGGCCAGTTTGGTATTATTGTAACTTTTATAATAATCAATGTTAGCTATGCTGAAGGAATAATCAGTTGTGAAATTAATCAACAAATGTTTAGTTAATTGTACTTTTAAAACTACAGTATAACTCAAAAGCAGTAATAATACCTTTTATATGAAAAAGAAAGGCTATGAAGCTTTCTGGAAATCAACCAATTATACAAGAGACTCTACGCTACTAGGAGCATCTTCTAACCAATCATACATTCGTTCATTCCATGACCGCATAATAATTATTAGGGCAAATTGCACAAACCTCCCATGAGTTTAACTATTATTTCACTTAGATGCAACTTTTGTCAAATTGCACATACTTCCCATGCTTTCATTGACTAATTGTTTGATTAGCCTTAAAATTTAAAATGAATAAATTACCCCTGAATTAATTATTTTTTATTATAATAATTATTATATTTGAGGATTTTATTATAATAAAATTAATTAACTAACCTTTTTTTTTTTTTTTGTTTAAATTGTTAGGGATTTTATTACAAATAGAACCTAATTAATTAACTAACCATTTTTTTTATTTAAAAAAACACTTTTTAAGAAAAATAAAAACAAATTGATAAAGATGTTTTTTTTTTTTTTTTTTTTTTAAATGGTTAGTTAATTAATTAGGTTCTATTTATAATAAAATCCCTAACCGTTTAAAAAAATAAATAAATGTTAGTTACTTAATTTTATTATAATAAAATCCTCAAATATAATAATTATTATAATGAAATAATTAATTCAGGAGTAACTTAGTCATTTTAAATTTTAAAGCTAATCAAACAATTAGTCAATGAAAAGTAGGAGAAGTATGTGCAATTTTAGCAAAAGTTGCATCTGAGTGTAATATTGGTTAAAGTCATGAGAAGTTTATGCAATTTTCCTGACTTATTATTAGGCAATTGATGACAACAAAGAGAATTGTTGGGTGATAAAGTTGGAAGTCAAACATGAAGATGATTAGATGATGCTTCAAATCCAAGCTAACATAACTTTAGACCAAATTAAATCAATGGGTAATTAATTATTTATCTTTTGCACAACAACTCACTGCTCAGTGCTCACTTTAACTTCCAAACTTCTCATTTTATTTAGGACAATGATTGGGTACTGACTGGTCAGTATCCAAGGTACTGACCAGCCAATGAGATTTTACCACGTAGCTCATTTGTGAAAAATGTAAGGAGATAAATGTAAAAAATTAAAAGAAAAAAGCCACGTGACAACACCCCATTGATAGGGTCAGTATCTCCCGTCAATACCCAAAAAATTTCCTATTATTTATGTAATCAATCACTCAAGCCCCGTTTGGTGCACGGGATAGGATAAGATTATTTTCATGGGATTGGATTGGATTGGATTGGATTGGATGGGATTGGACTGGACAAAATTTAGTACTGCTTTGTATTTGGTGCAACATAGGATAGGATTAAAAATAAAGTAATCTCATGTTTGGTGCAATACAGGATATGATTAAAATTAGGAAAATTGTATTTTTTATTAATTACAAACCCACCCCCAAGCCCAAACCACCCACCGTCGACCAACACCCACCGTCCACCACCACCACTACAAACCCAAAAATTACACAGAAATTAAACAAAACCACCACCACCACAACAAAACACAAACCCAGAAATTACCCATGCACAGTCGACCACCACCATAACACCCAAAACCGAGATGGAGTTCCAATTCGAATTTAACCCACAAAATCAAACCTTATATTAAACCCTAAATCAACCCAGAAAATCAATTCGAGTTTCAATTCAAAAATCAATGGAACTCGAATTGATTTTGGAAGAGATGTTTGAAGACGAAGATGAAGAAAGAACGAAGAAGCAGCGGCGAGGAATAATCGGTGAAGAGCAAGCAACGGCGGCAGCGAAGAAGCAGCGACGAGGTAGGATCTGTGGCGAGGAAGCAACGGCGACAAAGGAAGCAGCAGCGGCGGCGGCGAAGGAAGCAGCGACGAGGAAGGATCTGTGGCGAGGAAGCAACGGCGACGAAGGAAGTAGCGGCGACGAACGATTGGTGGCAAAGAAACAGCGGTGGCGAAGGAAGCAGTGGCCGCGAAGGATGGGTTGAAGAAGGAAGAGATGGGATTCAAATGAATCCCATCTGTTTTGGTGGGATTCGTTTATCCCACATTGGTGGGATTCATGGGCTTGGTGGGATAAAAATTATCCAATCCCAAGTTGGCACCAAACATGGGAATGAGATTAAAAATAGTTCCTATCCTATCCAATCCCGACTGCCAAACGGGGCCTCAGTGTATAAAGAGGTGGTTATATATAGATGAACACAAACTACAATACTGTTATTCGCGCGTTTCGATGAATCAAGTAACAAAATAATAAAATATATACAACGCACATTTTCAAACTTTTTAATTTTTCAAAGAATGTTTTATTGTTCGTATCATTTACTATAAATTGAAGCTTCCCATAAAACTAAAAGAGATTTAAATAATTTGACGATTAATTAAACATCAGAATCCAATTAAGTGCTAAGAGCTAAGAGCTTTTGGTAATTTGCTTCTTAAAAGTGTGCAGAGAAAGTTGATGATCAGGTTAATTAATTAATTGGAATGATATGCAATAATTGGTTTACGTGTATGATAAGGGAGATGACGAGGAATTCAAAGTAATGACTCATGGTCATGGGATGACAATATATAATTGAAGAGACACTACTAGCAATAGAAAGTGCTATGTTATATAAGTGATTAATATCACCTTTTTGCTAAATTATTGGGACATAAAGAATCTTTTTTATTTTTTATATATATTCTCAAACAAGGAAAGCTTTCAACCTTGCCAACCAATTTCACTTCTTTGAATGATGTTACAATTCTACGGGGATTACATTAACCAATGTTATATATATATATACATGGTCCTATTCATATTAGTGCGAACTGATGTAACTATGTCAGTACCAATGTATGTGGACCATTGATTATGAAGAAATTTTGATAAGTGCATACACTTTGAGTTAAAATATGTAAATCTAATGGTCTACATTTTTCGTCCTGATATGTTTTATATCAGGACGAACTGATAATAGAAAAATTGTATATATATATATATATATATATATAAGAACTTTAAATTGAGAAATCTTTTATTTTAATTTCGGTATAAAATCATATCGATTTTTTATGAATTTTGATCTGAATTTTTTAATGGATGATAAGTTTATTGAAATCTACTAATTAATAAAATTTAAGAAATTTTCAAGTATTAGAATTATTGGTTTTGAATTTTCCTATATTTCTCTCATTTTTCCGATGCCTTCATATTTAACAAAATCGTTATAAATAATTCTAATGCTTGAAAAATTCTCAAATTTTATTCACATGTATATTTCATTTCATTAAACTTATCATGCATAAAAAATTTCAGATCAAATTCATAAAATCCAATGTGATTTCATCATAAAATGTGTATATTAATGTTTTCTAAGAAAAGTTGTAAAAATTAACAACAATTTTACTGATTTGAATTAATTCAAATACATCTCATGTTTGAAATGAATTCAAATTAATCCCCTTATTAGATCTATTATGAATTCTCAATCACTCAATTTAAAAAAAAAAAAAAAAAAAATCAAATCATGTAGACGTACGGAGCCCTTTACTAAGAGTTGAAGATATTAGGTGAGTTTGACTCTACAATTATTTGTTTGTTTTGATTGGGATGGCAATAGGCAATGGTTAAAGACAACCTTCTACTCCACAGAAGTCATTATTTATATTGGATGGGTCGTCATTTTCACCTCTCACAACTAAGATATGGGTGCTTGTGGTTGTGGATACCTCTGTCATGATGAACGGCTATAAATATCGTAAAACGAGTACATAAACGAATATAAATGTTAAAATTCATACATGCCGTGGGTGTATATGAAATATATACAGTACCACTGTATCCTACTTGCCCAATGGCGAAGGCAAGGAGGAGCCCATAGAGGCCATGCCCCTTTAAAAAAATTTTAAAATTTTGAAATTTTGTCCTCTATAAAAATTGAATATTTTCTAAATTTTCTAATTTTTTTCGTTAGGCCTCTCTCAAATATTTATTCCCTTGAAATAAAAATTGTTGGTTCCAACCCTGCTACTCACATACTTTTTTTTTTTTTTTTTGATAAGGTTGTTGGGGTCGAGCCCAACATATTATTAAAGAAAAAAAGAAAGAGAACAAAAGAGAACAGAAAACAAAAAAGAAAGCAGATTAACAGAACCTAAAAGAAGGTCTGCAACAAAAATCGTTGAAAATAAAAGAATTGCAAAAACTCGGAGCTGTCCACCACCATGTAGGAGAGACTATACTGGGGCTCCTGGAAGCTAAACTATCGGCAACTTGGTTACCCTCCCAATAAATATGAGTGACAGCAAAGTCCATTTGAGAGATTAATCGCAAACACCTATCCCATGCGGGGCGCCAACGCCAAGGAACCTTACGAGATCTAGAACGAAGGATATTCACTACAAAAGTCGAATCGCTTTCCAACCACAACCGACGCCAGCCAAAAGTCCAAGCATAATCAATAGCGTGAACAGCAGCGGCTAATTCAGCCTCAAAAGCAAAGCAGACACCAAGAGGAATAGCAAAACAACCTCTAACGAAACCCCTGCATGTGCGAAAAACCCCTGCACAACCAGCAAGACCAGGACTACCAAAAGCAGCCCCGTCCGTGTTAACCTTAAGACAGCCCGGCGGTGGAGGGTGCCAATTAACCTCTAAAATGCGAGGAGCCTTGGGAGGATGACCAGAGACATGAAGCCGTTGAAGAGTCTGAAGCTCAACCATTGAATTCTTCATAGTGCCAGACTGAAGGGAGTCTGCCTCACGAACGGAACGCCAAATCATGGAAAGAGCATCGGCAAAAACAAGCTTGCCACCCTCAAAGGTAGCTTGATTCCGAAGGAACCACACCACCCAGAAAACCGTGATGATAGAAACCCGCCAGAGAGCTTGCATTTGAGTGCTAAAGACAACCTTCATAGCCTCTTGCCAAAGGTCCAAACAAGTACCATCCAACTTGAGCTTATGGCCAAAAGTAGAGGAAACAGCATCCCACAACCCACGAACAAAAAGACAGTCAAGAAAAAGATGCCTCAAGTCTTCCTCTGCAGCACAGCAAAACCGACAACGAGAAGGAGAAATAAAGCCTCTGGCACGCAACGCAATGTCCGTAGGAATCTTACCATGAAACAAACGCCAAATGAGGATAGAGCGAGAAGGAGGAATAAAAGACGCCCAAATCTGCCTACCCCAAACAACAGAACTCCTAACCTCAGAAAGAGAATTATAAGCAGATTTACAAGAAACAACACCATCCAAGGAACATGTCCAAACTAACGAATCTGGCTTGCTACTCACATACTTGAATAAGAGATAAAGAGATAAAGATATAGAGAGAGTGAAGAGACGTTCTTTTTATGGAGATCAGACTATGTAACATTACAAGTTGAACTCTATAACGTTGCAGTTTTATAGAGTCAAGATCTCTTACCAAAAAAATGTATGGAGTCTAAGGAAGAGTAGAGTTAGAAATTCAAGTTTAGAGGATTATATAAAAAAATAAAATAAAATAAAAAATAAGGGGACCAAAATAGAAAGAAATTTAAATTTTTGTAATAGTTTTATAATTTTTTATAATAAATTTTAAAGTTTTTTTTTTTTTTTTTAAGGAAGGGGCCCCCACCCCAATTAGGAGTCCCGACTCCGACTCCCGCACTTGACAATACTCGCAATCTTTATAAAACAAAATAAAAATAGATCCACTTCTACCTAATTATTTATAGGGAAAAGTTCATTTCTAACCATTTGAAATATCGGGTAATCGTTTATAACCTACTTTCAAATTTTAATTGTTTATAACCTAATTTTTGCGTTATTACTGTAATGCCCCTTTATAAAACCATCCATTTAAAAATAATAATAATAAAAAACTCACTCTCTATTTCCTTACGCGTTCAACAGAAAGAAAACAGAGGTCTAGTTCCATAAGAAATATTCCAAGATGAGTAGAGGGTCAAGTTGGAGACACAATTTGCTATCCAACCAGATCAAATATCTGAGAAAATTTCGAATGAAAACGATTAGACAAAAAAAGTCTGAGACTTGCGAGCCACAAGCTTAAGAAGATTTCATCTGGTTAAAAGATACTAAAACTGACAATAGCAATAACCAAAATATGCAAATATATCCAGGGTTTTCTCTTAATTAGTAGTCTGCTTCCAAAAAAAAAAAACAATAATACTAATGGTAAGTTATGAAAATCATACTGACTGGCTTCAAAGTCTAATTTTTGGTAGTCCTATATATTGTAGACTTGTACCCAGGTCTAGTTCTGTATTTTATGAAATTGTTTTCATTAAACTACTGTTTTTTGAAGACTTGGTTAGAACATAGAAGTATAAGAGAAGGAAGGTGGAAGAATAAGAGAAAAGGAAAGAGGAGTATATCTCGTGGAAGAGAAGAAGTGGAAGAGAAGAAGAATAAAGGAAAAATATTAAAAAATTTAAAAAATTATGTTAGTGGGGGCATTTCTGTAATTTTAGCTAGGGATCGAAAGAATTTATTGTAAAATGGTTATAAACAATTAAAATATGAAACTTGGCTAAAAACAATTTTCCCATAATCTATTTGGCTATATGTGGCAATTTTCCCTTATTATTGGGCTCAAAATTTTTTTGTCACTATTTGGGGCACTTTTTGTAAGAATATCACTGGTTTACTAATTTAAGTTTAAAAGGCAACTATTTAGGTGATCAGACAAAAATACCCCTTTTTGTCACTTTGTGTCTTTTTCAAACATTAAGAGAACCTTTTTGAACTTTTTCCTGAACTGAAATCGTGGCTTTTTGAAAAAAAATTCGAGCCTTTTTAAACTGAAATCGTGCCTTTTTAAACTGAAATCGTGCCTTTTTGAATTGAAATCGTGCATTTTTGAAAAAAAAATTGAGCCTTTTTGAACTGAAATTGTGCATTTTTGAAAAAAAAAATTCGAGCATTTTTGAACTGAAATCGTGCCTTTTTGAAAAAAAATTCGAGCCTTTTTGAACTGAAATCGAGCCTTTTTGAACTGCAATCGTGCCTTTTTGAAAAAAAAAAAATTCGAGCCTTTTTGAATTGAAATCGTGCATTTTTGAACTGAAATCGTGCCTTTTTGAAAAAAAAATTCGAGCCTTTTTGAACTGAAATCGTGCCTTTTTGAAAAAAAAATTCGAGCCTTTTTGAATTGAAATCGTGCCTTTTTGAACTGTAATTGTGCCTTTTAGAAAAAAAAAATTCGAGCCTTTTTGAAAAAAAATTCGAGCCTTTTTGAATTGAAATCGTGCCTTTTTGAACTGAAATCGTGCATTTTTGAAAAAAATTTCGAGCCTTTTTGAACTGAAATCGTGCCTTTTTGAACTGAAATCGTGCCTTTTTGAACTGAAATCGAGCCTTTTTGAATTGAAATCGTGCCTTTTTGAACTGAAATCGTGCCTTTTTGAACTGAAATCGTGCCTTTTTGAAAAAAATTTCGAGCCTTTTTGAACTGAAATCGTGCCTTTTTGAACTGAAATCGTGCCTTTTCGAACTGAAATCGAGCCTTTTTGAAAAAAAAAATCGAGCCTTTTTGAACTAAAATCGTGCCTTTTTGAACTTTTTTTCAAGTCTTTTTGTTCGTTTTCGAGCCTTTTCATATTTGGTTCGAGCCTTTTTACACTAGATTCGAGCCTTTTCAACAGTGTATGAAAAGGCTCGAACCTAGTATGAAAATGCTCGAACCAAATATGAAAAGGCTCGAACCTAGTATCAAAATTCACACAACCATCTTAAGGTTTACAAAAGATTCGAAGAACAACCAGCTTAAGGTTTTAAATTAAAAAAAAAGCTCTGTTTTGATGTTCAATCTCCCACTAAACTAATGGAGGTCTGTTTTGATGTTCAATCTCCATTGGAGGTCTGTTAAACAGACCTCTACGAAGAAGATGAAAGAATAAAGTCTCAGAAAATTTCAAAGTAAGAGAATGTGTAAAGTAGGGGCATTTTTGTCTGTTCACCATAATAGGTGCCTTTTAAACTTAAGTTATTAAAGTGGTGACTTTCTTACAACACCAACTTAAAAAGGTGACATTTCTCACCATTTCCACTTATTTATAGTTATAAATTTGGCGTTTTCCTCTAATTAGAATGTACAAATCTCTATCAATACCACTCAAATCTAATCATAAGTTAACCAGTTGATTATATTTTCTCGAAACTTTTATGAATTTTTATAAATATATTAACCATAACCACCTCAAAAGTTCGACATTACATAAAAAAGAAATTATGATTTGTATGTACTTCGTATCTGCCCAAACAAAAAATATTTCTAATTCTAAGTAAATTGGATAGTAAAAAACAAAAATAAAAAAATGTAAATTGGATAGTATATAAGAAACCCATTCAACTAGGATTAATAAGGGAATTTATTTTCTATTTAAGGTTGGTTTCCGATTTTAATGGAATTTTCAAAAATCGATTCTACCTTGATGGAAGGTTCAAATCTCACAATGTGCATGCATTTAGTAATTGTTAACATAGCTAGGAAAACTAGTATATGATATTGCAAAAATAGATATCTCCCATGAGGAAATAGGGGTTTTTGTCACTTTTTTAAGTTGGTATTTTAAGACTATCACCATTTTCATAACTTATGTTTTAAAGGCACTAAAGTAAGTGACTTCCAAAAATACCCTTACTTTACTTTATTTTTTTATTTTTTATTTTTTATTTTTTTTTTAATTTTTTAATTTTATTCTTTCATCTTCTTCATAGAGGTCTGTTTAACAGACCTCCAATGGAGGTCAAAATTGAACAAAACCAACTTCATAACATTATCAATGCATCTTCATTGGATTAGTTTAGTGGTGCTACGTTGACGCACTTGGGGGTCGAGCTCCCCACTGAGCTCACGGTAGGGCCCCCAGAGATTTTTCTCTCATTTCCTATGTTGTTTTGGTTTTGAATCTTCCATTATTAAACACGAGAAACAACAATCGAACAAAAACAAAGGAGCACAGAACAACAACCCAGTGTTTTCGAGACTTTGTGATTGTGTTCCGAGACTTTGTGATTGCTTTTCTAGACTTCTGGGTTGTTGTTCCGTGCTCCTCTATTTCTATTCTGTTCATCTTCTCCAACCCTGAATCCTCAATTCGAAACCCTTCGTTTTCAGAGAAAGTTACATACTTTTCGATTTTTCAAAGAAATCAAAAGTCGCTATTGTGTTTGGTTGTGGTCGTCGACGGCAATGTACGCGTGTTCACACGAGAAACAACAATAGAACAGAAACATAGGGGCACAGAACAACAACCCAGTGTTTTCGAGACTTTGTGTTTGTGCTCCGAGACTTTGTAATTGCTTTCCGAGACTTCTGGGTTGTTGTTCTATGCTCCTCTATTTCTATTCTGTTCTGTTCTGTTCTGTTCTGTTCATCTTCTCCAACCCTGAATCCTCAATTCAAAACCCTTCGTTTTCAGATAAAGTTACATACTTTTCGATTTTTCAGAGAAATCAAAAGTAGCTATTGTGTTTGGTCGTGGTTGTCGACGGCGATGTACACATGTTCATGGTCCACCGTCATCATCGGTGTACATGTGTTCGTCGAGTCGTTAGTTCCATCTCCATTGATGGAGGACTTTGAAAGGAAAAAAAAAAAAAAAAACAAAATGGTGAAGAAGGTTACTGTGGGGGGCATTTTTGTCCATTCACCATAATAGATACATTTTAAAACATAAGTTATTAAAACGGAGACAGTGTTAAAAAGCTACCTCCAAAAAGTGCTAGAAATTTTTTGGACTCCCATCTCCCATAGAGGGGAATATCAAATATATCTCTTAATTACTGATCAATGATTATTATTTGTAATAATAATAATAATAAAAAACAAATTAGCATATGAAGGTACATATGAGTAATATGAAGTATTCAAGTGTGAATCATTTTGTACATCACCTCTTAGAAGAGCTAGTAGTGCACATCCCTTCCACCTAAATGGTGAGGGGTTTAAATTCCACCATGCGCATTTTACTAGCATGTCCCAAGTTGTGGGAGTAGTTATCTCCCGTTATGGGGGCAGATATCTGGACGCCACATGTATTGTTTGATCTCAACAAGTCCCGGCAGTCTTATTGTAATAGTATTTGTAACACTTCAAAAAAAAAAAATGTAAATCATTTATATATATAGTCTTTTTATTGTCGGTTCGAACTGATATAAAATATATCAGTTCCTTGCACATGGGATATTGGATTTAAAAGATGCTTTGACAAGTGCATGCAGCCAAGTCAAAGGATTTAAATCCAATGACTCACATATAAGAAACTGATATATTTTATATCAGTTCGAACTAACAATAGAAAAATTGTATATATATATATATATATATATAGAGAGAGAGAGAGAGAGAGAGAGTAATTTTCTAATGAGGACTTTTTACAATGCACACTTTAAGCACCTTTAATGAAATTGCATAGAATATATTGAATCTTAATTTAATTTTTTGTATGGATGGTGAAAACATTGAAATACATTTATGGAAAAAAAAATTAAAATAATTTTGGGTGCAAGAACTAATTTTTTTAAGGCTTTTTTGAAGATAAAACATTTAAAAATAGGCAAATATAAGAAAAAATAGTTCTCAAATCCAAAAAATTTCTAAATTTTTACCAAATGTGTATTTTAATTTTCTTATGATGCATACCAAAAATCTCATCGAAAAACATTTGATTACATGCAATTTCATCAAAGATGCTTAAAGTGTGCATTGTAAAAATCCTTATTGGAAAATTTCTCTCTCTCTCTCTCTCTCTCTCTCTCTATATATATATATATATATAATATCCCGGCCCGTTTTGGTCAGTGCGCACTAATGTAACTACATCAGTACCAATGCATATAAACCATTAATTATTGAGAAACTTTGACAAGTGCATACACTTTGAGTCAAAGTATGTAAATCTAATGGTTCACATCTAACGCACTGATGAAGTTATATCAGTGCGCACTGACGAAGTTATATCAGTGCGCACTGACTTGAATATTTATGTATATATATATATATATATATACAGTCTTTCTATTATTAGTTCAAATTAACAAAAGTTATATCAGTTCCTTGTATATGGGCCACTGGATTTAAATACTTTGACTGACAAGTGCATACAGTCAAGTCAAAGTATTTAAATCCAGTGGCCCACATGCAAGGAACTGATATAACTTTTGTCAGTTCGAACTGATAATAAAATTTCTGTATGTGGGCCACTGGATTTAAATACTTTGACTGACAAATGTATACAGCCAAGTCAAAGTATTTAAATCCAGTGGCCCACATGCAAGGAACTGATATAACTTTTGTTAGTTCGAATTGATAATAGAATTTCTGTATATATATATATATATATAAAGTAGCATGAAAAGGAAAGGAAAGTGAGGTGTATGATAAGGAGAATGATAGATGATTTAGGAAAAGGAGGGGTCATGAATATGAATTATGCATAGTGGGTGGGTTTTGTTTTTCACTGCCGCTATATATAGAAATAGAATTGACCATCCAGCTCAATCAATCAATATAAACATATTATTGCATTTGCTCTTGAGTTTCTTCAAAATATGAATGAAAGGCAGCCTGCAGTATTCTTCCAAGGAGACGACTACTCATCATCAGGCCTTGCACTGACAACAGATACAAGGCCACGCCTCCGATGGACAGCCCAGCTCCACCACCGATTTGTCGACGCTGTTACCCACCTTGGAGGCCCAGATAGTAACTACATCACTTCAAATATTTATTAACATATAATTGATATTGTTTAATTTATTATTTGATATGTACATGCAGAGGCAACCCCAAAGACGATCAAGAGAATTATGGGTGTCAAAGGTCTTACTCTTTACCATCTCAAGAGTCATCTTCAGGTTAATTATTCTACAATTCTTTCTTTAATTTCAATGTTATTTATTTCCTTAAACACAATTAGATAAAATTAGGATGCTTCATTTTTCTCATATCAATCGCTTGTTTAATATTTTTTTTGTTAATAGAAATTTAGGCTTGGGAAGCAGTCACATAACTATAAGGATCTTTATAAGGACCAGCCAGCAGCAAGGCAAAATCCAAAAGGTCACTTTTTTTTTTTTTAATTACGTACCTTTTCCATCAAGATATATAATCAAATTTGCAATTCGTCTTTATATATATATATATATATATATATATATATATATAAAATACAATATCATCAACCTAGCTGACTTCTAATACAATTAATGCTTTTTGTAGCAGTACTAGACCTTCAAAGAAACGCTGTTGCTGCTGCTACATGTGGGATACCAAGTTGCAGCTTGATTGATCATCAGTAAGTTAATTATAGATTAATTAATTAATCAAATAAACATAGTAATTTTTATAGAATTATGGAGCTTCTCCTATGTTTTATTATCAGTAACATTCACGATGCCCAAGCACATCAAATACAGATGAAAGAGCGGAGAAGATTAAATGAAAAATTAGAGGTATATTAAAGCAAGTACATTAATTTTCAAGATATAAAATGTTACAACTATTTAATTTGTTTTTAACAAGTTGTACAGTTTCAATCATATTTTGAAGGAAAATGAAAACAATTAATTTACAATTGGGATTTAACAAAGGATTTTTTTTTTTTTTTTTTTTTTTTTTTTTTTTGGCTGTGTCAATAATAGGTTGAGAGGCAGCTTCAAAGGAGAATTGATGCACATGGAAAATACATGGAGAAATTACTGGAGAAAGCTTGCCAAACAATTTCTAATGAAAATATGAGCTCTCAAAGTGACATATATTTCGGTAGTCAAGGATTCGACGACAGCATGAATAAAATGAAAGAATTTGGTTTCCCTTTAAATTTTGAGAGCTCTGATCACAACAATTTTGTGGCAGCTGCCGAAGAGGAAGGAATCAATATCCGGATGCTTAGCCCGGATATATATAGTAACAGTCGTTGGTGCGATGATCAGATGGCAATGGCAGCTCAAACTTTTGGTACAGAAAAGGATGATTTCAATTTTAGATGGGATCACTTTCAAATGGCGTCTCTTACTATTGAATGATATATGTTGCCACTCAACTACTGAACCACCAACTTCATCAAATCATATGATAGGGTTTTTTTATTTTTTAATTTTTTTTTAATTTTTTTTTTTTAAATTTTTATGTTTTATTTGTTTGCATGGGACTGCTTTTTCGTATTCATAAAAGTGTTATTCTTACAATCAAATATTGATAAAAGTGCTTTAAATAATGGTCAAAAAAGGCAATTCATAATGTCAAAAAATGTAATAATAGGCTGCCTTTTGATTAAAAAATGAATTTGTAATCTTCTCATGTTTGAAACGTGGGGGATTCGAGATGGAATTGGACAAAACTTACCCATTAGCAAAGGGTATCAAACAACCCCAACAGGCAACAGCTCAAACAGCCGAAGCTCTGTTGAGTGTTTGTTTAATTTTGAAGTAAGAGAAGAGAGAAGAATAGCCTTGTTAGGTCAGTATTTAGCGTAGGTTTAATTCCATAACAAAAATTATCCTAAATCATTTGATTGTTACAAAAAAAGTCGAGAGATAGATAAACTTTTGATTCTAGAAGGTGGATATACACTCACATTGTTAAAAATGGTTTCATAGCAGTCTCCATGGATGTCTATATGATAGATAATATGCATTATTAAAACCTTTACAAATAAAAACTATGCGGAACAAAAAAAAAAAAAAAAAAACTAACAAAGGAAAATTAGTATTCTAATCTCTGCATCTCAAATTACCGCTTTACAGCATCTAGAATTAGTTGTGAGATAAAAATACCCTGCTGCGAGTGAGCAACTTCTTGTAAAGGATAACTCTATTAAATAGATTTGTAATTATCTTTGTAATTATCTCTTAGTTTAATCTCTTGTATTTATCTCTAGATTAGTTTTTCTCTTATCTTTAGGAATCATAAGTTCACTTGAACTAAGCTTCTTCAAGCTATCTCTTGTATAAGTACATCAACATTATTTGAGAAATAACATATTGGAAAATATTATATTCTCTACATGGTATCAGAGCTCCCATAACTCAAAAGAGTCCACGATCCAACATCCAACATGACCAATTCCGTTCCTTCTTCCTCCAATACCGTGATAGTAATTTCCTCTTCTTCTTCAGCTCATGATATGGTGTCTTCCTCAAACACAATAATCTCCATAAACGTTACTGCCCAAGCTCCTTTAAAACTCACAGCAACAAACTATCACTCCTGGAAACTCCAGTTTCACACTCTCCTTATTGGATTTGATCTTATGGGATTCATCGATGGACAACACCCGTGCTCGCCGGCCACTATCACGACCAATGACACAACCACACCAAATCCGACCTACAATATCTGGAACAGGCAAGACCAGTTACTCCTGAATGCAATCCTCGGCTCCATAACCCCATCCATCATCCCCTTTATTGCTTCCACCAAAACTGCCCGTGATGCAGGGACTGCCCTTGCCAACATCTATGCAAAACCTTCCAGAGGCCACATCATGCACCTCAAAGGCGTGCTCACCAACATCACCAAAGGATCGCAATCTGTTACTGAATACATGCAACACGCAAAAAGTATAGCTGATGAATTGGCCATGCTTGATGCTTCAGAAAACCTTGAAGACCTAACAGTAAAAATTCTAAATGGATTGGGTGATGAGTTCAAGGACATAGCATCCGCTGTTCATGCTCACGACTCGGCAATCTCCTTTGAAGAACTTCATGAGAAACTTTTAAATTCTGAAGCTCTTTTGAAACAAGAAACAACAAGAAATCAAAAGCTTCCTATCACAGCAAACCTTGTTACCAAACAATTCCATGGTGGCCACCAACCTAATAAGCACCGGTTCAATCCATAATGCATGCCAGAATGCAGAATTATTTGAAGTAGTCACAGATGGTCCGTACTAATTATTAGATTTGAGTGGTATAGATAGAGGTTTCTAGCACGTTAATATCATTATGAGATCTTGTCAATCCATAATGCATGCTAGAATGCATCGAAAGGGAACAACAAATTGAGTCATCTTCTTGGTGTTGGGCCTCCCAAAGGAGATCCCAAGTTTGAGGAATAGGATAAGAAGGACTTCATGGTTATGTCATGGTTGTAGAACTCTATGATGCTAGAAATACATTCTGGTATGATCTTTGTATCTGGCATGCATTCTTTGGAAGATCTCATAATGATATTAACGTGTTAGAAACCTATATCTATACCACTCAATTCTAATAGTTAGTACAGACCATCTGCGAATACTTCAAATAATTCTTCCCATACAATCTATATGCAGCTTGGAGATTCTGTAATTCTCCATGTATGTGACTACCATTGCCGCCAGTTGTTATCTCCTTTGATTGAGTAGTTGTGGTGGCATCAAGATTTTCAGTTGTCTCGGACATAATTAGGGTTAGGTAGAGTACTGAACCAAGGAATTTGGATGCTTAAAACCAAACTGTGGAAAGCATAACAACTATGAAGGTTGTAGGCTATAACCAACAATGAAGGCTGGATAAGAAGATGGCAATAAAGGCCAGGAAAAAAAAAAAAAAAAAAAAAAAGATTATGAAAGCTCTGATACCATGTTGAATTCTGAATATTATTGAGAAAAGAACTTAATTACATTGATATAGACCTCTAGATTTTATATACAGTTTTCTCTAGAAGAGAAAAAAAAAAAAAAAAAAAACTAAGGTCCTTTTTTTTTTTTTTTTTTTTTTTTTTTTGTCTTAAGTATTAAAAGACCTTATTTTACTTGTCATTTGATATCACTTAAATATTAAGACATCCACATTTGTTTTATAACTTAAATATTAAGTGATTTTGATTTTACTATTCTACCTTCATCTAAAGGAATAATTTAATTGTTAATATATTCAGTTGTTCACCCTCTTTTATTTTTCAACATATATTTACATTTTTCTTTACTTTCATTTAAAATAAATAAAAAATTTTAAAAAAGAGTCGAGGAAAGGAGGGATCACCTTCTTCCTCGTTGTTGTATCAAGAGGAGGCCTAGCAGCCTAATTGTTTGATGACATGTGTTAGCGGCCTCCTCTAAGGGTGGCGACGGAGGCTGGCCGACTAGAGAGGCCATTCTTAAGGCAAGATTCTTCGACGACAGGTGTACGGAGCACCATCACCACGGGAGTGATCTTGTCCAATAGCATTTTGCGTAGTGGCGTGGTAGCTGGATCCACCATCTTGTTGACAATCTGGACTTTGATTGTACTGAGATTTGGCTTATCATATCTCTCTGCTTCTCCAGTGTTGATGGAGGGACTTTGGTGTGTTAAATGTGTTGTGTGTACAAGATTGATGTGGCTCGTTAGAATCAAGGAGGAGGCCAGCCGGTCTCCTCTGGTCAAATCCCAAGGAGGCATCGCCGCCTCTTCCTAGGTCAATTTAGAGTTAGGTTAGTGTTAGGGTTAGGGTTAGGGTTAGAGTTGCTTAGGAAATTGGGGATTTTTTTTTTTTTTTGTTAAGGTTATTTTTGGTAATAGATTAATTGTATAAGGTTAATTGTGAAAGTAATTGTAAATGTGTTAATTATGATTTATTACATAAGTGAAAAACCAATTTTTTTTACTTTTTCTATAAGACATATATATCTTAAAATAATATATAAATTGAAAAAACAAACAAACCTATTTATCTTAATTTAAGTTATAAGTGCTAATAAGACTTTTATTGAAAAAAAAAACAAATAGCCCCTAACTCTTTCTAAGGCTAATCCCTTGAATCCATGGATTGTCTAGCACCTAATCTCTAATCTTTAGGAACACACAATTTACAATTAGAATAGGAAACTAATTAATTCACTCAGGCTTCATGTATTTTCTCACAGAAAGAAGATAAAAAAAATCATTGCACCAAGGTACAAGAGCTCATGATCCCAACTCTTATACGAGTCACAGTAGGTGTGAGAAAAAAAAAAAAAAAAAACCATTATAGACTAGTCACAGAGATCAACAAGAACCGAAAATGGAGGATGTCAAAAAACAACATGACCAGAAACCTTAGTTAGATACAAATCCACCTCCTAAATGCTGCGTTCGCAATTTTTATTCTCAGAATTCTACATAACAACACTATTTTAACCTATGTTTAAGCTCTACGGTGGAATTATAAAGCTGTTTGCTAAACCTCTATGGCCATGTTTGGCACATCGAATTGGACAATTTTAGTCCTTATCTAGTGTTTCGTGTTGTTTTTGAACATGGGATTACTAATCTCAAAAGCAAAATAGTCTCATATTAATGGAATATAATAATACCACGTCCCCTCTACCTTTATTAGTCTTAGGACTATTTAGACCTAGGCTCACCATATTTAATTCATCTTTCTCCTTTACCTCACCAACCCACCGTTTCTCCTTCTTTCAACATATCTCAACCCTGATCTTCTCTTTCAATTTTTTTTTTCTTCTATGCGTCAATGGCACCTTCAAATGTCATTCTCAAACCTGAGTAAAGCTTCATTTCAAACTCTCAATCGAATGTGTTTCTTTCATTGTGTTTAACAATTTTTATTTATTTTTTTTAAAATGGGAATTCATATAAAAAAATTAAAAAAAAAAAAAAAATCAGCTGAGGGTTCAAAAAATAGAAGACAATGCTTAGCATTCGAAGTCTGTTCTCTCATATAATCAAATCACATTAACATTCAACACATGATATTTCAAAATAATTTTACAATGGGAAGAAACTGAAATAAACTAATTCATTTTAAATTCCTTTAAAAATAAATAAATAAATAAATAAAATAAAATAAAATAAAATAAAATAAACCCTACACTCAGGAGCAATGCATTCCATTATAAGATTTAAAATTTATTTACGGGAATAATAATAATTTAATTAAAGTTCAAAGTATATAATAAACAATTCATTAAATTATTTTTAATTTGATCCTAGGTCATTCCAAATATAAGATTGGACTATTTTAGTCATTAGTCATATCTCATGTTACACAAATGTTATATTTAATCCTAATCCAATCCCGTCTAATCCCAGTCCAATCCAATCCCATAAAATAGTCCAATCCAATCCCGCACACTAAACGGGGCCTAAAATGTCGAGTAAACATTTTTAAGTGAGAAAACATCTTTAACAAGATGACCTCGAAACCAAACACATGGAATGAGATGCACCAATTGCAACAGATAGCACATTGTGCGCACCCAGTCCATCATCCTCCATTAAGAACTTGACTTCAACAGGACACGGTTGTATCTCAGGCAGCCCGGGAACCCCCAACTGAGAATCTTTGGCGTTTCCCCACATATACAACTTCCCTTTATCTGTGAAAAATCATTTAATCAACATCAGCTATTGACTAAGCAATTACAGGACAACAAAATTTAAGTATCAAGTTTAGCTACCAAGCAACAACTTGTTGAAAATTTCCGACCCTTAAATAACAATGAAACTTTGAAATAAATGAGTAAAGATTAGATTTTGCTGACCAGCTAAAATTACAATCAAATAGAGATATAAAGGGATTCTTTGGCTGGATCCACCTGTTTGAGCTCATACACATTATAATACTTTGCCACATAATGTGTGGACTAGCACATGGACCTAACTATATAATCTTTTCTGGAACATTTCACTCAAACAAAACCAACTGCCTTTTGCCTTTACAAATGATTTGACCGAATCTGTAATTCTTCATTAATGAAAACCTATTTTATCCCTATTGTAATATTGCACCTCGTCATGGACCTTTCACATAATTTAAAAGTTTATCAAAGTCCAAAGTCCAAAGCTCCTCAACAAAATAGAAAAAATAAAGTAAAACTAAAATAAACTCTCAGGGGCCCTAGGTGCTAGCCGCCGGGCCACCGCCTGACTATCACCTAACACCTACTAGAACACTGGCTCAAGCTCAAACACAGAGACAACAAATTCATAATACAAATTAAAATATAATTATTAATTACGTGGTGAACTCAAACCTGTACACTCTCGGTAAGTCTAACTCTGATACTATGTTATTAACCCTTAAACCCAAAAGCTTAAACAGTTAAACTATTAGGAAAAAACCCCACTCTCTAACAATGTCCATATTACAAAGGATTCCAATATAAAGGATCTAGGCACCATAAAAAAGATTATCAAAAAAAGGACTAGAAAGGAAGTAAACTTTGGATGTCAAAGAATAATTACGGCCAAAAGAGGCTGGAGAAGTTCGACATGAGTAATGTGAAATCAGTTGCTACTCCTCTAGCTCCTCTAGTTAGCCACTTTCAATTATCTTAGATAATATTTTTATAGAGTTGCCAAGGTGGAGGAGATATAACGGATACCATAGTGTCTTTAACATTGTTTTGAGCACATGGTATTACTGCAAATAATAACTAGCCTGCAGTTAATGAATTTCAGGTACTTAAGAGATATGGTAGATCTTGATATCCTATTCCAGAGATAAGCAATTCGAAATAGCTTTAGTAGAACTAGTCTGGACATGATGTGCAATTTGTGTAATCAGACTATGCAGATTATATTAACAAAAGGTTTACTAAAAAACATGTATTCTCAAGCAGATTCCCCTAACATAGGTTCCTAAAACCAAAAATCAGAATAGAACAACTGAACAAGAATACATATAAATTAGGGTGTCAGCTCAATCAGCAACCAAGAATGACTTCTTGACACTGATACTTGCAGTTAAAATTAACTCAGATGTCAATTTTTAGTAACATATTGAACTTATTTAAATCTTTGATAAATAATCTTCATATATCTTTTCTGCTCACTTTATCTCATTATGAGAAGATGTGATCACAATTGCATGTAACTTGTCTTACCAGTTATGGCTGCTGAAGATGAGCCTCCACAAGTAATATAGATTACACGAACATCAGCTAAAGCCTCTATCATTACAGGTATTTGCTGATTTTGGGTAGAAGAATGACCCAACTGACCATGTCCACCATAGCCCCACGAAAGAACTTTGCCTTCATCTGAAATTATACATCATGATGAATAAAAGTACTAGTATAAAAGGTGAAAGTGAAGATCAAAGACAATAGATAAAATTACAATAAAAACTATGGTTACTGCAGTCAAATTTCACAGTTGCTTTACCGGTTAACGCAAGAGAGTGATAGCCACCACATGCTATCTGAGTGATGCAAACATCTTCCAGACTAGGTACTGGTTTGGGTTTCCAACCACCGACCTTATCACCTCTCCCAAGCTCATAGTTAGAATTTGCTGTATAGAAGACAAGATGTATAAATATGACGTTATTTGCAACAAAAATAACCGACACAAAGATGGATGGAATGTTGGTCAGAATATTTAACAATGATGAAATTATTCGATGGCCAATCAGTTGATCCTTACCAGCATAAGATATAGCCTATGCATTTAAAAAAGTGTAATGCTAGACGTTCCAAATTTTTTTCCCAAATCCTTGATTCCTTTCCCAAATGATGTGGCACATGAGGTGTCAACATCACTATATAGTAGTTAATGTGATGTTGACACCTCATGTGCCACATCCTTTGAGAAAGAATTTGGAAAAAAAAATTGGGACGTCTAGCATTACTCTTTAAAAAAATATATATGACATCAAAAATAGGAGATGTTCTTTTAAAGTGTTAACACATAAAAGATAGGGGAAAGAGAGAATAGAATTGTCTATGATTCAGCCAAAGATACATCAATTTATAGTGCTAGGTCTAGAAGAGAAATGGAAATAAAATCAATCACAATAATTGCTCAATCAATCACCTAGCCAATTACATCAATCTATGGCTGATTGACACCTTGAATGTAGGTGATTGACAACTAGATTAACAGTTGACTTTAACATAAAGATGGTCACATTTCTGCAAATTAACAGATCTTTTCATGAAACAACAATATATACTTTTGTTTCATGTGCATAGATTCAATTCACTCTTAAACCGAAGTAAATTGAAACCAAGTGCACATAATCGATAAAGAATAGTGATATAAAACTGATTAACCAACTTCAAGTTTTACTCCAGTTCACCTATTAATCAATGACAAAGACATCATCGTTTTAACAAGGTCACAACTGCTTGAGAACAGCATCATGTTTTGCAGCCTCGGTCTATTAGAGTCCTATCTAAAATTGGGCATGAGATTCTCCAAGAACAAAATTAACAAAGTAATTCAACTGTCATAAAACAATAAGACAAAATTTAGATTAAAGAAATGACATACCTCCCCAATTCCAAAGTTGCCCTTCCTCTGTCAGCACCATTGTGAAAAAGCCACCACAGGAAACAGCAGCCACAGGCACAGGTAATGCTTTGACATGGGAGGGGATACTCAGTCCACCTCCCTCATTTGGGCCTCGACCAGGACCAAGGCCCAATCTTCCATCCCCTTCATCTCGACCCCATGTATAAAGTTCCCCTACATCCAACAGAATATTAGACAGCTTCAGATATTTGACAATATTCTTTGATTAAAAAAAAATGGTTTTGTTTTGTTAACAAGTTTGAGACAAGCTAAACAAATAGCTTGAAGACGGAGTGAAGTGACTATTCTGAATCTCCTCTTCCCTATCTGAATCCACTCAAAAATAATAAAAGGAGATCCATGTATGACTAGAAGGAGTAAATTAAAGAATATTACATAATCATGCTACAATTTAATCAGAATATTTATGGATTAAATTCTTAGCAGGGTCTTACAGAACAAGTAACGGTAAAGCAAGCACAAATAGCAGTTCAATAGGAAGATATCCTGGTATGAGCAAATTAGAAATTCTAATTCAAAAAATATGTTACATTATAATTTATTCTATCAATGAGAATTGATTTTTTTTTTCCATTCTCGTTAAATGTACAACTTGAGGAAATTTGGACGTTGCAGAATAAAACTCTTAAATATTCAGGAGTGGTAGTGTCATGCAGCCTGCACATAAACCACCTTACAACAATCAAGACATGTTAACAGTGTGATAGTATATAACAGAAGTTTTTATTTTATTTGAAAAAAATAATGCTTCAAATTACACCAAAACAGGTGTGTAGGGTGGAAGTGTAAAAGGGCAGACAAGAATATGGCATGTCAAGTAGAACAGCAGAGGAAAAAAAACTATAAAATGCTTAAATCATATATACACACTATGCATCTACAAATTTCTTATCAAAAAGTAAGTTTCAAAACAATATGAGACCTAATCAACATGAATAGATTTAAAAGTTAAAACAATACTTAAATAGCATTAATGTGGTCTCAATAGAGAATGCTTTCAAGGTTATCAGCTGTAAACCAAATTCACCAAATCCTAATTAGTTATCCAAAATTTTTGTAGCTATTGATAGCCTATGAAACTGCATCATCAAATCAGTTTGTTACATACAAATCCACTTGACTTATACTGCAAAATGCAAATAAATGAAAAAAAAAAATTCAAAAAGAATGACAAACCGGTTTCAGTGATAGCAGCAGTATGCGTCCCACTGGTTGCAATATGACGTATTTTCCTATTCCAAGCACCTTCAACCAATCTAGGGAACAGCTCTCTATGATAGACAGAATGTCCGAGTGCACCAAAACCACCATAGCCCCTGCAAGCTTCATTTTTTATTCTAGGACCATTAAATTATCAGACCAAAAACATGCTCAAGTCAAGAAACTGGTAAATCTGTATGCAAATGGTTTTTCTTGTGTGTGTGTGTGAGTGTCTTTTTAAAAGTAATTAATGGAACCATATTACTTATCATGTCAACAAGTAGCATAGGCATCAGATTTAATATTCAATGACATATTTTGTTGCATATTTTTACTCTCAATAAAAAAAATTGTAAGTTAATGGACGTAGAGAGTAGAGTTGATTCAGCACTGACCAAGTGAAAATCTGACCAAGAGAGGTTAGAGCCACAGAATGCATTCCGCCCAGAGCAGTGCAGCAAACAGGGTCATCTAAATAAGGGTTCAAAGTAGGCACAAAAGCAGAGTTCTCATGGCCAAATCCAAGACGGCCGCCATCTCCTTTGCCCCAAACCCACAACTTACCATCCACAACCAAACCAGAATGAAACAACCCACAAGATATGCCTATGCCAACTTCATTATTTTTATCACTACCAAGATTACTTCCATTATTATGGTTGATTAATTGGCCTGAAGTTTGGAAGAGATTAAAAGACTGAGATAATATAAGGTTGGCAACTGGGGCTGGGTAGAGTCTCATTTCTTCAATGCCACCACCCACCTGGCCTGAGGCGCCTCTGCCCCATGATAGAACTTGGAGGGTTACGGTGTCTTTTCGGTTCTCACTTGATTTATCATAATCTGGGCTTTTGTAGAGAACAGGAACTTTGCTTCTGCTACTAGAAGAAGAGGAGAAATGGCGCGAGAGACTTGAAAGCCGTTGGCGAAGAATCATTGAACAAGATCTTAGCAATAGAACAAAAGGTCAAGTTCAGCAATGCTGCTAGTGCTACTTGCTCCTCTTCAACCCAGAAGTTGGTTTTCTGTTGCACAGAATATCAAAGTGAGTAATTTTGCGAAAATAACACAACTCTGAGTATCACTGAAATGAAGTTGATATCTAGGGAGACTTTTTCTGCTTCACCGACCATATCAAAAACCTTTTGATGGAGCAAAACTTCACATGATAATCCAAGATACAAGCATCTCAAAGTCGTGAATACAAATTTTTAATCCAACAAACATCATTTAAAGACAAAAACACTACAAAATCATAAAACATAACAAGAATGTTTCTAGGACACATTTATTCAAACACGTTCCATGCATAACAATTTTTTCTACTCATGATACATGAACGAAAACATACAAGGCCCAAGTATAAAATTTAAGCATAAACTCATCACAAAACTAACCCATTGTTGCAAAAGTTCAAAAAAAATAAAATAAAATAAAATAAATAAATAAAATTTACCTTGGAAGCGGTATTTTGTTGGTGTAAAGAATAAAGATGCTCAAAATGCCTTGCAAATAGCATAAGTTAGCTAAATGTTTTGTTACTAATAAGGGCTTTATTATTATAATTATTATTATTTTTACAATGTCTATTAATTCTGAACAGGTATTTTTTTTTTTTTTTTTTTTGAAAGTTTCGCTGTTGATCTGAAAATCATTTACATAAACTTTAAACTCGTTCATCTACCAGCTGAGTTATGCCCCTATTGATATAATAAGGGCTTTATTAGTCCGTAGAGTTTGATGGAATGGAATTATTAATTTATTACATGTCTTGATATACAAAATGATTAAATACAAAAACATACATGTACTTTCACATATCATTCAATAGCTCTAGAGATATACTTATTAAAAAAATCTCCCCTAAAATCTAACACCATTAAAAGTTCCGTTAAAAGTTCCATTAGAATGACTTTAATTTGTCATAAAAAGGCTGTTATACCCTTCAATCAAAAGTTTGTTTAATCTATAAAAAATAAAAACTATAAAAATAAATAATTATTTGTAAAAAAGTATAATAATATAATGATAATTTCTTAACAAATAATATTAATATAAGTGTATATTAATAATTAGGAAAAAAAAAAAAAAAAAGGTAAAAAAAATCCAAGGAAAAAAGAAAGGAAAGCTATCTCCATCTCTTCACCTTTGCAATCATCGTCTCCGTCTTTCTTTCACCATCCATGCATAAATATCCTTCACTAAACCAATTCCATCTAATTAACTCATTACACCAACCCCACAAAAAGACATAAGACTCCAACAAACCTTGCGTCATAACCAAACCAATAAGCTTCAAAACTCAACTCACCTATTTCAACACAAACCCAATACCATTGGTAAAAAAAAAAAAAAAAAAACTTGACGGTCGGTGTTCTAGCGACTTCCACTGCTCATATTCAGTTGCTCCATGCTCTAACTGTAAGGAATTTGATTAACACTGAATCTAATATGTATAGGCACATAATACATCCAATCTTTTGACCTAAACATGTTTCTATATCATGCTTTAATCAAACTCTAAATACGTGTTACTAACCCATGTCAATTCAAGAGAAGGGGGAGATAAGAAAAAGCAGAAGCGTACCTGGATCCATTGTCAGAGGTTGGTGGACGGATTGAAATCTTCCAAATTATCACGATCCTTGGGACACCTAAAAGTGTTCTCTCTTGTTCTGGTGATGGGAATACATATAAGCTAAAAATGTGTCGTATAATTTGGAGACCATAACCCTAATATATAATAATCAGATTATTATATGTTTTGCTATTTCTAATTTGATTTGGTCCCTCGTCAAATTAGAAATAGTACTTTGGTGTCTACACATTAACTCCAAGACAATTATTCCCTTAAGCCTTAAAACTTTAAATCTTAATTAGACCACTTTAATTTAGGCTTAACCAAAGATAGCATAACACATTTAATATTTACATGTGTGGCCCCACATGATGGAATTTTCCAACAATCTCCCACTTGGCCACATATGTATCTTTACAAATGTGTATGATTTTATGAGCTCCAAAATTTTTGCTATCACAATTTAAGGGTATATCCGAACAATCTCGTCCATTGATTGTGCCGTTATAGGATCAAAGCGGTTTTCGTCACATTTAGCGTGACTAAACCCATCAATAGTCACATACACCAACATAACCAAATGAGAATTATGAGATAGATCAATCATGGATGCGTAGCATGGAAATTACATGCAATGTGATCTATACATGTCTATTTCCAATTGGTTCTACTTTATTCTTTAGTGAGATCAATGCTTAACACAATGTAACAGAGTAAAATGAACTGAATACTTTATTTCTAATCAGAAAATATCCAAATATATAAATGCATAAGTATGTCCAAAATCAAACATAAAGTAATAAAATACAAAATGATATAAACTCTCACTATAATGTGATATCCTCATACAAAATAACACTCATATGAGCAGTGTGCTCATGAAGGACCTTGGGTGGTAATCTCTTTGTAAGCGGATCCACTATCATGGAGTTTGTCCCAATGTGCTCTATGGATATCTATACACTCTGCACTCTCTCCTTCACGACTAGGAACTTAATATCAATATGCTTTGACCTAGATGAGCTCCTGTTGTTGTTGGAATATAGTACTGCTGACTTATTGTCACAATATAGTTTGAGTGGTCTTTCAATACCCTCCAGAATGCGCAGCCTAGTGACAAAATTCCGTAGCCATATCCTATGGTTGTATGCCTCATAGCATGTTACAAACTCTATTGTCATGGTGGAAGAAGTTATGAGTGTCTGTTTGGCACTCCTCCAAGAAATAGCTTTACCAGTCAACAGGTATATGTAGCCTGATGTGGATCTCCAAAATGCACAGCCCAGTGACAAAATTCCGTAGCCATATCCCATGGTTGTATGCCTTATAGCATGCTACAAACTCTATTGCCATGGTGGAAGAAGCTATGAGTGTCTGTTTGGCACTCCTCCAAGAAATAGCTCTACCAGCCAACAGGTATATATAGCCTGATATGGATCTCCTACTGTCTTGGCATCCAGCATAATCGGAGTCGGAATACCCTATGATCTCCAACTTATCCGATCTCCTATATGTGAGCATGTGATCTTTTGTTCTCTACAAATACCTCATAACCCGCTTGGCTTCTTTTCAATGATCCATCATAGGGTTACTTAAATATTTGCCTAACATGCCAACAATGTACGCAATATCCAGACGCGTACACACCTGAGCATACATTAGACTCCCTACAGCTGATGCATAGGGAATCTTCTGCATTTCCTTAACTTCAAGGTTATTTTTAGGGCATTGATTGAGACTGAACTTGTCTCCCTTAGCGACAGGGGTGTCACCTAGTTTGTTGTCCTACATGCTAAACCTTTTGAGAACTTTATCGATATAGCTCTTTTGTGATAATCCAAGAATACCCCGAGAGCGATCTCGTTGTATCTGGATCTCTAATACAAAGAAGGCGTCATCAAGATCTTTCATCTCAAAATTCTTTGATAGAAATCTCCCGGTTTCGTGCAACATGTCTATATCATTTGTGGCAAGCAGTATGTCATCGACATACAAAACCCAGAATATGTGCTTACTCCCACTAAATTTGTGATACACACAATTATCAACAACGTTTATCTCAAAACTAAACGAGATAATCACTTGATGAAACTTGTAGTACCACTGACGAGAAGCTTGCTTGAGTCCATAGATGGACTTTGTCAATTTGCAAACCATATTTTTTGGGTCTCCCGACTCAAAGTTTTCTAGTTGCACCATATAAATTGTTTCGTCAATGTCACCATTAAGAAACGATGTCTTGACATCCATCTGATGAAGCTCAAGGTCAAAATGTGCAACAAGTGTCATGATTGTCCTAAAAGAGTTTTTTGTTGAAACTAGAGAGAAAGTCTCTTTAAAGTCAATCCCTTCCTTTTTGGTAAAGCCTTTTGGGTAAAGCCTTTAGCTACAAGATGAGCCTTATACCTCTCCACATTACCTTTGAATCCTTTTTGGTTTTAAAAATCCATTTACAACCAATGGGCTTCGCACCTTCTGGTAATGGGACAAGTTCCCAAACCTTATTGTCTTGCATAAACTTATACTCCTCATTCATAGCATCAATCCATTTTTTAGAGTTGGAACCCTGCATGGCTTGATGGAAGTTGATTGGATCATCTTCCACCATTCTAATGTCTTCCTCATGTTCTTGGAGAAATACAAAAAAAAATCGTCTGAAATAGCATTTCTCCTTTCTCTAGTGGATTGCCTTAATGACACTGGTTCTTGAGGTTGATGAGTTTGTTTCTCAGGAACAATTACCTCATCTTGAATATGGGGTTGATTAATATTGTCTGGCTGTGGATCTGGATTCGTTTCTTGATCAATGACAGGTATAGAAACCTGCACATTGTGGGAATCGAAACCGATTCCTCCTCAAAGACAATGTCTCTAACCTTATTTATCCCCCAAACTCAACATCCTCAAAAAATGTTGTAGTTCCTATCTCAAAAATTGACCCAAGTGTGGCATCATAAAACTTATAATCCCTAGATCGCTCAGAGTAGCTAATGAAGTAGATGTTCACAGTTTTGGAGTCTAATTTCTTTTCATGTGGCATGTAAGGCCTTGCCTCAGCTGGACATCCCCAAATGTGAAAATGCTTTAGACTAGGCTTTCTGCCTGTCCAAAGCTCATAAAGTGTTTTTGCAGTTGCTTTAGTTGGCACTCGGTTCAGAATATAAGCTGTTGTTTTGAGTGCTTCTCCCCAGAGTGACTCTGGTAAGGAGGAATGACTAATCATACTCTTTACCATATCCTTAAGAGTCCGGTTTAACCTTTCAGCTACACCATTCATGCTAGGTGATCCTGGCATGGTGTACTTTAGGACGATTCCACATTCCTCTAGGAATTTAGCAAACGGTCATGGACGTTGTTCACCTGAACCGTCATATCTACCGTAGTATTCACCACCATGGTTAGACTTAACACTCTTTTTTTTTTTTTTTGCCCTTGTCCTTAGAGGTGCTAGTCAAATGTGCACTTTCGGTCCTATCTTGCTTCAATCTCTCTTCCTCCTGCACACAGTAAGAAATGAGCTCATTAAGAGTCCATTTCTCCTTTTAACACTTGTAATTGACCTTAAACTGATTGTATTGTGCATGAAGTAATATTAATACTAAATACACGAGCAAGTCATCAGACAGCTCGAGTTTCAGTGCCTTAAGCTTATAAGCAATATGAGACATTTCCATAATGTACTCCCTTATATTCCCCTTGCCTTTGTACTTCATAGAAATCAAGATTTGCAAAAGCGTGCTTGTTTCTGCCTTATCGTTTTTCGCAAAACGCTTTTCAATTTCGGTTAGGAACTCTTTGGCTTTGGTTATCTTTTCAGATACCGCACCCCTAAATACCTCCGGAATGCCGCGTTTGATGATCATAAAACTCATGCGATTTAAGCGATCCCACTTCTCAAAATTCTTCTTGTCATCAGGAGAACCTGTATACATAAGAGAAGCGGGCTGCTCAATCCAAAGTGCAAGGTCCAGATCCATGCAGCCGAGAACAATAAGTATGTTCTCTTTCCAATCCTTAAATTTGGTCCCATTAAGCATGGGTATAGAATTAATATTAGCAGATATAGTAGAAACACTAGCCGTAAAGAGAACAAAACAAACAAACAAACAAACAAATATGCTCACATTAATAACCAAATACAATAATTAACAAATTCAAATAATGGTAAGTCCCATCTCAAGATACCTAGCACAACATTAATATCAAGTCTTTGGACAGTAATATTAATTGTAAGTGGTACTCTTGTTGCAGTGATCAAACATTGACAATAATTCATGTCAAATAAAAAATCTATCTTTGGATCGACTTATTATTCACATGTAAAACCTTATAATTGTCATATGTTTACCACCACAGGTGTGTGTGCAATTCAGCTATGTATTAACCTTCCTTTGGGCTATCTAATACTCGTATGAATTTACACACACACAAACATCCAACATCCCTCATGAAAAATCTACACAAGTGAGGTCACTTTGGCGACATCTTGATTTAATTAACCCATTTAGAATGATGAACTACTTTATTTAACCATAAAAGATATACCAAAAAATATTTGAATTTGGATTGATTCTTTAAAAAATATATACATATATATATATATATATATCAAAATTACAAAACTGCTCATGGTTTTGTAAAACTTTCCTCAAGTTTCAATAATTACAAGTCGGCTCAAAAACTTTATCAAAATCACATAATGGCCTAGAATAATTACATATCAACCCCTCAATTATTTTGAATTTTCAAGAGGAGGGCCTGAGGCAAAATCAACCTCTGTGAACCTTAGGTTCTTGCCGCCGCCGCCTAAACCTCCATGCTGCCACTTGAAGGCAATGACAAACAGCGGTGCAACCCATCGACCTACATCCGCAGATCCCTAATGCAGACCAACGATCGATCCACACCGATCGAATGAAATGGCGGTGCCACATACGGTGAGTCGCCTGATCTAGACCAGCGGTGGGTTTCCAAATGGCCGATCGTCCTCCTCATCGCAAAACGTGCGGGTTTTGCACAACATCTCGCCGGAAAAGAGGTGTTGATCAAGAAGGAACGATGGGTGTTGGTTTAGAATCAGATCATCTGATCTGTTACCCCTTTTTTTTATTTTTTATTTTTATCATAAAACTCAACCCAAAACTTTCAGAATTTTCTTAAAACCTAAGATTCAAATCTCAAATCTCAAGAATTGATCATGGGTGGCTCTGATACCACTTGTAAGGAATTTGATTAACACTGAATCTAACATGCATAGGCATATAATACATCCAATCTTTTGACCTAAACATGTTTCTATATCATGCTTTAATCAAACCTTAAATACATGTTACTAACCCATGTCAATTCAAGAGAAAGGGGAGATAGGAGATAGGAGAAAGCGGAAGCGTACCTGGATCCATTGCCGGAGGTTGGTGGATAGGTTGAGATCTTCCAAATTATCACAATCCTTGGGACACCCAAAAGTGTTCTCTCTTGTTCTGGTGATGGGGATACAGACAAGCCAAAAAGGTATCATGTAATTTGGAAACCATAACCCTAATATATAATAATCAGATTATTATATGTTTTGCTATTTCTAATTTGACCACTCATCAAATTAGAAATAGTACTTTGGTATCTACACATTAACTCCAAGATAATTATACCCTTAAGTCTTCAAACTTTAAATCTGAATTAGACCACTTTAATTTAAACTTAACCAAAGATAACATAACACATTTAATATTTACATGTGTGGCCCCACATGATGGAATTTTCCAACACTGACCATCGACTTCCACCACTCATATTCAATTGCTCCATGCTCATCGACGAAGGGAGACTTATCTTATGTAATGTAACAAATAATAGTTTTTCATATACATATATTAGTGTTGCAAAAGTCCCCGACTAGCTATCGCCTAATCCCTAGTCAGCGGCCCGCTGCCTCAACCAGACGGTTTACCGCCTAGTCGGCTTAGTTGGTCAAAGTCAATGACTAGTCATCGTTCAACGTATTGACTTCTTGAAATTTGATTAATTTTGTTAGATTTTGTTTAGTTGTTTATGGATTTTGATTCTCAATATTTAGTTTTTTTGGAATTTAATTTTCAATTTACGATTCAATATATAAAATAGTATGAACATTTATTCAATTACAATAAAAAAAATATTTAAAAAATTCTAACTGGCACCAGCCTGCCGCCGATCAACTTCCGACCAGCTACCTAGTACCCGACTAGGCGGGCTAAGCGCTAGGTGGGGGGTCGCCGCCCGACTAACAACTAGCGCTTTCTGCAACACTGCATATATATATATATATATATATATATATATATATATATACAGAAATTCTATTATCAGTTCGAACTAACAAAAGTTATATCAGTTCCTTGCATGTGGGCCACTGGATTTAAATACTTTGACTTGGCTGTATGCACTTGTCAGTCAAAGTATTTAAATCCAGTGGTCCACATACAAGGAACTGATATAACTTTTGTCAGTTCGAACTGATAACAGAAAGACCGTATATATATATATATATATATATATATATATATATGAGTAATTTTCCAATGATGACTTTTTACAATGCACACTTTAAGCACCTTTGATGAAATTGCATGGAATATATTGAATCTTGATTTGATTTTTTGTATGGATGGTGAAAACATTGAAATACATTTATGGAAAAAAAATTCGGGTGCTAAAACTAATTTTTTCCGAATTTTTTGAAGGTAAAACATTTAAAAATAAGGAAATATAAGAAAAAATAGTTCTCAAATCCAAAAAAAAATTCCAAAATTTTACCAAATGTGTATTTTAATTTTCTTATGATGCATACAAAAAATCTCATCAAAAAACATTTGATTACATAGAATTTCATCAAAGGTGCTTAAAGTGTGCATTGTAAAAGTCCTCATTGAAAAATTACTACATATATACAATCTCATTCACATCAATGCGCACTGATGTAACTACATCAGTACCAACGTATGTAGACCATTGATTATAGAGAATCATTGATAAGTGCACTTTGAGTCCAAAGTGTATGTAAATCTAATGGTCCACATCTAACGCACTGATAAAGTTATATCGGTGCGCACTGACAAAGTTATATCGGTGCGCACTGACTTGAACATTTCTGTGTATATATATATATATATATATATATATATTGTTAATAAAATAAGATTTTTGTATAAGTGAAATGACAAGTATATCTCTAAATCTTTAGTCCCCCAACAAAAATATAAAGTAAAGGGAGATACTTGTGTAATAAAATGTCCAAGTATATGAATATGCCAAACCCAAACCTCAATGATAATTGCAATTTTTGGATTTTATATTTTATAAAATTTGGATATATTTATATTTATATATAAGTAGTGTTGTATACTTATATTATTGAAAGTGGAGTTACAAGATGGAAATGGAACAGCTACTAAGCATGGGCTTCCCCGACAAATTAGCCGCTGAAGCATTGGTCGTGACCAGCAGCAAATCCACCCTGAAAGCCACCGAGTGGATTCTCTCTCACAAATCATCTTCCAACAATCCCACTACTTGTTCTCCAAACCCATCTCATTTTAAACCAAAACTCAACCACTTCTTCAACTTCAATTCTTCCAAAGACAAAGAAATCAAATCAACCACAACCACCACCCATCTCTCCAAGCGTTTGAAGACAACCCCCATATCCATAAATTCCTCTTGCTTGGGCAAGTTGGTGGTTTTCCCCTCCGCTGAACGCCTCTCTCGAGTATTAAGATCAGCAGCTAGATCCTCAGTTTCAACCTCCTTAATGGGGGAAAGAAGGACATCTAGTGAAGCTAGGACAGAAGGTTCAAGATTCCCCACTTTGCCCTTTCCTTTCCCGGATGTGTTAAGAATTACTCAACTTAGCGCTCACCTTAGCCTAAGGGGCCTCTGCAGCAGTTTCTTCCTCAGAAGCCCCTTCATCCTCGCTAGCCCTATAATCTTGCGGTGGCGCAATTCCACTCGCCGCTTGACTGGTAACGTACCTGTGGCTAGCCTCTGCAACAGCCTTAGCTCCGTGTGCTTCTAGGTCGCAAATAACGTCTGCTTCGAATACTAAAACAAGTTTGAAAGGGTTAGCTCGAGGAAGTAAAAGACTTAGAGAAAAAAAAAATAACAATAAAGAAAAACCCTTACATCGCTTCACCCCGCTGAAAGTTGTGGGAAGAAGCGAGCGGAAATCATCTTCTCCTCATCAAAGAGGAAAGGTCTTCCTCTTTTCTTCAGGGAACGCACAGCAGCCCTAGTCAGAACAGTTAATTCTGCATTAGAAAATGAAGGACTTGTCTTGTTTCGAAATTCTGGAGAAGTGAAAAATCGAGGGACCTTGTGCTCTATCTATTCCCCCTTAACATCAAAGAAAGCAACTTGGCCTCAGTCACCTCCAACGAAGAACCAGCGATTCTTTCAGAACTTATTTAAAGAGGGGAAACCCAAGCGAAACCTTTTTGCTTCTCCTCGGTCCCGACCTGAACTCCTTTTAACGCCACCACTCCTTTCAGGATCCAATGGTCAGGCTGACTGGAGAGCATGAAATAAGTACATTATCGGCCAGATTTTCTGAGTGTGTAAAAATGTTTGATTTCCCAAGGATTGGGGGCAGGTAAGCCTAGCCCAACCTGTGCCAAATGCGCCACAAGCACATCAAATTGCGATAACTGTTCAGAGCAAGTTAGACTAGAGAAATCTAAGCTTCGACAAGAAAGTGAGTAATGAAAGGTTGGAGGGGAAGAGTTACTCTGCAACTCAGCATTGCCCCGTAGATAGCCATTATCGTAGGTGGGGTGTTCCACGCGACTTTATCACCAGTTGGCATCAGCTGAATAACATCTTGATTCAAGTCGAATCTACCAATATATTGGCGCAAATCTCTTTACCCAACAACGTTCGGCTTGTAGTCATAAGCGCACGCTTTCTGTGCCGAAAATTGTATATGAATTTCCCTATGCTCATAATGTCTGACTCATTTACAGTCTGATGCCCGATTCTGACATCTCTGGGGACACTGGTTCTTTGGTGTGTGCTGGCTGTTCTAGCCCTCATCATTGGTGAGTTGATATCACTACGAGTGAAAACAAAAGGATTAGATTGAGGAGCATCAACAGAAGGATCAGATTGGAAAGTATCAGTATCAGGATTAATTGGAGGAATGTCGTGACCAAACCTCGAAAGATCAACAGCCAAGAAATGGGGTTGATCAAAGGCTTGGGCTTTCAACAACTTGTGAAAACGCTTAACAGCAACAACGTCCATTACGCTCAATTGCCATCATCGCATTAACGAAAATGTAATGTCTAGCCTCAAGATCCATGGAAACTCACCTCGAAAGTTTATCTTGACTGAGGTTGTTGAAGGAAAGAAGAAGTTACAGAAACCAGGGATTCTGGGTTTTAAAAGAAGAAGTTGTAGAAAACTAAGAATTCTAGGTTTTGAAGGAAGAAGTTACAAAAATTTGTGAGAATAAAAGATGGAGAAGTTGAGCATCTAAGAAGTTTAAATACTGATGATGAATGAGATTTCAGTTTTTGAAAAAACCCTAGATGATGTCACGAAGGGGAGAGGCAGGAAAATGGAGAGATGTAAATGATGACTGATCGGTCATTTATTGTATATGTTTTTTATCCCCATTCATCCAATCAATTGCTTGTTTCTTGAATCTTTTAGGGTTTTAATTTGTGTGTTTGAGCATTTTTCAGGTTGTTGGATCCAAGTGATATGTTTGAAGTATTTCAGAAGAAAAATGTGATTTCGAAAGATTCAAGGGACTTTTATGCAATTTGCCATCAGCTGCCACACAAACCACTGTGGGTTTCCACAGCAGCACCTAAAACGCTCTCAAGAATAGTGAAGACCGCTGCGATGACCGTTGTGGCTTTCACAGCGATAGTCACAATGGTATCCCGAGATAGTGCAGTTTAGCCATGTTTCGAGGGTCATATCTCTCAACTCCGATTGAATTGTGTGTCTTGCCATTTGTGGACTTGAAGCCCCAGAAGTCTAGTTTCCAACCCAATTTATGGCTCATCAATCCAAATTTTCTAGAAGACGTTATACCTATTTTAGTACCCAAAGGTCAGATCAGTTAGTCATAAAATCCGCGAATAATTACAGGATTTGTTTTGCAAGTTGTTGGAACAGGAAATATTACCTTCTTGGACATGTGTGAGAGTCTTAGGAAGCAAGTAGACATCTAATCCTTATCTCTCTTCAATAAGTAATCAATTTGGATGGATTAGGAAAGAAATATAATTCCAAATAGGCTTGTATTCTCAAAGGGAATAGATTTACTTGTTGTTTAAGGACATGACCTAGCATCTATGCCTATTTAAACCCCTTCTGAACCCTAATTTCGGAGGACCGGACCAGCCGGGACACAAACAACCAAAGGGGTTGTCCCTCATCACACACTATTGTTGCACTTGGAAGCTTGAAGAAGACACTCATGGGTTTTATCAACTCTTTCTCCTCTTCTTTTAATCTTTTCATGTGTAACTAACACCATACTAGTGAATCAATGTGAACCTCTTATGAATACTCATGTATGGATTAATTATTATTTTATCAATATGATTCATGATTTGTTCATTACGCTTAATTCTTAACCTTTATTAGTTTTAATTGTTGTTCACACCATAGGTCAAGGGAGGATAATTATTTGACATTACTTCGGGGTTAATACCATCTGATAATTAGGGTTAGAGTATATGCCAAACCTAACCTTGATTAATGCTCTCTTGAACGAATGAATTTTGTCTCTAGCATATGCTAAGGGTGAATAGTGGTTGGGAATACGTGACTCATCCCATTGCCATACGATAATAGTCATAATTGAGATTAAGAATGAATCCTTGAATTGGTTGAATTCATTTACAAGTTAATTCCATACATTAAGTGTTCATAATTGGGGATCATTGATGACCTAGTTCTCTTACCTCTTGATCACGTTCACATATTCTTGTTAATTGCTTTTTTATTTTAATTTAGTTTTGATCCAATCAATCATCAAACAAAATCTCTTGGTTACTTTTATTTGCTTAGCTTTAATAAGAATTATGTTAACGGAAAATTGTCGATGGGTGAATTTCAATTAACAATTCTTATGACTGAAATCGGGGTAGATCACAGTCGGAGAGATATCACGTAGTTCGATACCTATGAAATCTCAATAAAACAACTTAAACACAACGATGGTGAATCAAAATATAATATCAGTAAGATCATATATAACTTGTTTTATTACTAAAAACGTAATGGGAATACAATAGAGGTTTTCAGTTGTCACTGTAGAAGGATTAAAACACAGTTGGCGATGGTGCTTTCGTGCTAGTCGATAAGTGGAAATTCGAACTGTAGGGTTTTGGGTTCAAGTTCCCGTCCAAGTTGACGATGGTGCTTTCGTGCTAGTCGATAAGTGGAAATTCGAACTGTAGGGTTTTAGGTTCAAGTTCCCGTCCCCTTTTTCTTTCTAGTCTCATGTTATATATATATATATATATATATATATATATATATATATATCATTACTTGCTGTGCACTCCCCTAAATTCGGTCCAGTGACCTAGAGATTTGCAGGACATTCCGTGGCGATTGGCGAGAAGATCGTAGGATTGATTCAGGATTGATTCAAGGAATCAAGTGATCCTTTTTTTGGCAGAATTTGATAGAGTTGACTTTGCTTTCAAGTAAAACTCTTGAGTGGTGAGAATGAGTCAATTTCCTTTGTTATTTAAACGTCGACGTCTCACTGTCCTTCTTTGTAGCTTGATCTTGGCGTACCTGATCTTACCTTGATAGTCTGTTAATCTGATACTCTTATTGCTTGGTTGGCCGACTCTAGGAGGGATCGGGGTACATAGGCATCCCATCTCCTACTAGATCATGGTATCAGTGGATCGGGGTATTGGGATACTAGGTTAGTGTGGTAGTGGGATGCTAGGATTTTGTAGTAGTGGAGTCCTTATGAACTTGGCTTATGTGTTTCCTGGTACCTTGGAGTCTAGGAGCCCTTGATCTTGATCTGGATTGGTAGAAGGCGTACTTGGTCACTTTAGTGGCAGGGTACTGGGATGCTCTTCTATGATGCCTTTCTACCTCAAATATTCTTCAGTGTGGATGGAAAATTCTACTTTGAACCCCTGCCATTTTTGGCGGTTAACACATTAGTTTTAGTCTTTAAATCACTTTTCCTCGTGGGAATGATCCCTATTTGTCTTTGTACTTATCTCATGATTCATGCACTTGTGAGTTAGGTTTTTATAACACGATTTTATCCATCAAGTTTTTGGTGTCACTGCTGGGGAATAGTTGAATTTATTGGTTATTACTAGTTTTAGTTTTAGTTAATAGGCTTAGTCCAGTTTAGGTAGTCGAGTCATTAATTTTTAGATTTTTTTTAATTTCTTCTTCGTAGTTTACTGTGTGTCTGTCTTTTGTTTCAGGTCTCAACGGTGGTGCAAGTAGCAACGGCAAACAATAGAAATCGCATTATCCAACATGATCGCTCATGTTATGAAAACATGATCGAGCAACTGAAGGAAGACAAGCAGATGGTTGTCGCTCTCAATTTTGACTTGACAACCAAGATCAATGAGCTAATGAAAGAAAAAGAGTCTTCTTTGAGGAAGTCTGCAAAATTCTCCCAAGAGATGGAAGAGCTCAAAGATGAGTTTGCTCAACGGATGAGGCTAATGAAGGTCAAGATTGAACAACAGGATAGAGTTCTAGAGATCATGAAGAAGAAAGAGCTCAATAGTATTGAGAGGCTTGCAAGAGCTGAGCAAGAAATCAAAAGGTTAACTGAAGGATCGCTTCCATTCTTTAAGAAAGGCAAGCTTGATGTGAGCTGAGAGGAGTCAAGTGTCCCTGTTACAAAAGTTGAATCCAAACCGAAAAGGAAAAGAAGAAAAAAAAAAGAAGGTGCAGCTTCACCCTCAGAAAATGTCTACCAACAAGGTAAACTTCCAAGTTTCATACCCGTTTGCCATTACTACAATGTGAAGGGTCACATTCGCCCTTGGTGTTTCGAATATATAAAACAATGCAAACGGAGGAATAGGAGTTACAATCATGGGAGTAACCGGGTAAGGCAAGTGTGGATGAGAAAGGATGAGCTCAAGGAAGTTGAGCGTGGTGGAACCATTCAGTTGAAGAAGAGTGGCGATGAGTACGTAGTTGTTACTTCACCACCAGCTGAAGAGAGCTCGAGTAATAAGGACCTAATCAAGCTAAAGCGCAAATTTGAGACATTGGAATTTGGTTGAGTCATCCTTGCACCCGTCTTGCCGAGACGTTAAATTAAGCTCTTGGTGGGAGGCAACCCACCTAGGTAATTTCTTTTTGATTTTTTTTTTTTTTTTTTTTTTTTTTAGTTTTTAGTTATTAGTTTTCTTTCCTTAGTTTTCGTGTTTCGAGTTCTTGCCTTCCATTCTTTTTCTTTATTTGTTGTCCATGCTTTTAATGTCATACAAATATTGAGACAATGTTTAGATTAGGTTTGGGGGTGTGAATTCGTGGTTGTTTTATTCTTTGACAAATCTATGGAAAAAGTGACCTATTTTGAAATATTTTAAGGCAATTATTTTGTTAAAACTGTATTGATTGGTGAGGAAATAAATTTTTCCGTCCATATAGGGATCTTTGTTTTTTCGATACGAATCCAACGGTATAAAGAACGTAAATTTCTGGGTGTTGGTTTAAAAGTTATGATTGTTTCTTTGACCAAAGGTCATGGGCGATGCCCTGTTTGTAGAATTCTGCACGCAAATGTTTTTCGATGTCTGTTTTATCACTTTTTCGATTTGAAGTTTGAAATGTTTTCTAAATGAAAAGTGTGATTTTGCATGTCTACTATCTTGTGCTAAAAGTTGGTCAACTTTTGTTGAGTTATTTGAGAGATATGCAATAATAAACAGACATAGGTCAATTTCAAAAGTCATCAGTTTTTGAATTTTTGTCCTCCATGTTGAGATGCTTCTTTTGTGTGCTTTAAGAGCCGTAATATATGCTTTATTCACTGTAGTTTGGATGGTAAAATCTTTCCTATTGAATATCACCAAGCATGTTAGGAAATTCTCAAAGTTGTCCAGTAGAGATGAAAGTCGTCTGAAGGAACTTAATTGTCCGGTAATTCCTATTATTGTTAAACCGCCCAAAGTCATAACTTGGTCCAGACCAGGAGACGGATGTTTCAAGTTGAATGTTGACAGCGGTTCGGATGGCAACCCAGGTTCTTTTGGTGCGGGTGGCATTCTTCGGGATGCTCGAGGTCATGCTTTGGCGGGATTTGCACATTCGTATGGCGTTACAACTAATTCGATTGTAGAGGTTCTTGCATTGTTTGATGGGCTAAGGATGGTGCAGCAGCGTGGTCTTCAGAATTTACTAGTTCAGTCGGATTCAAAAGTAGTTGTGGGATGGCTCAATTCGGGTATTTGCAACCTCTGGTATATGTGGGATTTCTGGGAAGAAATTCTATATCTTTTCCGGGCTCTGAATTGCCGCATTCATCATATATATAGAGAAGCTAATATGGTAGCTAATTTTTTAGCGAAGGAAAGTGCGAATAGTAGGATCATGGATTTCGACAGGGATGACATTGGGATTGGAAGATTAGGGGGCCTCTTGCGAACAGACTATTTGGAAATGCCTTATTTACGTAGATAATTTCTAGCGGCTTGTTTGTTTGTATTTGGTTTTTCCTCCGCCTTAGTGAGGGTCTCTCTTTAATAAAGGTTCTATTTAATATATATATATATATGCTTTATTCACTGAGTTTAAACTAACTTCTTGCCACTTAGAGTAGTGCATTGCATTGCATTTTTCAAAACTTATGACATGTTCTTGATGTGATAGTGGATAGGATGCTTAGTTGGATAGTCATGATTAATAGTGGAGACTACCTTTGTGAGGTCACTAAGCCAAAAAGATACATAAATGACATATTATGAGGGTTTGTTTGCTTCCACTCTTTAAACACTCAATTGATTTTTAGTATTAGATTCGATCTCTATAGGTTGTACATTGAGCATTAAAGAACAATTCTCATAAAAAAGATATCACGTGTGGACTTTGCTCTTGATTTGGTTGAACCATTAGAAGTGATATAGGCAATGTGTGCTTGAACTCACTTAAAAGGCCTTAAATATGTCCTACCTTATGTGTGTGCTCCATAGCCCTGTTTGAAGCCAAACACAATGAGCCTTTTTCTTTCATCACCCACATTAACTTAACCCCCAATAAACTATAATTTGGCCATACCTTATAACTTGGGATCATATAGAGGAAGTGATGAAGATGATTGAAGGGAATTTGAAATGGGTGACTCGTGATGTGCATGTACCAAGGAAAAAGCAAGAAGACAAACATCAAAGTGGTGTCAAGAAGAAATGTATTGAAAAATTGTTGTATTAATAAATAAATAAATAAAGAGAATAGAATGTTAATGAGTGAAATAAAGCCAACTAAGATTGCAAAGCTTGTATCTACTCAAAAGGAGTTTGACAAAGAAAGAAAGGTGAATTTTGAAGAATTACACAACAAGTGGCATCATCCCACTTGTAAAGGAAACCAAGAGACTTGTTCGAAGCTGAAAAGGTAATGGAAGACTCTCATGGTATGATCCTAGGTTTTTGAATTCCAATTTTCTGTTCTTTCTTAACCTTCACCCAATGGCCCCATTACAACCAAAGAAAAGACCTAATTGATCTTTTAGGGATGCTTGCTCAAGAGTAAGGTTAACATGTGCTCTATCTTGTTCTTAATGTTTGATTCTTTTCATAAGATCTTTTGCATAAAAATCAAGCGTTCTTTCAATGATATATTCATATGCAATAATAACTTGATATTTCTTGTGCATAAATTCCATTCGCATATGCTTAATGAGTGTATTTGTCTAGGTTCTGTGTGAAATTAATGAGCAATATCTTGTGAAAATTAGAGTCGAGGTGAATTATATCTATGGCATTTGACGATACGTCTTTAAAGCTAGAGTGTCTTGAGCATAGGCTTTTCATTCAAACTAGCACTGCATTCAGTTTTGTGACTTAATTTTAGTCTTTACCTATTGGCTTTAGCATGCATTGGCTTTGAATGGTACTTTTGAGTTTGCATCTTGAGTATTTGGTTCTTTGTAGAAATATGTTTGTAGGTAGCATTGTTGTAAACCCTCATGAGACAAAACTCCTCCTACTAGGGACCCCTAGAGGTTTAAAGGCTTATAGCATACGCGCAATGCTATTGTGTTCCCTATGAAAGTGGCTTAGTTTAAAAATTTTGTTTTTAGTTTTTTTTTTTTTTTTTTTTTTCAGGTTTTGTTTTTTTTTAGTTTTTCTCGAGGACTAGCAAAAGATAGGTTTGGGGATATTTAATCGGTCATTTATTGTATATGTTTTTTTTATCCTCATTCCTCCAATCAATTGCTTATTTCTCGAATCTTTTAAGGTTTTAATTTGTGTGTTTGAGCATTTTCAGGTTGTTGGATCCAAGTGATATGTTTGAAGTATTTTAGAGAAAAAAATGATTTTGGAAGATTCAAGGGACTTTTATGCAATTTGCCATCAGCTGCCATACAAACCGCTGTGGGTTTCCACAGCAACACCCAAAGCACTCTCAAGAACAGTGAAGACCGCTGTGATGACCGTTGTGGCTTTCACAGTGGTAGTCACAGCGGTAGTCATAGTAGTATCCCGAGATAGTGCAGTTGAGCCATGTTGCAAGGGTCATATCTCTCAACTCCAATTGAACTATGTTCTGCCACCTGTGGTCTTGAAGCCCCGGAAGTCTAGTTTCCAACCCAATTTACGGCTCATCAATCCAAATTTTGTAGAAGAAGTTATGCCCATTTAGTACCCAAAGGTCAGATTAGTCAGTCATAAAATCCACGAACAATTACGAGATTTGTTTTGCAAGTTGTCGGAACGGGAAATATTACCTTCTTGGACATGTGTGAGAGTCTTGGGAAGTAAGTAGACATCTAATCCTTATCTCTCTTCAATAAGTAATCAATTTGGATGGATTAGGAAAGAAATAGAATTCCAAATAGGGTTGTATTCTCACAGGGAATAGATTTCTTTGTTGTTTCAAGGACATGGCCTAGCATCTACGCCTATTTAAGCCCCTTGTGAACCCTAATTTTGGAGGGCCGGACCAGCTAGGACACAAGCCACCAAAGGGGCCGTCCCTTATCACATCACCACCATTGTTGCACTTGGAAGCTTGAAGAAGACACTCATGGGTTTTATCAATTCTTTCTCATCTTCTTTTAATCTTTTCATGTGTAACTAACACCATACTAGGGAATCAATGTGAACCTCTTGTGAATACTTGTGTATGGATTAATTATTATTTTATCAATCTAATTCATGATTTGTTCATTACGCTTAATTCTTAACCTTCATTAATTTTAATTGTTGTTTACACCATAGGCCAAGGGTGGATAATTATTTGGCATTATTTCAGGGTTAATACCATCTAAGAATTAGGGTTAGAGTATATGCCAAACCTAATCCTGATTAACGCTCACTTGAATGAATGAATTTTGTCTCTAGCATATGCCAAGCAGAGTATAAAATTTGGTTCTTATTTCTTGTGCTTAATGGGTTTCCGATCATTGTTCACACCATATGCCAAGGGTGAATAGTGCTTGGGAATACGTGACTCATCCCATTGCCATACGATAATAGTCATAATTGAGATTAAGAATGAATCCTTGAATTGGTTGAATTTGTTTACATGTTAATTACATAGATTGAGTGTTCATAATTAGGGATCATTGATGAACTAGTTCTCTTACCTCTTGATCACGTTCACATATTCTTGTTAACTGCTTTTTTAGTTTAATTTAGTTTTGATCCAATCAATCATCAAACAAAATCTCTTGGTTACTTTTAATTGCTTAGCTTTAATTAGAATTAGTTTTAGTCTTTAAATAACTTTTCCTCGTGGGAACGATCCCTATTTATCGTTGTACTTATCTCATGATTCGTGCACTTGCGAGTTAGGTTTTTATAACACGATTTTATCCATCAATGACGTGAAAGTCAGATCATGTCACATCTCAATAAATAGCGCCCGACACACCTACCCACGTGAGGACAAGTGTCAAGACAAGAAGACTTCAAGCCACCAAACGTCACCATCAAAAGATTTCAATCATTGAAATGACCGAATATAAGCGGACACAATTAAGACATGCCATTAAAAGTTTCGAATTAATAGAAGGCCATAATTATCTCATTAATGAAGATAAAGACAAAATTTAAGAGGTAATCTTTTTAAATACCTTTCACTGAGTAAAAATTAGCCAAGATGAGTACAGCTTGCTCGGGATGAGAGCCGAATACATAGCGGGATACTCGGCTTTAAGGGGGTATTATTGTAAGTGAAATTTGTCCCAGTAACAAGACGAGAAAAGTGGAATATCAATCATACCACGTCGACAAAAGTCAACCAATCAATGGAGGGAATACTGATCAAAGGCACGTCACTAGACCAATACACATCATCAACAAAATCCATATGGAAATTGCCCAACTGAGAAGGTCTAGAAGAATAAAGGCTCTGCTCAACCAACTCTACTCTGCCAAAATAAGAAATGTCCATATCAGGATGTCTTCCACCAGCAAGGCCTACTCAGCCAAATTAAGTAATTATAAACCAACTTAAATATGACGACCAACAAGGAAGTTCACTCCAACAAAGAAACCACTAGATCCTCTCCAAAAAATCAAGCTCTGAATCAACTGCCTTTATGCAATTGCATGATGACTCCAAACAGGAAAGAAGAGTCCTAACACAACTCTATAGTCTTCTACTTGTACGTCAAGATTCATGAAACCTTAGATATGCCATATAAATATAACAGCAAAAATCATTGTAAAGAGGAGGATTAGAATCTTGAGTAACAGAGAGACCAGAGGGTGTAAATTAATATTTCTATAGTGAATTCGTTTCTCAATCGCTAAGCGACGACCGGTGGATGTTTCTCCGTTACTGGAGTTTTACTATGTAATTCGTTTTCTTCGTTTTTTCGTCTTTGTTACGTTTGTTTACATGTTTAATCAATCAAACGCGTTGACCAGTTGACTTCCAAGAAATAACCGTCAACAATATATATAATGTTAATAAAATAAGATTTTTGTATAAGTGAAATGACAAGTATATCTCTAAATCTTTAGTCCCCCAACAAAAATATTAAGCAAAGGGAGATACTTCTGTAATAAAATGTCCAAGTATATGAATATGCCAAACCCGAACCTCTCATAGATAATTGCAAACTTTGGATTTTATATTTTATAAAATCTGGATACTTATATATAAATAAGTGTTATAAATTAATTAAGTAACAAATAAATTGAAACATGTGAAAGAAGAGATAATCAGATAAATAAAGAAGAGAGATGGGAAAAGAGTGAGAGACGAGAGAGATCAGATATATGAGAGTATTGCTTTGTATTTATTTCTGGAGCCTTTTTGCTAATCAACCTTTACAAATGAAATCAAACATATATATAGGCATTTGAGCACCACTTGACTGATGATGATGAGTTTAAACAAGTGGGTCAAGTGGAGTGTCTTTTAGGTGGCGGAACATGGGTAGAAATGTTAAGATATTTAGGTGGTGACTTTACTTAGTGGGTAAGGAATGTATGATGATAAGTATAAACCCATAAACCCATGTATGTAAAAGCCTTTGATACATGGTGGAAAGTCATTATTACAACACTCCCCCTTAGATTTCCACCATTTGTATTTTAATTTTCTAAATTTTAAAATTTAAAAAAAAAAAAAAAAAAAAAAACACTAGTGGGACAAAAACCTTAGTGAAATATATGCAATGATCTTCTGAATCTTGTAGAGTTAGACGTTCTCGAAATTGTCTCGTTAAAAACCTTATCAGGAAAACTCAGTGAGATAAAACCTGATCGAAGGGAAAAAGAATACAATGCAAATATGTCCATAGTTAATGTTTTCTTCAAAACATTTCTCACATTTATACTTTGCTAGGGAAAAAACCCAGTGGGATAAAAAAAAACCATATCAATGATATCCATTGATCTGTCGGATCAAAGTAATATTTATGATGATTTTCTGGATTAATGTAATATATATATGATGATTAGCAAGATCAAAGTAATATTTATAATGATCTTCTTGATCAAGATAATATATACGATGATCAACTAGATTAATGTAATATTTATGATGATCTTTATGGATCAAAATATTTTTAGGTGTGCTTAGAGAATTGCCTCATTAAAAACCTTATCAGGAAAACCTAATGGGACGAAAAACCCGATTAAAAAGAAAAATGAGTACAATGCACATATACCCCAATATAATTAATATACTTCATTTAATATGCTCCCCCTGATAAAAATTCATTTGAAGCAATCTTCTAGATTGCTAAACTTACGCACACTGATGTTTATTTCATGAAATGTAATAACATCATAAATCATTGGAGGGAGTATAAGCTAAGACTTGCTTTATGGAGTAATATCCATATGGAATCTTTTCAGAATCTTTTTAACATATTCTGATTGAGGGACAAACATTCCATTTGATCTATGCTCAATCTTCAGGTAGAGACAATATTTCATTTCCCATGTCTTTCATTTTAAACTCATTTTATCAAATATTCAGGACTCTTCAAGAGCTCTCCAGGAGCTCCAATTAAATTCATATCATCAACATATGTTGTGAATATAGTAAATCCAGATTCTGATTTCTTTATAAAGACACATGGGTGTATAATATAATTATTATACCCTTATTTTATCAGATATTCACTGAGACAATTATACCACATCAGTCCGGATTGTTTTTAATCCATATAAGGATTTTTGTATGTTCATCAAATATAGATTACGAGATCTCGATTTACATGCTTCTAGCATTTTAAATCCTTCCGGGATTATAAATATCTACATTGAGTGAACCATATTGATATATGATTACTACATCTAGATAACGTATTTCAAGCCTTATAAAGGCAAGCAAATTTATCAAAATTTTGAAACGTAATTGTATTCGTCACTATTGAATACCAAGTTTATGTGAGAAACCTTGTACTACGAGTCGTGCCTCATATCTCACGATCTCGTTTTTCTCATTACGTTTTCCGTATAAAAACCCATTAGTATCCAACTAGTTTGACATCTCCAAGTGTCTGGAGTACTATTGGTCTAAATACTTTATGTTTGACATATGAAGTCAATTCTTCTTGAATTGCTTCTTTTCACTTAGGCCAATCATGCCTTTTGTATACAATCATTGATATTATGAATATCATAATTATCATTTATAATTTCAGTAGCGTTACTATGTATAAAAATATATCATCAATGATTGTTTCTTTACGATTCCACATTTCTCTTATATGATTTATAGAAATTTTCTCAATTTTAATATACTTGAATGTCTGTTGAGATTTTTTCCATTTCAATGGATTTAATCACTATATGGTCTTTATAGAAATTTTCTTAATTTCAATATAGTTGTATCTCTGTTGAGATTTCTTTCCATTTCAATGGATTTAGTCATTTCATAGACTCGTATAGAAATTTTCTCAATTTCAATATATGTGTATCTCTATTGAGATTTCTTTCATTTCAGTGAATTTAGTCTTTTCATAGACTTGTATAAAAAAAAATTCAATTTCAATATACTTGTATCTCTGTTGAGATTTCTTCCATTTCAGTGAATTTAGTCATTTCATAGACTTGTGTCTCATTAGATATATCAGACTCTTACAGAGTTGTTTTAGAGAAAACGGATTTATTTATAACTCAAGTTTTGTTTACATTAGGATCATGATAACAATACCTTTCAAAAAGGTTCATAAGCTTATGATATGCATCAAATAATTTATTTGTTGTCATTTACTTTGATCATTCTTTAAGAACAATCACCCGGCTGGGGTTTATGAGATGGCAACTTATAAAATCTTGTTACCTTTAATATATCAAGTAACAAATTAATAATTATCTGATAATCAATTATCTTTCGTATTTGAGTGATACAAAGATTGAAATGAGACAAATTTATATATAGAGAACCGAACTGGTATCTCTATTTTGTATAAAAGTAACTTTTCATTTACTCTTTCTAGAGAAACTTTCCATTTAGAAATTAATCAATATAATAATATACAGATTGTGCGTAAAAATATAAACTCTCAGAAGTTTAAATGATCTAATAGAAGATTACTCAAAATCAATATTAATCTCATAATGATATAGAATTCTTATCTTAGATCATGCCAAAGATGAAATAAGGAGATATACTGTACAATAAAATATCTTTAAAATGAGAACAAGTCAATGACCAATTACAAGTTGTAATAGTAAATAATGATGATAAGTAGTGAGACATAGATGAATGCATCAACATGTAATATAGAATGTCCCATATAAAAATTGGTAACTGTATTGGAATAATAAAATTCTCGCAATTACCTAGAGACGTTTGATAAGCGATTCCATTGATCCATTCTGATTATGAGTACATGCGAAAAACTAGATGTTGAACGTCGATCTCAACTGGAGACGTTTGATAATACACAAACATGTGACCATCACATAGATGCATCAATTAGTACCATAAAATAATGGAAGTATTCATTTGGTGGATGAATATATCCACATATACCCCCTTAAATGATGGGGATTTAAAACCAACTTTAGAATAAAATGGTTTATTTGGTGGATGAATATATCCGCATACAACCCCTTTTTAATTAGTGATATAATCCAGATGATAAATCAAACAGTTTTTCTATAATGAGTTTCTGGCCTGAATCATACACAGATATTCAACACTCTTTATTATTCATAGTTTAAATATGACATTAATAAAGTTATATGCATTTGATCTAAGCTTATTTTTTTATGTTCTACTTAAATGATATAAAGTATCATTGATACACAATTTAATACCATCTGATAACAAGATTGTGGCTCTTCTAGAGCCTTTAATCAGATCCGCTGGATCTGATATGATATTAACCTTATATGCTTTTGAACTAAACATATTTCTTTATGGTATGCTTGAATGATATCAAGTATCATTGATACATAATTTAGTATTGTTTGATAACAATATCGTGGCTCTTCCAGAGCTTTCTATCAGATCTGTTAGACCTGATACATAAATAAAATTTGCTCTCAGCAAAGTCAAATTCATAAAATATTTCTGACTCCGTAGAAATGTATGAGTCGTTACACTATCGACAAGACATATATTTTCCCTTCTGGGAATTTTATGGACATTATTTGTAATGTTATTTTATATCTCATCTGAAATAATAATAATTCCCCTTTCCTTTGATATATATATATATATATATATATTACAAAACTACCCCTAATTTTACAAAATTACAGAAAAGGCCCTTAAGTTTTTTTTATTAATTATAAATTACCCCTAAAACTCTTTGAAAATTGCAAAATGGACCAATAAGTTTTGGTAATTAGAAATTGACCCAAAATTTTGTCAAAATCACAAAGACGCGTTGCAAATGAGATGAAATGAAGTAACAAATAATTTAAATGAAATATGAGTGAGATGAGAGCTGGTAGAAGTATCAGTAACAAAATAAAGAAGAGAAAATGAGAGAGTGAGACGAGGGACTGTTATTGATTTAAGAGAGATCACAACAATTTACATCAGGTTTACAAACAAATCCATGCATATATATATATATATATATATATATATATATATATATATATACATAGGCAATAAAGTGAGGGTAGTGTTGTAATTTTCCACCGAATTTACTTAAGCATTAAGCAAAATCAAACGTGGGTGATGATCATGACAAAAGCAAGGGGTTCAAGTAGAGAGTACTTTGGCACTTAGGCGGTGGAACAAGTCAACAAAAGAGAGGTGGTGGAAAGCCATTTTATTTATAACACTCCCTTTTTTCTCAAATGAATGATATGTTAGAATCTTAAATCCCTTTTATGATACTCACATCATCCTATTGGATGTGTATTAAATGGATAAAATATTAATTCCAATTTCATCCCTTTTACGATACTCACAACATCCTGTTGGATGTGTAAATCCTTTTTCTCAAATGAATAATATGTAAACATATCACTTTATATATATGAGATAAAATAAAATAATGGATCATAATGATTTTTCGAACTTCCGGTTCGACCATGAACTATAAGTTCATATATAAAATCCAAAAAACTTCAGATTCTGATTGGATTTGAAACCTCAGGTTCCAAATAATGAAGTATGTCATTCATGAATATAACACTGGATCCATAACTCCAGGTTCTCATCGGTTTTCAAAACCGTACCGACTTAAATATCATAATTCCAGAAACTTTAAGTTCTAGTTAGTCGGTCTAGCCAATCTCATATATTTCGTATAAATAAATAATGATTTTTTTAAAAAACAATTTATCTGGAGACACAGCATAAGTCAGTCTCATATATTGCATATGTTCCGTAAATAAACAATTCCAGAATGGTATATATGTTCCGTAAATAAACAGTTCCAGAACGGTATATATGTTCCGTAAATAAACAATTCTAGGAGGCTGAGCTCACCTGTTATGTGCACAAAAATAAATCTGGAACTATATATATATATATGTTCCGTTGATGGCTTAAGCCATCTTGTATACGGAAATATATATAGATCCAGAATATTGGGATTAAAGAAAATAAATAAATAAATTCAAAACTATATATATATATATATATATATATATATAAGTTCCATTGACGGCATAAGCCATCTTGTATACGGAAATATATATATATAGATCCATAATATCGGGATGTAAGTGAATCACCCATCAGGGATCCCTTTTACTTACATATACGAATATCGAGCCGTAAGTAAATCACTCACCTGGAGATACTTTTTACTTATATACGATCGTGCTGATAACGTGTTATAAATTAATTAAGTAACAAATAAATTGAAACATGTGAGAGAAGAGAGAATCAGATAAATAAAGAAGAGAGATGAGGAAAGAGTGAGAGACGAGAGAGATCAGATATATGAAAGTATTGTCTTGTATTTATTTCTAGAGCCTTTTTGCTCATCAACCTTTACAAATCAAATCAAATATATATATATATAGGCATATGAGCACCACTTGACTGATGATGATGAGTTTAAACAAATGGCTCAAGTCACAAGTGGAGTGTCTTTTAGGTGGTGGAACATGGGTAGAAATGTTAAGATATTTAGGCGGTGACTTTTTTTTTTTTTTTTTTTTTTTTTTTTTTTTTAGGGAAACACAGAATTATAAACGAACACGGCATTCAGCTGAGACAACAGAACCAACACAAGAGGAATAATCCTCCAACCAAAACAGATCCTCCACACAAGAAAGGTCGTTTTTAGCTGACAAATGGGCTAACCAATTAGCCTTTCTAAGGACGAAACTAACTAAAACGCAATGTGCCAACACCAACTGGTTCTGGACCTCAGAGATAACAGTTCCAATCTCAAAATAAAGAGACTTTTCGCCATTAATCCACCCAACAACAACAGCAACATCAGACTCAATCTTGCAAGGATATAACCCTGTTTCAAATGCAAACTGGAGCCCACGCTGAATAGCAATAGCTTCACCTATTTGGGGAGAGAATGTGGCAACAAAATTTTGAGAACTAGAGGCCATAACAAAACCTTCCAAATCCCTAATCACTATACCAAAACCCACCAGCCGACCAGCTATATGAATGGCAGCATCACAATTCACTTTATACATAAATCCGGTGGTTTCCAAATGGGACTATGAACAACTGATTACACAGGTAATTTGTCAACCAGACCTGCATTGTGGTATTCACCAGTGTAGCAGTGAGCCCAATCACAATGTCAATAGCCCTGTTAGGGTAGGAATTATAGACATCCTCATTTCGCAAAGACCACGCCTTCCACAAACAAACACAGAAAATGCCCAAGTCCTCTACTTGCAATCGAGAAAAACACTCCAACAAAAAATCAAAAAACTGAGATTTTCCTTTATGTACATCTGCCAGCTTTAAGTCCCAACCAGCACATAATTTCTTCAACTTGTTGCAGCTCCAAAGCCCATGAAGTATTGTCTCGCTTTTACATTTGCAAAGAGGACATAAGGCTTCAACCGGTATTTTCCTTCTCCTCAAACACTCATATGTGGGTAGCATATTATTACAAGCCTTCCAAACAAAAAGCTTGACCTTTGAGGGAATTGGCAGCTTCCACAAAGACTTCCACCAGGAAATAGAGAAAGCCAAGAAAGAATCAGATTGTGAAGGACCAGGATCAATAACATGGCTCGGTCCAACCAATAACCACTCTTAGCTGAATAAATTCTTTTTTGATCATAGTGCCATTGGAGGGAATCTTGCACTCTGTTTCTGCCGATAGGGATACTCAATATTGCTGCCATATCATCTTCCACAAAAAGCACTTCTAACAAGATTCACATTCCAATTACCAGAAGGAGTAGATAAACTATCCACAGTAGTGTTTTCGCCTAAATAAGGAGGGGAAAGAGGCTTGAACGCGGTAGGCCTCAGAATCCATCTATCTTTATATATACGGATTTTCTTTCCATTCCCCACTCTCCAACGAGTACCCGCAATAATAATCTCCTTTCTCCATAACAAACTTTTCCACAAAAAAGAGGCCGTAGACTTTGGTTCAGCATTGATAAAATCTACGTCTGGAAAGTAACAAGCCTTTAGCACACGGGCTGCAAGGGAATTTTCCTTCTTTATCAGACACCAACATTGGTTGGCAAGTAGACCTTTATTAAAAGATTCCAGATCCCTAAACCCCAACCCTCCTTTAGCTTTGGCTTTACATAACCGAGCCCAAGTGCACCAGTGAATCTTTTTGGACGTTCCTTTACTACCCCACCAAAACCGTGCACAAAGTCGGTAAATCTCATTCAAAAGGGATTTTGGGAGCTGAAACAGACTCATTGCATAAGTGGGAATAGATTATATAACAGCCTTTATCAAAACTTCTTTCCCACCTATTGACAAGAAATTATCACGCCACCCTTTAATTTTGTCCCAAACTCTACTCGTAATATATGAAAAAACTTCCCTTTTCTTCCTTCCCGTATCGCAAGGTAGCCCTAAATACCTTTCATGACACTCCACAACTCCAATACCAATAATCACAGCCAGTCGGGCAACTTCAAAAGAAGAAATAGAGGGACTTACACGTAAAGCCGACTTATCGAAATTAATCCTCTGACCCGAAGCTTTAGCATAAGTATCTAAGATTCTCCTTATCGAAACATAATTAGAATCAGTAGCTTTGGCGAACAAGAGACTATCGTCAGCGAAAAAAAGATGGGAAATTGTTGGACCCTCACGGCTGCACTTGAAGCCCTGCAATGATCCCACCTTTACTTCCTCATGAACCAAACTAGAAAAGCCTTCTGCGCATATAATAAACAGATAGGGAGAGAGTGGATCACCTTGGCGCAACCCACACGTTGGCTTAATATCGCCACATATATCTTCGTTCAACACAAAAGAATAAGAAACAGACTTAATGCAATTCAAAAGGTTGATCCATCTATCTGAAAAGCCCAATTTATCCATCATCCTTTAGACAAAACACCATTCCACCTGGTCATATGCCTTCAACATATCCAACTTAACCGCCATGGAACCCCGCTCCCTTTTTCCGTCTCTTTATCCTATGTAAACATTCGAAACCAACTATAATGTTATCTGAGATCATTCTATCTAGGATAAAAGCACTCTACTCCTTAAAAATAACCCCATCAAGTACCTGTCGAAACCGATTAGCAATCGTTTTTGCAATAATCTTGTAAATTACATTACAAAGACTGATTGGTCTAAAATCAGTCATTTTTTCTGCTACTTTTTCTTAGGAATAAGGGTAATCAGCGTATCATTAAACCTCTCCATCTAATTCCCATCATTAAGACAACTTAAGCACGCCTTTACTACACTTGAACCCACTCTACCCTAGAATTTTTGATAAAACAAAGCTGGAAGTCCATCCCTCCCAAGAGCCTTCATTGCTCCCATCTCAAACACAGCCTTTATAATTTCACCTTCTATAAAAACTAAATTAAGAAAACCACTTATTGGGGCAGAGAGTTTTGGACTAACTCCAACCAAAATTCGGTCTATATCAATAACAGAGGGGGTGCTAGAATTGAATTTTTTTCTAAAATAATCAGTAACAATATTTTCCATACCTCTTTTAGAATTCTGCCATAGACCGTCCTCCCCTAACAGCCCCTCAATCTTGTTGCAAGCTTTTCTAACAGAAGCCTTCATGTGAAAAAAAACGTGTGTTTCAATCTCCACATTTAAGCCAGTCAACCCGAGATCTCTGCCTCCAATACTTTTTCTCAATCTCCAAAGCTCCATCCAACTGAGATTTAATCTCACGAATTTTCTTCCAATAATCAGGCCTAATATTATAAATGGCTTCATGCAACTCCATCTTTTTGTTAATGATACCCTCTTTTAGTCTCCTTTTACTTAGATTGTTCCAAACCTCTGCACTATTCCCACACGCCTTAATATTTCCAAGAACCACCTCTACTGCATTACACCCATTACTATCCTTCCATACACTCCAAACCAAATCTCTGCACTCCTCATTGTCAACCCAACATTCCTCAAAGTGGAAACATTTTTTTCCTTCTAACCTCCCCATTCAAAACCGAGCAATTAGAGAACTCCAGTACTATCGGTCGGTGATCAGACCGCCAATAATCAAATGGGAAACTTTAAATTTTGGAAATAAAGATTTCCACTCCACATTACCAACGCACCTATCTAGTCTCTCTTGAATCATTGCCTCACCTTCTCTTTTGTTACACCATGTAAAGGGCGAACCAACAAAACCCAAATCATCTAAACCGCATTCATCCAGAATTTCACGAAAATCAGTAATAAATTTTCCATTCTTGTAATTCCCTCCCAATTTCTCTGACATATCCAAAATCTCATTAAAATCTCCCAGGCATATCCATGGTAACGAAGACATCCCCGCCAATCTTTTCAAAAGCTTCCATGAGTGATCACGTTGAGACGAATCCGAGTTGCCATAAAAGCCTATAAGCCTCCACCAATTATTACAAAAAGAATCCACACGAAAGTCAATATGATCCACAGAATAGCTCAAAAGAACCATTTGAATCTTCGCCGCCCAAAACAAGCACAACCCACCCGATTTTCCTACACAATTGACCACTAGCTTTCCCATAAAACCGAGCTTCACACGCAATAACTCCAATCTAACATGGTCCATTTTTGTTTCCATAAGGAACAATAAATCCGGATTAATCTTCTGCTTCTGGAAGAGCAGGGAATTGAATGCACGAGAGCTCCCCAGACTCCGTATGTTCCAAGACATTATTATCATTGGGTACGGCGAGCTGGTGAGGACCGACCGGCTGATAATACTGTATTGGAGACATCCACACCCAATGGCAAAACCGCTAAACCAGTAACTTCCATCAATGGAACATGCTCATGTACAAACACACTCTCACTCTGACAACCATCCACCAGAGCCACATGAAACTCTTCTTCCTGAATAAGCCCATCACCCCTTTTTGATTTCATACTCCCATATTCACCGATCACTTCTCTCCCCTCCCCTTTCCTCTTTCCACACCGTACCTATAGCAATTTTTCAGAATTTCCTCTCTTCCCAAATTTGTGAAATTTAGGTCTTCCATCCCCAATTTTAACAATTTGAATCCGCTTAGAAGAAGGATCCGACAGACTTGGACTCTCCAAAACATCCCTAGGCCTATTAAAAAAACAATCCACATTAGAGCCCATCTCATTCTTAACCATACTATCAGTTTCTATAGGTTCAGAAATAGCCCTTTTAGAACACACATGGGTTTCATCTGACAAAAAAGGGAGAGGCCACAAGTAGCTCCCAAAGGCCCATTAATATCCAACCCGCCCGAAACCTCCTCCATCACTTCATTATTAATGGCCTTCCTTACTGTCTCCCTCTCCACCAAGTTGACCATCTTCTTACCCTGTTGGAAGTGACTTCTTCTTTTCTCAAATTCACCTCATCAACCACCATCTCACCTTGCATTTGCGAGCTAAACGTTCGATGTGCTGACCTCAGGAATGACTCCCTCTTTTATAATACTCTTCCCCATCCTTGTAAAGTCATCACCACCGCTAAAAATTTCTGCCACCACTTTTTCTGGCCTTCTACCAGACCTCCAATTGTTACCAAAATTGACCAGAGAGAAGAAAATATCTCTTAGATTTTGACCATAAAACTTGCGCAAAGGACCCGAAGCACGAAGCCAAGCCCCAAACAAATGTTCAACCTTTCCATTACTAACTGAAATCGTATCCTTCACTACACATTCATTTGTTGTATGGTTTACCATTCCGCATTTGAAGCAATGATTCGGGAGCTTCTCATATCAAAGAACCATAATTGTTTATGTTCCATCTCTCATGATATCTGTAGGGAAAAATAATAACAAAAGTGGTAAACGCAGCGGAAGCGATACTAAAAACGATTTAGTGACTTTTAAAATTTTTTCCTTCATGAACCTTAAACCCTTTTAATCAATAAACATGCATATATATTAACAAAAGTAAATTACCTTTTGTCGCGTGATCCGATTGACTTACGTCGATGGTAATCCGCAAGACCTTCAATCCGAGCACGAACGTGGATCACCTAGGAGCGTGGTCTCCCTTTTCTTTGAATTGCAAACCTGTGAATGGACCAAACAAAAACTTTCTTTTCTTTGTTAGTCACAAAACAATCAAAAGAATGTCAAAAATTATTCCGGTCACTTTTGAGTTCTCAATCTAATGATCGAAACTCGCGTGAACCTAGATCGATATCGTATACACAAGCTTATTGATGATTAAGCAATAGTATACTATCAAAGAATAATTTCTCACTCCTTTTTGTCTTTTTAGAATAAAAACTCTCTTGGAATTAAGAAGAAGAAGAAAGAAATAAAAAACTCAAGCACCATTCATTGTGGTGGCCGAATTCTATAAGTATGCTTATATAGGTGGCCAAAATTTCTTCCTTCTTTCCTTATAGGGTGGCCGAATTCTCTATGTGTGTTTGCCTAGGGTTGCCGCAATTTTCCTCTACAAAAGAGGAGTTGTATTGCACCCAAAAACCACATGTCTTTTAAGACTTCAAACCCTAATCCAACTCCTTTATTTTTATTCTTTTATTTTGACTAAATAAAAAGACTCCTTATTTGATTAAATAAATAAAACTAATTTATTTACTTACTTATCAAACAAGTCTTTTACTTTTAGGAAAGATTTGTTTCTTTAATTAAACAATTAATCAATAAATTAATTAATTCTTATTTAATTAAAACAAATGAAACAAAATAATATTTTTAGGTTAAAACATTAACCTAGCCGCCCCACTTATATAAGATTGGGCCTAATATTATTTTCCTATTTCATTTAATCCATTGGACTTTAAATAAAAAGCCCACATGTGAACCAGACCCATTCTTACTAAAAGAAACAAGCCCACATGTCTTTCATTAATATATTAATATAATTGAGCAGCCCATTACTTAAATAATGTGCAAATTATATTCTTAATATATTAAATGCAATTCTAGATGGACCCTTAAATTGGTCCGGTAGAATATATCAAGTGATCCATGCAAGTCCGTGTGGATTGGGGATCTTGGCGGGCCATCTAAATTTAAGCTTCAATAGACATAACCTAATCACAATCAACAAATGATTCACTTAGGTCCGATCCATTAATTTTAACTCATTCCACTAAAGAGCTAAAACTGAACTCTTAAATAAAGATAGAAAAGGAAGATGCTCCTCATTCATACCCTAGACAATCATATTGGAGATAGTGTATCCTCGTGATTAATATCAGTAATCGCCAAGAGTTCATAGACCGCCTATAACTCTCCAAGTTACCATATTTACTCATATGACCACGTTTTGAACTTGGATATTTTGACTTGTCCAGAAGCCATGTTTTCAATAGACACTATCGAAAACTCAACGTTGAGATTTAATATCCAATTACCTCAAAACATCCATATGATAATATTATACTCTCATTTTATTAAATGGAGCCACGATGTCCATATCTATAAATGAAGTCCTCTATCGATTAACAAATGAATATCACCAAACTATCGAGGATAGACTATGCGATATAATCGTACTCATTGATAACTCAAATGATATCACTTGCAACCATAAGTCCATCATTTATCTCAGGATTAAGATAGACTCTCCGATTGTCCTGATAATGAAAAGACTATTATCTACTGACGGTTCTAGATAAAGCTTTTCATTGTGATCCAGTTCAATGCACCCAGTGCACTAGATCCTTTTGCTCGAAGACACTCCGATGATTTTAGACTCATCATATCTCATTTGATCCCACTCAAATGCTAGCAAAAGAATTCTACAACTTTAACAAGATAAAAGTGCCCAACCTTTAACTTAAGTTGTGAACATTATTCAAGACTAACTAAAGAATTGTGTCTACCACATACATATCCAGATGTACGAACAATTCTTCTTTTCCCATAGTCTTTAGACCTTATGATTATTTACTTTGACAATTATAATATAAACTATAAATGCTATACGATTTGTTAAACCAGAAATCACTTTATTAATATGAAAAAGATTGTTAATTACAACATTACACTCTTGCTATTGAGCATAATCCTAACAATCCACACGCAAACATCTCTTTAAAGGAATCGTAATATTAATTCGGACTCGAACTCGTAAGAACTTACCAACATAATCCCCAGAAGCCCCTCCATCCACTTCCAACACCTGACCAATCAGTCCACCCAAAAATCCCCCAATTTCCCTAGTCATACATAGAAGAGGGATTTGGTGAATTTGTACCCAAAAATCTGCCTGACTAAACCTCAACATATCCATGGTTCCCTTACCCACTGGCCTCTCCATAGCAATGAGAGCGTTGTAGAAACTCCACGGACCCCCCACTACCACTCTATTTAGATCATATTCATCCCTGAAATGAAATGAAAACTTATTCCTTGTAACTGATTCAATATGCATACCCTTATTAACCTGCCAGATCTTCCCAATAACCCTCATAAAGGTTTATCTATTCACCCGTTTACTACAAAGTATTTTTCCCACCATGCATAAGGACATCCAAGGGCGAATCCAGGATTTTTTATTCGGCAGGACTGAATCAAGTACTAGTTATAATTTAAAAAAAAAAAATAACCTTAGTAGGAAGTTTAATTATTAGAGCATCTCCAATAGCCTCCATTGAAGACATCCCTTAGCTTAATTAAGGAAGTAGATGTATTTTTGCAACTCCAACAGGTCCCTAAATGACTCCCTTAATTGTGTTCTGGTGGAGTTCACTCCCTTAATTAATGGGTGTTTTCAAACCCCCTTAAAATGAGCTCCATCTATTTAAGATTATGTTAAAGTGGGCTCCATCTACATAATTGAAAAACAATATCTAATATTTATTAAACATAATATCTAACATTTAAATAAATAAATAAATATTAGGGGGGGGCGTCATATAAGGGAGTATCGTTGAAGCACATACTCTCTTAATGGTCCTTTACAATAACATACACATTTAAATAAGGGAGACGGTTGGAGATACTCTTAAACCATTAATAGTGCACACAAAAAGGCAAAAATCAAGGGTCATCATGCATATATAGATATATAATAATATATTAATATTGTGTTGAGCACTTGTCTTGTATAAATTAATAACATATTAAAAACTTTGAAAATATATATATATATCAAAATTGCAGATGGTGCTGCAGCGCAGTGCAGCCCTCACCCCTAGGGACATCCTATATATGGCATCATCTTTTAATTTCCCATCTAACAACTGAACTAGACCATCACATGGATTGATCGATAATGATGCACATAAAGATGCAATATCTTCCGAATCCATGACTAAAAGTCTAAAACACAGGAGAAAACTAACTTAGATATGAAGCAACTGTTCTTAAAAGAAAGGAAAGGACAAAACCACCAAACTACTCTCACTCAGTATTACAGAGAAAAGATTTGCACCAACATAAATTCACACTACTTTTGCTTTTTATTTAGGCGGTGACTTTACTTAGTGGGTAAGTAATGTATGATGATAAGTATAAACCCATGTATGTAGAAGCTTTGGGTACATGGTGTAAAGCCATTATTACAACAATAACTAGTGTTGTATACTTGTATTATTGAAAGTGGAGTTACAAGATGGAAATGGAACAGCTACTGAGCATGGGCTTCCCCGATGACTTAGCCGCCGAAGCATTGGCCGTGACCGGCGGCAAATCCACCCTGAAAGCCACCGAGTGGATTCTCTCTCACAAATCATCTTCCAACAATCCCACTACTTGTTCTCCAAACCCATCTCCTTTTCAACCAAAACTCGACCGCTTCTTCAACTTCAATTCTTCCAAAGACAAAGAAATCGAATCACAATCAACCCCACCTCTCTCCAAGCGTTTGAAGACAACCCCACATCCACAAATTCCTCTTGAGAACACCCACCCACCACACGAGCCTTTATCAGAGCGTATGCGTCCACGTACCGTAAACGACGTCGTTGGGCAGGACCACCTTCTCTCTCCCAACTCTCTGTTACGTTCTGCCATTGACTGCAATCGCATCCCTTCAATTATCTTCTGGGGCCCACCTGGTACTGGTAAGACTTCTATTGCTAAAGCCATTATCAATTCAATTCCTTTACACAATAATCAAAACAAGCCCGTGTTGTTGTATCGGCTTGTTTGCTTGTCTGCTGTCAATTGTGGAGTTAAAGATGTTAGAGACACTGTAGAAGAAGCTAAGAAGATGAGAGTTAAAAATAACAAGAGGACTGTGTTGTTTGTTGATGAAGTTCATAGGTTTAACAAGTCTCAACAAGATTCTTTTTTGCCTGTTATTGAAGATGGAAGTATTGTATTTATGGGTGCTACTACTGAGAATCCATCTTTTCATTTGATTACTCCATTGTTGTCTAGGTGTAGACTTCTTATTGTTAATCCATTGAAACCCCAACATATTCAAACCCTTTTGGAGAGAGCTGTTAATGATGCTGATAAGGGTTTAGCTAAGAGTGTTGGGATTAGAGTTGAGGTTGATCATGATGCAATAGAGTTTTTATCATCCAATTCCGATGGGGATGCCCGTGTGGCCTTGAACGCCTTGGAAATTTCTGCTACTACAGCTGCTGCTCGAGTACCCGTTAACCCGTTTAAACCTATAGAGGAAGAAGATAAAGATGGGAATTCGGTTTTGAACGAAGAAAACAGTGTTGGTTCAGTTGTGGCTACTGTCACACTGGATGATGCTAAGGAGGCATTTCAGTGCAAGCATCTTGCTTATGACAGAGCAGGGGAAGAACATTATAATCTGATCAGCGCGTTACACAAGTCTATGAGGGGCAGTGATGCTGATGCAGCTATTTATTGGTTGGCAAGAATGTTGGAAGGAGGTGAACAGCCTCTTTACATTGCAAGGCGATTGATAAGGTTTGCAAGCGAAGATGTTGGTTTGGCTGAACCATTGGCACTTAATCAAGCTGTTTCATGCTACCAAGCCTGCCATTTCTTGGGTATGCCCGAGTGCAATGTGATTCTTGCACAATGTGTGGCTTACTTGGCTTTGGCTCCTAAATCTGTCTCTGTATATCGAGCAATAGGGGCTGCGCAGAAGGTTGTTAGGGAATCAGTCGGACAGAATGAAGGAGTGCCACTGCATCTTAGGAATGCACCGACGAAGCTAATGAAGGAAGTTGGATATGGGAAGGGCTATATCTACACTCCCGATGATCCCTTATCAAAGCAAAGCTACCTACCACCCTCACTTCAGGGTTACAAGTTCCTGGAGCATCCAAATAGTAATACCCCTGAGTAATGAAGATCAATTAAATTACTTTTGACAGTTTTTAGGCTGGTTAGGAGCTCTCTTCTCCTTTTTTTTTTAATCTTTTTGAACTTTCTTGTGTGTTATTCTGTAAAAATCTTAGCTTTGTTTGTTCACACTTTGGATTAAATGGAAAACAAAATCGAAAGATCAATTTCACTGAGTGCTCTTAGAATATGCATGCACAAAGTTTCAGGTGGTTTAACATATAGACCCTAATTGGAGATAGCAACTTTGAAGAAAGCTTTCCTTTGGGCAAAAGCTTGCAAAAGGTTTTTCAGATAGCAACTTGGAAGGAAGCTTTCACTGTGCCAGTAACATTGCTGTTCCAGTAAGTTTTCAAAAAAGCTTGCAAAAGGTTTTTACAGATTGATAACCCGTTTCGGCCAAGATTATTTTCAGTTTATCTACTCCATACTGGTAGAAGAAAAAAGGAAAACAAACTGATCATGAAAAATCAAAGAAATGTTAGCCATCTCGTCAATAATCTCAGCAATGTTTTATTGACAAAAGCTTTTTCCATTGACGTTAGAAAGATGATAATTAGAAACGATTCGATGATTTACAACAAGATAACTCTTTATCACCTTTTCAAGTTGTAGCTTACTTCTGACAAAGATGCTAACTTCTAATGCCCGAAAATGCAGGAAAATATTACAAAGTGAAAAAGGAAAAAAGAGGGTAAAAAAAGAAGAAACACTCTGCTGACTGCAAATAGATTCGTGTAAAAGATATTAAATCCAATCCTTTGGGTTGATGCAAGCATCTAATAATTTCCATTCTTCACTTCCTTCTTCTGGTTTCTGCACACCAATGAAATCAAGTCTCTCATCATCAGTTCTTCATTTATCATCTTTTCCATAACATTAAACATATAAATTATGTATCGGACCCATTCAGAAAATTTACATGGTCATATTCCCATCGAGCAGACAGTGGGAGAGAAACAAGAATGCTTTCAATTCGACCTCCTGTCTTCAACCCAAATGTCGTACCACGGTCATAAACCTTCAATTCAAAGGAACAAAACAGCAAGACATATTAGTTCCTACCTTAAGGGAGTTTTAGGGAGTAATTTTGTTCGAAATCCTCAAAACTAGTTTTAAATACCAAGTTAAATTCCACATATCGTCCCCTGCGCAACTGTTGCCATGCCTTGTTCTGCTCTGTAAATGGCGTATCCTTTCTTTTCTCTATAATCGGTATGTAAGCAGGAACAACAGAATTTGCACATTCTGTAAATTAACAATAAATTTAGAGTATGACTATGGAGAAAGTTGAGCCCACCGAAACAGTGAGACAATTTTCTATTATAAGTATACAAAGAGCAATTTCATTATCTTATGCAATTACCAGTAGCAAAGGAAAGAAGCATCTCCTGATCGTAATCATTTAGATCATCAAAAAATATTCCTCCAAGCCCCCGCCTCTCATTTCGATGCTGAATATGGAAGACAATCAACATATAATCCAATGATACTAAACCTTGAATAAATAATGACCTATTTAAAATAAAATAATTTTGACCCTGCCACAGAAGTAAAGGTTAAAAAATTTCTCAGAAGTAATGGACTTATAAAAAATCATCAACCACCTCTTACCAAGGATCTAGACCTAGGAAGATTATAATAAACCATCAATAATAATGATATAACGAGGCAAACTAATGAATGATCCAAGCTAAGAGCTGTCAATGCATCTAAAAATGTGTTGGTCAGGTTAAGTTGGTAAATCTGAAAATGTCTAAAACTTGACACTTTGTTTATATTTAAGTCGGATAACTTTAACCAGCATCCTTACAGTTACAAACTTACAATTACATAACTCCTTGCAGCAAGATATAAACACAACCCCACCCTGAACCCCCATGCCCATTTGCTCAAAGTCAACTGAGTGACTATATTCCCAACCCTAAAGAAGTCTATAATAGACAAATATGGGTATGCAGGCAGGAAATGACTGATTGACCCAATTTATGCTATCACTTGTTCTTTTATATGGGAAAGGAGATGGGGGCAGCAGTTGGTCAGAATCAAGCGGCAACTTAACAAGTGTTTGACACAGTTTCTCCTTTTGCACTAGTTTCTAGAATCAATGATACAAAGATTGTGATTAAGACATCTATTTTTTTCTTTTTTCTTCTTGCATTTTTCTTTTCTTGAAACTTAGAACAGGTAAACTATGACCTTATTGATATTATATCAATAAACTATGCCCATATATCTTGATATAAAAGTATAATTGCCCCATGAGAGTCTGTATGGAACTTCTAGTTGATAAAAAAAACTGCTTAGGAATCAATCAAAGTTGTCAGTTAAAACAATGCAGATGTTCTGTTTCCATCATACTAAGGGTGGTCCCTTTCATATCCACTCTTCATTGGTGACATCAATACTGAAACGGTACAATTTAGAAGCATCACTGCATCTCTGTGTTAAGTAGATGCAGCTGCCAGTGAATCAGTGATTGAGCTGCTATCCAAATTAAATTTAGGTTCAATCAGCTCAATTTAATCATCAAAATCTGTATTAATGGCTTCATCTAGTAAGCATAAAGATAAAAAAGTTTTAAGATGTATACCTTGATGTAGAAATAGTCATCACACCATTTCTTGAATCGGGGATAAAAGGTAGGCTCAAATTTGTCACAGGCTTTTTTCTGAGTCTACAAAAGGAGTCATATATCAGTAAACAAAAAGAATTAGAAATATCTGTATTGAATTCTTTAGATACAGATCAAACATATTTGCAGTTGTTTTTAAGGCTGCATACAAGCACAAAGCCCTCTCTCTTATAACAATTTGTTTCTGTTATTTGGGGGGTGGATGTTGAGAGAGCAGACAGATCACAGATCTATGCAAGTTATAAATTAAATTTGTTGTGCAATTCAAACAAATTTGTCCTCTAAATATAACATGAGTATACACAACATTTCTTGAATTGGAGGTTGGACCAAATCTATCACAGGCACATTTTTTAATCTACAAGTGAAGGCCAATGCTAGATTACTTCAAAAAAAAATAAAAAGTGTATCATCATCAAATCTACAAAACTAACTCAAAATTGATTCTTCCAAGACAAAGTGGCATTGGAGAGTACAATTGTTATTTTCTTAAATTCTACAAAGAAAAGATGAATACATGTGTGTGTGTTTCAAGAGAACATGATAGCTGTATAATTTTTCCAAAATGCAAATTGGATAAAGGCCCTGTACTTTGCTTCAAGAAAAACATATTGAACACATTGATTAGAGAACATACTGAATGGAAGTGCTTAACATCTTCCTCAAAGATATATGCAGGAGTCAAATCTGTTCCGCCACCAAACCACCATTGTCTAGGTGCTCCCGGAACATCTGCATAGTTTAGCAATGACTAATGAGCAATCACTTACAGGTCCAAAACTGTGAGGGAAAAATTAATTTATTTAAAAATGAAAATTGTCTTTAGTAGCAGAAGGTCCCTATGCAACTATTGAATGGCATTTGGTTTGTTAATGCTGATGGGAAGAGATACATAATTCTTATAATGCTGATCACAGGAATTATGCTGGTTTCCTGATTGCTATTTAAAATTGTTTTCATATTATTTCTCAGTATCATATCCTGTATTTAAAATCGCTGAACTGTTGCATACTGTTGTTTAAGAACAAACACCATAGACGGTCACGAGATGAATTCAAGTCTAAGTAGGACCTAGAACTCTATCGTGACCTACCTTTATGTAACAGCCACTTTAATGGCAAATAGAAAAGCAAAATGTATAAAGAAAGAAGTTATAATAAAGAAAATTATTTAAGAAATAATGTAAACAAAACTTTTAAGGAATTTAAAAAATCCTAACCTCTTACAAGAGATCTAGAAAACTACATCACCAAGGAATGCCTGCTGCCAAGTCAGAAGGTACCCCTACCTATAGTCCATGACCAGGTAACCACAATAAATTCCTATTACGTGCATAGTTGTAGGAATCAACATACCTCAATCTTAGGTCTCCACAAGAGATCCAACAAATAAGTAACTACACTCGACTGTTTTATCTTACATTTTTTGATAACTACAAAAACGTTTCAATTGATTTCCAAGACTATAATACGAAATATAATCTAAATGGCGTATAACATCTGTCAAACTACTAAAAACATAGGCAAGTTGCCAACTAAGAGGAAAATATAACTTCTTTTTATAGGAAAAAAAAGAACATACTAATAATAGAAAAAGTGAGAATATCCAAAGAGGAAAAGCTTAGCTCAACGATGCAGTTACACAGTTTAACAAAAATGTCTTGTTTAGATACCCAACATGTGGTTTCTTGTCAAGGTGTCAGAAATTTACTGGGGCATCTTCATTTGTACTTTCTGGTTTCTCTGTCTTTTTTTTTTCATAAAATTATTTGTATTTAAATTAGTCTAGTAAAGCTACCACAATTCAAATTTATTCACCACAAGCTACTTCAAGGAAAAATATATATGCATTTATCATAATTTACATTGTGCACCAAATAATATATCTGAAAGTACATAAACTGTTAAGAACAGGTTCCAGTTTGCAAGATGACAATTTAAACAAGCATCAGTAATACCTTTTGGAGCATCAGTCTCAAAGTATCGATAATTAAAATGCAATGTGGGGGCAAAAGGGTTCTTCGGATGTAACACCTGAAAAACATGAGAAAACAATAAAACAGGGAATTGTAAATATATCTTATCTGCATTTCAGTTATTTGCAAAGGCATCTTTAGCCCAGTATTCCACATCACATAATAGGAAGTGCCCTGTAACTTTGTTTTGGTAAGAAACTAAACTTGTATTGATGTATAAGAATATGTACAAGCAAAAGACAGGAAAACACAAAATAAAAAGAAGCCGACTCCAACCTAAAATTCAGCGACAGATCCAAAAACACAAGTGCCATGTAGCTGAAATTTAATATAAACTGACTGTATTATCTCTTGTTTCAAACTTAAAAATATGAGAACTACATTACCTTGTCAAGCATCTTTACTAACTAGTGTGTTGTAAACAAATTAAAAGAAAGAAGTGCACCATTAACCGATAATTTTAAGCTATATTCTCATGTTATTATTGTGCAATTGTAGTGATAAATTTCTTCAAAGATCGTGTTCATCTTTATTGAACCGAATTTCAAAAGATCCTACTCATTTTCTATCTTAAGCAAAAACCTGGTTCTAACTTATATGCACTATAAATATGAAATATCTAAGAAATGTGAAATTGAAAGTGAAAAAGGGCACATAAACATAATCAATTCTTGGTTTCGAATATTACCGAGCTGATACCAGCAGCGAAAAACGGAATGGGACCGGGCTTCTGATCGGTGGCAGCAGCCTTGGCAGCTCTGTAGGCTTCAGGAGGCATAACACCATAAACAACAGAGACGTTAACACCAGCCTTTTCCCAAACGGCACCGTCTTGGAGGACTCTACTGATACCGCCCCCACCACCAGGCCTTGACCAAACATCCTCCTTGAACTTGCCTCCTCCATCAACGGCTTCAATGGCCTGGCAGACGCTGTCTTGAGCTTCCCTTATCATTTTCTCGAAGCGGGCCCTCACGGAGGAAGTGGAGGTGGGCTCCTTGTCGTCGTCGTCGTCGGATTCTCGAAGGAATGTGTGGGGACGCTCCGTCTCCGGGACTTCTTTTTCAATCGAAACGGCTGATCTTGCGGTGGAGGAGGTCAGGTTCAAAGTGGGGTTTTTGGGGGAGAAGCGAAATGGGAATTGAGTGAAATTGGTGAGCTTGGATTTGGGTGTGGAAGAAGAGAATGGGAAGAGAGTAGTGAGAGAGGAGGAAGCGGAGAGTGCGGTGGTGGGTGACATCGGAATTGTTTGTTGAAATTCAGGAAATGTGGGTGGTTTTTGATGATTGAGAAGAGAGAATGAAAGAAGAAATGAGAATCAAAGTTTGAAAGTTAAAGAGTTTTTTAAGTGGGAGAGAGTTGAATGTAGAGAAGAAAGTGATAAGGGTCGGCCCACTGTTCTTCTAACAGACCGCTGTTTTTTACCATTAGGATATGACTTACGAGAGAGACACTTGACTGCGCATCTTGTATTTGAAGCTGCAAATCAAATACCACCCACCAAAATTACATTAAAATTAAAATGTTCAATAAATTAATAAATTCGCTCAGATAATAAAATCTTTCTATTCTAATTCGGACCTGTTTTTTTTTAATTAATAATTGATTAAACACGAAATAACATTTAAAAATATATAATCTCGTTTATCAACTTTTTACTTGACAAATTTTGTTTTCAATTTTTTTTTTTTTTTTCACAATATAAATATAAAGTGGTTTGTATTTTTTTGTTACTATACCGAACTTAATTTTTTGTAATGCATACACCACATTTAATATTATTATTTAAGGTTAATACAGTTTAAAATATCTATTTTGGAGAAATAATTGTTAAAATACAACTATCATATAGATAATAAAATCTTTCTATTCTAACTCGGACCTATATTTTTTTTAATTAATAATTGATTAAATACGAAATAACATTTAAAAATATATGAATCACGTTTATCAACTTTTTACTTGACAAATTTTGTTTTCTAGTTTTTCTTTTCTTTTCTTTTCTTTCACAATATAAAGTTATTTACCTTTTCTTTATTTCTAAATTGAACTTAATTTTTTATGATGCATACACCACATTAATATTATTATTTAAGGTTAATACAGCTTAAAATATCTCTTTTGGAAAAATAATTGGTAAAACACAACTATCGTATAGATCACCATCGGTAGGCATATTAATGTCACTAATGATTTTTTTTATTTTTTTATTTTTGGATTTGATAAAGATGAAGGTCGGGTGATGTTTGATGATTTGGAGGTATTATATTTGATTTTTTTCCATACGGGTGAGTAGGATGAAGAATTTTTTGTTTAACGATTTGGAGATTGTGTTGATTGATGATTTGAATATGGCGTTGTTTGATGTTTTTTTGGGGATGGATGAGGAAAAATGAAGAGTTGTTTTTAAAAAATGGAACTAAGGGCCATTTTAGTCAATTTGCTCCTTTGACCATTGACTTTCCTGATCTAAAACAATTAAGATAATATTTCATAAGATAATGAAAATGATATAAATTGCAGCTATTGATTACATGCCACTTAGTTAGAATAGGACAAAGATTAGCTCAGCAAAGGATCTAAATTCCTTATGGTATAATATTTTTCAAAGGTCTGGGGATGTTTGTGCCAATATATTCAAAATCTCCATATGTATTTAATTTTATCAAACCTTAGGGATGTTGTGAAATTACTCAAAAATCTAAAGTCTAAAACACTGTTTTATCGGCCATTTCTCTCACTCACTCACCCACCGATCCACCGCTCTCTCTCCTTTGAAACCATTGCCCGTCGTTTCCTCACGCCGGCGCCGCTCTTCTGTCTTACAAGCCGCTCAACCCCGTTGTCGTCCAGTCGGTCTCCCAGGTTTGATTTTATTATATTTTTTATCAGAATTTTTGTCGATTATTTGGTGGTATGTAAATTTCAAACGGGAGTTTGAATGAATCAGACAAGAAACAAACAGAAGAGAACATGGAAGCAATAACGAGAGTGCAAAGGCTAGCTGAAGCCGGAATAAGACAGGTCCCTCCCCAGTACATACAACCTCTGGACCAGCGTCCAATCAAATCCAAATCAGAATCACCATCTCCATCACCTCCTAATAATATTCCTCTGATCGATTTATCGAAGCAGAGTGAATCAATCAAGTGTGAAATCGGGCAGGCTTGCCGGGAATGGGGCGCCTTCCATGTTATCAACCACGGCGTTCCTCTGGAACTCCTCCATCAGATACGGAGCGTTGGAAGATCGTTCTTCGAACAGTGTCCAATGCCCGAAAAGCTCAAATACAGCTGCGATTCAAGCTCTGCTGCCTCCGAAGGTTACGGGAGCAAAATGCTGGCCAACGACGACAGTGTATTGGATTGGAGGGATTACTTCGATCACCACACCCTTCCCCTCTCTCGCCGAAACCCTAGCAACTGGCCTGAGTCTCCGCCAAATTACCGACGAGTGGTGGCGGAGTACAGTGACAAGATGGAAGCGCTGGCAGTGAAAATATTGAAATATATGTCGGAGAGTCTAGGATTAGCACCATCATGTATAAAGGATGCTGTTGGGGACTTTTATCAAAATATCACAATCAGTTATTACCCACCATGTCCGCAGCCAGAGCTGACACTAGGATTGCAATCGCATTCTGATATGGGGGCAATAACGCTTCTGATCCAAGATGATGTTGAGGGTCTTCAGGTTCTCAAAGACGGAGACTGGATCACTGTTCAGCCTTTAGCTGATGCCATTGTTGTCCTTTTGGCTGACCAAACTCAGGTACCAACTGCATTCTTACGACCATTTGATAGGTGTTGATAGTTATGTAGCCATATTCATCGCAACCATAAAATAAAATTTATGATTCTCCAATTCATATCTTTTTAAGAAGTAATTGATATATCTTTTTCCAATTAAATATGAACTTTTAATAGATCAACTGTTCTGAAGATTGTTTGAGACTTTTCCCTATCAAGCTTTAAGAATCTTTGTGAAGTTTCTATAAATCATGGTCAATACTTCAACACTACTCTCTTCATTGCCTTTCAAATTTCTTCCTTTTGTTGTATGCCTCAAAGCAAAATGTATTTGTTTCTCATAGGTGGAGGACGGGTTAAGTTATAGATTGAATGAAACCAATTACTTATTTTGATTTCAGTGTATGCACATTTATGACTTTGGGTCTGTATTTTTTGGGGAGTAAACTAATGATTTTTCCCACCAATTTAGCCTAGGAAGCTGTCAAGTTGACGTATTAGTTGTCCAATCTAAGGTTAACCTATTGCTAGACATTTCTAAGTTGGATCTTTTAGCAGTACAAGTTTGCATGTGTTCAATCTCAAGAATTTCTCTGGTTTCCTTGGCCAAGTTAAAATTTTAGATACTATGAAACTTGTTTGTAGTAAAGATGTATCGCATTAAACCCTTTTGAGTCGGTAACATGTTTATTCTTTTGGTTTGGTTAATCTTTGGACTAGGGTTGTATATTAAGCTTGTATATATATATGATCGTTTTCATTTTGACGCATTTATAAAGATCAAGGCCCTCTTTTTTTCAAAAGTTTTGTGGTTGGATACACTGCTGTATTACTTGTAATGATGGAACTTTTCTGTAACAATCCTGTGTAGTGTGTACCATACAAATGCCAACTTGATTGACTGAATTCTGATTTTACCTTAGTCAATTTGGCGTTGGTTTGAATTGAACCATCTGCTGGGATATTACGTCTGAAAGAACTTACTTCTTGGTATTCAATTTCTCAAATCGAGTCCTTTATATTATCTAATACCAATGTGCCATGCAAGGGTTAGGTTACCATTTCATAAAAAATGTTTGTTGGATTGTGTCTATACCTGATTGGATTTACTTGTTGCGAGTGATAGTAAAACTGAACAAAAACATCATTGTATTTTCCATTCAATTGTGGTTTCGTGTCTTCAATTATGATGATGGATATGTTATGTTCTGTGCCGGTTTATGGTTCTTATAGGTAGAAAGACTTTCCGGAAACAACTTTATTTTCATTTAAGGATGATTGGACCTAGTAATATTTATATCAATTCTCTTCTAATGGGGCGGTTTTTGTAAGTGCAGATTATAACCAATGGAGAATATATTAGTTCTCAACATCAGGCCATAACAAATGCCAGTAAAGCACGGCTTTCAGTTGCTACATTTCATGACCCAGCCAAGACAGTGAAAATATCCCCCGCTTCTGAGCTTGTCAGCAAGGCTTCTCCTCCCCGCTATCGTGGAGTGGTTTACAAAGACTACGTTTCATCATGGTACACAAAGGGCCCAGATGGAAAACGAAATCTGGACGCTCTCTTGCTCGATAGTTAGATTGAAAATTGTCAATCTCTCAATTTAAATTCTTTAAAAGTAATAATACCTTAATTAATCTCATCAGTAATAGTCCTAAAAGGATTAAGATTTCATCCATTTACTTTACACATTTTGTTATTCCTTGGGTTTACTTGTGTATCAGCGTCATTTTTAATCCACCTCTTCCTACCCCATCACTTACGAGTTACGATTTACGAAGTTGCTCGATTCTCATTCATAAAATAAAAATTTAAAGAGAAGGGCGTTTGTAGCAGGATATTTGTCCAGTGGTTTTGAGTTCTGTTTTATTGTAGTTGTATTAGTTGTTTTGTTTCAAAAAAAAAAAAACTTATTAAATAAAATTAAGTTTAAACATAAATCTAAATTTTTCCTCCACAGTACAAGTCACGCTCACGCTAGTTTAGAAAATGCTTTTTGTTGCAACAATATTTAAGAAACATACATTGATGTTAAACTATTATCACTTGTTAAGTTATTAAGTTAAGACTTAAGTTTTAATTCTTTTAGGGCATCTCCAACTAGGAATGGCAATGGGGCAAGTTCGGGCGGGTTTTGTAAAATTTAAACCCAAACCCGTGAAACTTTGTGTCTACCAAACTCGCCCGTGAACCCGTGAAAATAAACGGGTTCAGGTTCAGGTTCAGGTTTTACCCGTGGGTTTGAGGGACACCAAAACCCGCCCACGAACCCGTGAAAAAAGCGAGTCCACAGGTAAAACCCGTGAACCCGCCAATTTTTTTTTTTTTTTGAAAATTATTTCTATATTATTTAAATATATGAAATATTATAGTTTTAAAGAATAAAAACACTTAATAGATTGAAATGTATACATTTTATTCTCTATATAATTAAAAAGTTTTTATTGGAGTTTAAATTTATAATATTTTAAATAATAAAATATTATATAATTTTTATTGTTCGCGGATACGCGGGTTCGGGTATGGATTTGGAAAAAAATTCATACCCGAACCCATGACGGATACAATTTTTAAACCCAAACCAGTCTCTTTAAGCGGGTTGGGTTCGGACGGGTCCCATGGGTTCGGGTTTAATTGTCATCCCTGTGTCCGACCCTGCAATAAAATAGAGCAAAAATATTACTCCAACCTAGCTACAAAAGTTGCGGCATTTTTGCTCCAGGGAACAGTGTCGCCCTATTCCTAGCGCAACACTGTTCACCTGGCGCAAAAAAGGCACCTATTATTTTTTTCATCACTAAACATTTATAAAATCACAGTTTGACTCTATTTATTAAAATCTATTATGATTATATCATTTATTTAAAGGTTTTGTTTACTCACAGTTTTACCCTTAATCAATTAAATTTATTCCAATTTGTTCTTTTTTATCGTACCTCTATACGTGTCGATCATTATACTGAAAAGATAGGCTTTCAATTGGCAGCTAATGTAGGAAAGTGTTTCAAGACCCACAAAAGAATGGAGGTATCCATCTTTTACAATAATTTACTTAATTCAATGGAAGCAGAGGGTAATCTGGATTTCTAGTTTGATCGTCTTGAGCACCCTATCAATGGTGATTATGATGATGGTGAAGAGTTTAAAGTTAAATGTATTAATCAAACCCAAATTCAACTATTAACTAGATAGCTTTAGCGGTTTCATAACCTTTCTCTCTTTGACTTTTTCATCCATCTTCTCAAAAAGTCTAGCATTTCTCAATGACAAAACCTCAGGTTTTATTGTTCCTAGAGCTATTGAACCTGAGGTTTCGTCATTGAGAATGCTAGGCTTTTTGAAAAAATGGATGAAATAGTCAAATGAAGAAAGTTTATGAAACCGCTAAAGTTATACAGTTAGTAGTTAAATTTGGGTTTGATTAATATACTTAACCTTTGGCCGATTATGAAATGTTATGGTTTGATTTGCAAGACTTGATATATAGTTGAATTTGGGTACATTTAAACTTTTGGCAGCTAATGTAAAGCTTGTGAAATGTTATGGTTTAATTGACAGTACTTGATATATGGTTGACTTTGGGTTTGATATTTATACATTTAAACTTTTGGTAGCTATTGTAAAGCTTATGAAATGTTATGGTTTGGTTGACAAGACTTGATATATATTTGAATTTGGGTTTGATATTAATACATTTAAACTTTGGACAGCTATTGTTTTTTTTTTTTAGCAATTACTAATATAATGTAATAGTAGGTTGAATTTAATTAAATCTCTTGAATGTTGAATATAAACCATTTTTTTTTTCCGAATCTTAATGGACAATAATCGGTTGTAATTTAAGGTTTCTCTTAACACATATCTTTATATTAATATTAAATTTAATAAATAAATATGTTCTTTACTATTTCAATAACAAATAAAAAATAAAAAATAACTTGGGTGGTTTTGTTTTGAACAAAGGGATTAGGACTATCATTGAAGCTGAATTGTGAGGGATTTTTGAAGGTCCCAATATGATGTGGATGATGGGTTTTCACAAAGTTGTTGTTGAGACCGATTCAATGTCAATTGTCCATATTATTGAGAATGATACCAACCCCAACCATCCCATGTCTAGCCTCATTCAAAGTTGTAAGAGATTAATTGATGTAGATTGGAACTACAATGACATGTGTACAGGGAAGGCAATATGGTGGCGAATGGGCTTGCTAAAATGGGAAGTAATATGGACTATGGTATGCTCTTCTTTGAGGAACATCCTCCAGATATCCTGGACATTGTTGATAATGATGCTAGAGGTCTTGCTTGTGCTAGATCTCATTTTGTTTAGATTCTTTCTTTTTCTGGGCTAGTTGCCCCCCTATGTACCCAAAAAAAATTGATCTTTCATTAAAACCCCAGTTTTGATTTATTATTTAATTTTAAAGTTAAAATATTATTATATTTAGTCCAATGACATGATACTCAACGAAACATAACATTAGAGTTACCAACTACATTATTTCATTCGTGAACTAGTTAAAAACAAGAGTATAGTACTTGAACATGTAGGTACCAGTGATCAATTAGCATATATTTTTACAAAACCCTTAGATGCAGCTAGGTTCAGATGACTTAGTGCTCGTTTGGTTGAGCTTTCTACTACCTCAAAAGATCTACTAACGTCTATTTGGGTTTTTTAGAGTTGTTTGGTTAGGCTTTTGAGATTGTCTATTTTAAATTGAGTAGAGGCTAGTAGAGTTTAAGCCTCTACTAAGCAAAAGCTCATGGGGAGGTGCTTCTCCAAATAGACATTTTTTTTTAAAAAGTCTATCAACCAAACAACTATAATTTTTTTTTCAAAAACTCTATTTCTAATAGATCTACTGCAAGTAGATCTTTTACTAATAAAGGTTTTTCAAAAGCCCAACCAAACAAAGCATTAGTAAATCTATTGGTCTTTGCATGTTGCCTTGATGTGTTTTCGGATTGACCCCAAAAGGGAGCTCAAGCAAGGAGATCATTCTCTCTTTTTGTTAGCTTGAGTAGTTTGGTTACTTTGTTTTCATATATTTATGCTATATCATGTGTTTTACTCTTTTTGCATTTGCTTATATCATGACAAAAAAGGGAAGTAGTATTTATGAAAAATATGGGGGGTTTTCATGGAGGGGGAGCATCTTGTATTGATTATTCTTTAGTGAAAATGCTATTATGTTTTTGTTCACCTCACATACGCTTGTGTCTTGGAAAGTGTAGTTGCTATGTTTTTGCAAGGTGTGTTTCTTCTACAAGAGATTGAAGATTTGAAGACTTGGTTTGTTTGTAATAACTCTTGTAATGTAGAAATCCTTTTGTTGACCATTGCTTATTTTTTTGTGAGGAATATTTGTGAGTGGTGATTTTGTCACGAAATAGCCAAAGGGAGAGATTGTAAGTTCTTTAGTTTTTTGGTTGGCTTATTTTGTTGACAAACCACATTGGGATTGTTATGTAACTGGTAGCTTAGGTGATCGTCATTGGCAAGCTTCCGAGCATCCCAAAGTTATTCAAGAAGGTAGTCACTTGTTCTTGACTTCTTTGAAGAGATTAGTTGCACACATATACATTTACATGCATTTCCATATACTCTTGCATTAATGTTTATTTGATTGTGTGCATTTATGTTTTATCTCACACTTCATGTATGTTCATTGTTCTTACATTTCTATGTTAGACTTAAGTGTGATTTTGTGTTGTGTAGTTCGTTTCCAATCATGAGTTCGAAATCGTTTGCGCTCGCATGTTGGTGTGCTTGTCTAAGCGCGTTGATCGACCGTAGTAGGATTCCCCTTGTTTTGGGAATCGGCAATCTCTGATCGGTGGTCTAGGCCACCATTTTGAAACTAGAAGTTTTGGTTTCTATTCTGCGGTTAGTGTTTGGTGGTCGTGGCCGCCAAACCAAAACACCATTTCACACCAGTAGGTTCTGGAGTCAAATCGGCGGTTTGCATTCAGCAGCCCTGACCGCCAAATGGCCGATTTCTGGGCATTTCTATCTTTTTGCACCAGCTCATTTTCCACCATTATAAATACATCATCTTTTTCACCATTTAGACCTAGAGCTTCAATTTTCCATCCCTAAACTATCCATGAGAAAACCAATTGTCCAATTGTATCATTGTGTGTTGATTCATGTTCTAAAAAAGTACATCTGGTTTGGGTTTTTTCAATTCGGGCCATCTAGCTAGTTTGGGTTTCTCAACTCAGGCATGTGTGTGTTAGCTAGCAAATTTATAGGGCCCATATTTTTAAAAATCCAAAAAGTCTTGAAATAAAATCTAGATAATCTTAATAGTTTATAAATAAAGTCCAAAGACTCTCCTGAAAGTCTAATCCATATAATCCTAATAGGCTTTAAAATGATACAAATCCGTAAAATCCTTGCACCCCAAAAATTGTTTATTAAAATCTCAATCCAATACACCCCCTTAATATCAAATGATTTGGCATTCTTGATTTCTTTGTTTTAGATATATATGATTGAAATGATTAGATTTTAGAGATACTACATCATTTGGACACTAAATTTATACAATGTAGCATTATTTTTAAATATTAAAATTATTAACAAATGATAAGGGGATCGAGGCAGGGTCATCATTGAGCATCACAATTCCAATTTTAAATTAGAAAGGTCACTTTTGAAATTTTCCATTCATGCCAATGGATTTTCATTTTGCATATTGTTAAATTTGTTGAAAGTTTATAATGTGTCAAAAAGTAGTTGTTAGGAAGTATGGAAAGTAACTTTACTTTCCTATCATTATTAGGTGTTTACAGCTGTAGTTTTTATTTATTTATTTAAGTAGTTGGTAAGTAAGTTGTTGATAGGTTGTAATTACTTCACTCTCTCTACTGTATATATTATCTAGGGTCTGTATTAGCTAAATTAACTTTCAATACAATATTCTGATTATCCACATGGTATCAGAGCTAGGTTCTCTGAAATTTAAATTCTAAATGCCCAAATACGGGATGGCAACTCCAAGTTTACCATCCAGTGATTCTTCTAAATACGGGAAGGCAGATTCTGGTGTGTTTGAATCCAGTCTATTTAGACTGGAACAAATAGAGTTACCGTAGAAATTGATCAACCAGCAATCAAATCAGTCCTCAGTCATTGGAATTGGTTCTGTTGTGTAGAAAGGTACTTTTTTTACTGCTTTAAATGCGAGTAAAGAAAAACAGAGGCCCTGGATTGTGGATTCAGGAGCCTCGAATCATATGACTGGCGATGATAAATTTTTTGACACATGTTGTCAAGTCACAACAATTCTACAGTCAAAATTGTTGATGGCTCTTTATCAAGAATCGCAGGGACAGGTTCTGTTATTATATCACCTAATCTCACATTACACTCTATATTGTTGGTGCCTAAACTAGATTGTAATCTGTTGTCAGTGAGTAAGCTTGCAAATGATTTAAATTGTGTGGCTAAGTTTTCTCCTAATCACTGTATCTTTCAGGACTTGTATTCGGGGAGGATGATTGGCAATGCTGATCTACACTCAGGACTTTACCTACTTCGAGTTGAAAACGATTCTAGTAAGCAACCTCAATCAACAGATTGTATGTCATCTAAAAGTCAGTTGAGTTTTTCTATTAGGGCAGATAAAAGTCAGCAGATTGTTAGGAAATATAAGGATAATGATGTTTTCTTGTGGCACAATAGATTAGGTCATCCAAACTTTGTGTATCTTGAGAAATTGCTTCCTGATTTATTTCGCAATAAAAGTCCTCTATTATTTCAATGTGAAATTTGTAAGCTTTCCAAGCTCACACGTCAACCATATCCTATTTAGGGTTATAAACATTCTTATCCATTCACTATGATCCACAGTGATGTCTGGGGTCCATCTAGGGTTCCTAATGTTACAAGAGCCAGATGGTTTGTCTCGTTCATCAATGATCACACTAGACTTACATGGGTGTTTTTGATGAAAGAAAAGTCAGAGGTGAGTCAAATTTTCCAAAACTTTGTTAGGATGATTCAGACTCAATTTAAAACTAAAATTCAGATTCTAAGAACCGATAACAACAAGAAGTATTTCAACAACTCTTTAGGGTCTTTTCTGCTACGTGGTATTATACACCAAAGCTCATGTATTGAGACTCCTCAACAAAATGGAGTCTCAAAGAGAAAAAAACAGACATATTTTAGAGGTGGCTAGGTCTATTATGTTTGCTTCAAGTGTCCCTAAACAGTTTTGGGGAGAGGCTATTCTCACAGCAACCTTCTTAATTAATAGGCTGCCTTCACGGGTCCTAGACTTTAGGTCTCCTTGCCATGTCCTACTCCAACAGTTTCCTCACAATAGGATTATTATTCACATCCCCACTAGAGTATTTGGAAGCACTGTATTTGTTCACATTAATTCTGCTCATAGTAGTAAATTGGATCCCAAGGCTCTAAAATGTATGTTTGTGGGTTACTCACCAACTCAAAAGAGGTATAAGTGTTACTCACCGGTTACAAAGAAGTTTTATGTGTCTATGGATGTTACTTTTATAGAGACACAGCCTTACTATTCCAAAAACAATGGGTTGGGGGGGTGGTTGAAGTCTAGAAGAGTCTTGTTTTTGGGAAACTCTAAATGACAATTTTTCTCAAAAAAGGTCTGATAAATTTGTTACCAGTTCTGGTCTGTTTTTTCAGGAATCTGAGTTACCCAATGATTATGAAACTCCTCCTCATCAGTTTGTCAAGTTCAATCCTATTCGAACTAAAACTCTGTCCAACATTCAGTTAAAGTCTCAGCTAGTTAGGTCTCCTGAGTCTCCCAATTCACAAGAGTCTCTTACTGTTCCAGCAATTCTCAAACCTGGTCAAAACAACTTATCCAATCATCCTAGTCAACAAACAAATCGTGCTAAGGTTCCTAGTGTTGTATCTGAGTCACAATTCAAACAAGCTGTTGATAAGGAGTTCATTGTTTATACTAGAAAGAAGAAAACTCAGAATGAGGCAGAAGTCCAGGTGCAGTAAAGCAGAGACAAGAATCCAAACCGAACCAGTCTATTTAAGAACCTGAAGTGATAGCTGAAACAGGTAATTGTGATTTGTCTGAGAAAGAAATTCAAGACAGTGAACTGCCTATTGCATTGAGAAAGGGAACAAGAGAATGCAGAAGTAGACCGCTCTACCCTATGTGCAACTATGTGTCTTATGAGAGACTATCACCATCTTTTCAGGCTTTCTCTGTTAACATGTCAAATATACAAATTCCTAACAGTGTGGAAGAAGCACTCAAGGTGCTTGAATGGCGGGCAGCAATCAGTGAAGAAGTTCAGGCTTTAGAGAAAAATCAAACCTGGGAAGTGACAGAACTGCCTCAAGGAAAACATCCAGTAGGTTGTAAGTGGGTTTCTATAGTCAAATACAAAGTTGATGGCAGTGTGGAGAGGTTCAATGCAAGACTAGTTGCTAAGGGGTTCACCCAATCATACGGAATTGATTATAAAAAGACATTCGCACCGGTGGCAAAGTTAAATACAATCCGAGTTCTTTTGTCAGTAGCTGCTAATCTAGATTGGCCACTCCATCAACTAGATGGAAAAAATGCGTTTTTAAATGGGGAACTCGAAAATGAGGTATACATGAGTTTTCCTCTACGACTGCAAAAATACACTGACAACAGGCGGGTTTGCAAATTAAAAAAATCCTTGTATGGGCTCAAACAGTCTCCACGGGCTTGGTTTGGGAGGTTCACAAGAACTGTGAAACAGTGTGGCCTTACACAGTGCTAGTCAGACCACACTATGTTTGTCAAACATTCATCTGGTAAAACTAATGTTCTTATCGTTTATGTAGATGATATAATACTTACTAGTGATTGTGTAGCAGAAATACAAGGCTTGAAAAAATTTTTGACAAAAGAGTTTGAGATAAAGGATTTGGGGAGCTTAAAATACTTTTTGGGCATAGAAGTGGTCCGTTCAAAAAACGGAATTGTGGTTTCTCAACGTAAGTACATTCTGGACTTACTAAAAGAAACAGGGATGTCTGATTGTAAGCTTGCAGAGACACCTATGGATTACACAGTTAAATTGGGTTTAATCGAAGGGAGTGCACCTATGAATAAAGAAAGATATCAGAGGCTTGTTGGGAAACTAATTTATCTCTCTCACACTAGACCTGATATAGGTTTTTCGATTAGTGTAGTGAGTTAATTTATGAATAGACCAACAAAAGAGCATATGGAGGCAGTCTACCTAATTTTGAGGTACTTGAAATTGACACCTGGAAAAGGACTGTTTTTCAAGAAAGATGCTGGCCGAAATGTTGAAATCTACACGGATGTAGATTGGGCTGGTTCTGTCATGGATAGAAGGTCTACATCTAGGTACTGCACATACGTGAGCAAAAAGCAATCGGTAGTGTCTAGAAGTAGCGCCGAAGCAGAGTTTAGGGCAATGGCACAAGGGATCTGCGAGGGTATTTGGCTGAAAAAAGTGTTGTTAGAATTAAGGATGCCATTGGAGGGTGCTATGAGGCTGTTTTGTGACAACCAAGCAGCAATTTGTATAGCTAAAAATCATGTCCATCATGATAGGACAAAACACGTGGAAATTGATAGGCATTTTATCAAGGAAAAAGTTGAGGAAGGGGTCATTAATCTGGTCTACACGCCCACTGCTTCTCAAATAGCAGATATACTCACTAAGCCCTTGGTCAGAACACTGTTCAAAAACTTATGTACCAAGCTAGGTATGATTGATATTTATCAACCAGCTTGAGAGGGGGTGTTGAATTTGTTAAAAATTTATGATGTGTCAGAAAGTAGTTGTTAAGAAGTATGGAAAGTAACTTTACTTTCCTGTCATAATTAGGTGTTTACAGTTGTAGACCTGTAGTTTTTATTTATTTATTTAAGTAGTTGGTAATTAAGTAATTGGTAAGTAAGTTATTGGTAGGTTGTAATTACTTCACTCTCTCTACTGTATATATTCTCTAGGGTACGTATTAGCTAAATTAACTTTCAATACAATATTCTGATTATCCACATATAAGTACATTAATTTATACTACTGCATTCTTGAAACTTGGAGATTTACAAAGAAAGGAACAACTATATACATGAATACTTGTAGTTAAATAAATCATGCTGTACATAATGTACAAAATTGGGGAATACAAGAAAAAACTGGCCAGCCTAAGGCCTGACTAAACCCTGAAACCATGAATCCTGTGGTGTGTTTGCTGCCAAGCGGTCTCTAAATCAGTTTCGTTGAAGGGGCTGCTCATCTGGTGGATCCTCCGCTTTGAATTTACTTTATATTACTTTGATGCAAAATATAACCACTGCCCCAGCTTCGTCCTTTCCCTTCTTCAATTGTAGACAACAATATCTGTAACAATTCACCTGCATCTTCCTGGGATGTCAATTCCAAATTGGTTTGAAAGAGCGGAAGGGGAGTTGAAGGGTCATTCCACCATTTTGTACTTGTTCCGCTACTTCTTTTGGATAGATGCTGATTCTTTCTTGATAATCCACCTGAACGGCTTCCCACAATATGAACCAATGCTTCATTGGTATCGGCATGGATTACACTGTCCAAACTAATTTCTGATTCTATCACCCACTCTGGATCCACAGCTACACCTTCAAATTCTGGCTTCCCAAGATCCACCAAGCTGGAACAGCTAACTATCAATATGAGTCTCTGGGTAACTATAACGAATTTACCAGCTTGTTTGAGTGATTTGGACATGACTAGAACCTCATCCTTGAACTTCAAGCCATCATCAGCCTCCATAAGCACTGATACGCCGATTGCTTCTTCCCAAGAGTAAGGCCTTAGGGGAAGTTCTCTACTTAGAGGCCTGGGAAGGCGGACCCGGTAGCGCTTAGATCTTATATGATAGAGCCTACTACGGTTTCTAATACTTTGAGCAGTTTTTCCAGTAACCTCAAGAATACTAGCTGCTGGTCTAGCCACAAGTCCTGTAACCCCAAATGCAATTCCTGTGCCAAAAGAAAACGCAACAAGCATAATGACTATGTAACAACCAACACTACCATCAGGTGTATTTCAGATACTATGCATGCTCATTAATATCTTGAGCTATTAATGATGATAATGCCTTTTCAGGTGCATACCTGAGAGGAGACCAGGAAGACCATGTTTTTCAGCTTCTTTAATTGGTGATTGAAGGAGACCAGTAAGTCCCTGGAGTTAACAGCATTTTATAGCTAATTAGAAATCTGCCCTGTATGGAGAATTCATGTATATTTATTTACTCTCAATAAACATAAGTACTATCTTTATAGGCAATTGTGATGTATATGTTACTAAGCAAGTCTAACAAAAGAAGGTGAAGAAAATCAATTTGTGAGAGTAATAGCTTTATCTGATTGTGCCTTGCTACAATGCTCAAGTATCATTCAAGAGAATAAATTTGCAATATACTTCAATATGTCAACTTAAATACGTAGACCACTATTAAGAGAAAATGCCGCTTTATTAGAAAATGTTAATTCTATGAGCAGAGATCTTCCTTTCTCACAGTAAAACTTAAATTCTCCATACAACTGCAATTTGTAACTTCGTGAATTGATAAAAATAAGAAAAATACATGAAAAGAACTATAGCATATACAGAAAAGGTACCTCTAAGACTTCGTTTATCACACCTTTACTGTGTGAAGCTACCCCCTTTTGCTGTTTTTCCATTCTTGCAACAGCTTGGTCATCAAATGTAAATGCAACTATTCCCTACAAGTAAATTATCATTTCAATATCAATCAACCATAACTGATCCTTCCAGTTATATGAGTTTTATCAGACTGTAGAGATACCTTGTGTGCAGCTTTACTGAATTGAGTAGCAGCGTCACTTAATGCATAAACTGTGTTGCTCACAAGGCTAGTAGTCCCTTGCGCCATGCCTGAAATAAGCCCTGTAGGGCTCTGCACAGGAAATTGATACAAATTCAACATTAATAAACAGGACAAGCTTCAATCACATCATAAATTTAGTTACCTGCAACACGCTTCTGGCAGGAACTGATAAGAAATCTCTGATGCCAAGCCCCAAACTCCTTGCAAAGCCCATCGGATTACCTATAACACCAGCAGATCCAAACACCTGCAAATATTTGATAGTATAATTGTGATGTTGAGATAGTGTTGGTTTTTCATGAAATATGTCAAATGACTAATAAGATGCAGTAGATAACATTTGAATATGTACACAAAGGACAAACTTGGTATGATGCAACTACTTTGACAACATAAATAAATATCTTATCCCAGCTAAATCAGTGGTTTGGCATGTGGCTAGGCATCTACGTGTTATAACACAAAAACAACTTTATTTCCCCAGGATCATGGACCAAAAACAGCTACACATGGGATTATGGGAATGCATGGGATTGACAATGTTTCAACAAAGGTGTCAATTTCCTTAGTCATTAGGATTAATTAAGTTTGTTTTCTTCCGTGTGTCCCAGTGCTTGTTAACAAACCATTTGAAAGCAAACAATCAATTTTTAAAGATTTGATTGAAAGATTACATGGGACACCAGTCAGGATGATATATTAATATCAGTACAACAAAGATAAACAACATTTAGTCTGAGGAATTTCTGTCATCACCTTCTTTCATCAAGTCTTTTAGATAGAAGCAGGCAATACTCTAGATGGAATAAAAAGTCTAAAATAAACTAAATGTTCAATAAGAATATAGGTACCCGCAAGCCAGCACAGTGGTCTTAAATACAGGCATAAAATAATTAACAATTTGCATATATATTTGAATCAAAATAGATCATACAACCTATCTATCACATGTCATGCACTAGCAACGTATTACTTATTAAGACTGAGAACCTGTGAACAAATCCCTTACAGAAGTATGCAATATTTACCTTGTACATCTCATGCAGAAATTGCCGAGTATAGTGCCTCATGAGGATCTCCTGGATAGATTCCCAACTAGCCATATGATGTGCAATTGTCAATTGTCGAAGATGAATTTGTGCTCCCTCTACATCAGCAAGAGCCATAAGACCTCTCTGCAATTTGTCGTTACAAATAATAAATAGTTAAACACATAAAATTTAGCAGATCTGAAAAATAACACAGGTTATGCATGAATGCCGAAAAGCAACAGAAAAAAGAAATCTAAACTTGACCATGATATTATGCCTTTTTTTATTTTTCATAAGAAGAGAAAGCAAACTTATTGGAGATACTATAAATCCTCAGAGGAAATCATATATTTACAGATTCATCAGTGACGTGATATCAGTGCATCAATCAAGCAACTCAGATATTCAAGAAAGCGTTCTAGTCAAGTGAAAAGAAATGATTGAATGTTTTGCTTTGCACCAGAAATTTTAACTCTAATGTCATCTATGTAAGACACATCAGCTGCTAAAATCATACATCTAATATATAGAAATCAATTTAGCCACTCATACTCTTCAAGTATACAGTATGTCTCTTTGCATTACTTGTTTCTTCTCTCCCATCCTTTTAGAAAGCAACTTGTATTTAGTTATTCTGCTCTTATCGAATTTCTGGATGGCGAGTGATATTAAGCCTCAGTTTCAGCATAATCTCACATTTCATAACATCTTAGTCCCATGAGGTTTTAGTATTTCGAGGTCAAGACAATTCTACTGACAGTAAAGAACTTCTGGATAATTCTTATATAAATCCATTGCACATCGGTCATTGCTAAAGCTTTTTGGAGAAATCTTTCTTTACTTAAACTTTTTATTTTATTTGGTCATGAAAATCATGGTAAAATTTTTGGTGAAAACTAAGGAACCATTATCATAGGCAATTTTTTTTTTTTTTTTTTTTTTTTTTTTTTGATACAGTACAAGAATAAAAAAACTTTTATTAACACAAAAAGTGAACAAGCAGTCCACAAGCAATTGAAAAGAGTTATTTGGACAAACAAAAGCTCTTAACAAAAGACTATACAAACAAAAACTGACCTCAAAACCAATATCAAACACCAGACAACAGGCCCCACAAAAAGCAACAAATACATCAAAAATCCCACAACAACAATTATCTCACAGCAAACTCCGAACTTAGCTGAATGAAAAAGAGGGAAGTGTTTTGAAATTCATCTGTAAGAGAGGCCCAAAAATAAGCTAAATGTCAAGCCTGATCCCACAAACTATAGACGGGCAACTAAAATAAAAATTTCTGATGTCGTTCTCTGAACAAAACTTCTGTCGTTGAAAAGTCAAAAATATGTCACACAAACTGAGATATACTGAGCTAAAATTACAGACAACCATGTGGCTTTGGATCCTATCTTTCTCATAGATGATAGAACGCATAATCATGTATAGGAACCTTAGTATGTAAAGCAGGGCGACTTACATGGATAAGTGATTCTCCAGATGTTGGAACCCCATTCCTAAGCATCCATGGGGCGCTAGAAAAGCTGTAAAACAAAAGGGTCTGGGTCACTAGGCAAGTAATAGAGGGAGGGGTAAAACCATAATATTGGGATGCAGTTCGATTTGGGCAACAATTTCACCTTAAAGAGAACTTGATTGGGGACAAATCAAACAATTCCACATATATTTTCTTCTGTCTTCTGGCCAAAAGGTAGATTTGCTGCCAAGGAGCACCAATTGGAACAATTGAAGGTAGCAATGAACTGTTTCTCTGACTTCTACTAAATGCTGGATCATCCATTCCTTGAGATTGGTCATGTCTTGTTTTCACATTCTCAAAATTATGACAATGGACAGATGACTCCTTTACAGAACCCAAATCATTGGTAATAGGATGCAATGCAGGAACTGAAAATGGCACGACTGCACTCTGAAACCTTTGAGAGACTGTTTTTAAGAACTCAAGCATGCCTAATATCACTTCTTGCTCAAGTTCAAGACGAAAATCAGATATTCTGCAAGCATTTAACAAAATATAATAATCAGTGAAATATTTAACTAACCATTCATTGAGATAATGTTTAACGTGGCTATAGGCACCTCAAACTTATATGTTCAAATGAAACCAATGAGATATCTTTTTTCCTCCACTTTGCCACAGATAGGTAGAATACAGGATCAAAAGAACTATCGGAAGTAATCTGCAATCCTCTTTCACTTCTCAATTTCACACCATCATCCTTAGTTCTGTGGCTGGCTTGATTGAAAGACAGAATAACAGGATATGGGGTTGAGGGCAACTGGTTGTCTAACTGTAATGAAGTGACTTGAAAAGAAAGTTGTTGTCGATCCAGACTCTGAAGCAGGTCAATAGTTATGTTTTTTGCACAAGCAAAAAGTAATTCCTAAAAAAGGAATAAATGGTTAATGGACTTTTAGAAGTTCTCTTCAAATATGAAATAAATGACTTGGCCAGCAAGCCTAAAACCAAAATGGAAAAGAGAGATATTACAGCTACCATTTAATGTACCTGCGGATATAAATTTATGACAGAAAGACCAATATATGGAATATTGAATGAAAATCTCTCCCTGTATGTGACAAAGTTATCCTGTTTTTGCTCATGTTCTGTTTTTCCTTGGGACCGAAGGTCAGTTGGATTCTTCATATCTTTCAGAATATGATAACTTGAATCAATAATGCTGAACACCTGTATCAGAAGGAAACATTCACTCACTGACATATCTGCTAATAAGGAGGCAAAACAACATACAAAACATACCTTTGTTGCTCCCTCGGCATGGTTAGACAAAAGCAAAGTCCTTTCAGGTTTCTGAAAATAAAAAAAATTAGTGAAATTCATTAAAGTAAATGACAAATCAAGCTTGGGGGAACCAACTAGTAACTGCGAAAGTGTATCTAGTTTATGCAAGGAAAATAACAGAGGGTCATTTGCTCTGTATCTTTACCTTTATCATGGCTTCAGTTGTTTAACCAAGTGGAGAAAAAAGGAAAATAAACACCACAAAGCCTAATTTGTAGGAATGTTAATAATCTGTAAGCTGAAGCAAGTTTGAACCACATTTTACATAAAACATAACTGATCATGACTTGGAGTATGTTTAGATGGCATCATAAACATGATATTTGGAGGGGTTCCATTGTCAAAGTATCTCACTTCTTCTCGTTTCCATTTAAGTTTTTTTTTTTTTTTTTTTTTTTACTGGAGCATGAAAAGATCTTTAAGTATAATTTTACTAAAGAATTACTCATTTTATCAAACAAGAAGATACATGAGTACATCAAATCCAACTGGAAGTGTTCAGCTATATACTATTGGAGTAAAATGGACTATCATCAACCACCTTTTCCTCCATTGCACCATAGCTTCATCACCTTGAGTCAGACTAACCAGGTAGGCAATTATTTTGTGGCCTTTCTTACTATATACAAGTCAGTTTAATTTGTCTTACGTGATGACAAAACTTTTATTTTCTGAAATTTCCCACAGATCATAACCTAAGGGATTTAGAGGAAGCTGTTAAAAACCTTCTGAATCTTTTAATTTATCACACAGATCCCACTCTTTCCTAAAATTTCCACGTGACAATTAATTTCAATGCAGTATATATAGTACCTGACCATGACCATGCAAAATTATCTATTCCAACAACCATTGTAGCAGGATTAACATGATGGATAAAGAGTAGATCAGTGTACCTCTGCAGTCGAATGTAAGTGAACAGGTATGTAATCTTTCAAATCATCAAGAATGTACGACCCAAGAACACGCTCGCCAGGAACCTTAGTAATATTGAACAAAAATTCATTACTAAGAATTAGAAAACTATCCATCATTTCAGTAAAAAGTATCAGGGAAGAGAGAGAGAGGTAGTACACATACCTCAACAATGAGACGGTGGGGATAACAGGGTTCATCCCATGCATAAGGGCAAGAAGTGTAAGGATGAATAATAGTATCAAAAGTTTCACACCTTTGTTGGTAGATCCGTAACCTCTAGAAATCAGCAGAAATACCGTAAAGAACTTGTAAGAGACCATACCTAATTCAAATATTATAAAACAATCAACTACCTCCATTGAGAAATTATCAATTCTGTAGGGCATATAACCAGTATCATCATCTGATAAAAGAATCAGGTTTGTCCCAGAATTTCCATGGAGACTTCCAACAATCTTTTCATCCCTAATAGAAACATCAGCATTCTGCACCTCAACCCTTATCGTTTTTAGAGCACCAGATACATAATTTCGCATTTTTAATTGAGTATCACCAAGATGATCTGGCAGGAAGCTGCCGGACCATTGCCATCCGGGTTCATTAAAGCGAATGGAAACCAGTAATTCCCTGCAATAAGTAGACACAGTAAGTAACCAAAACTGGAGAGAACTTATTAGATGATTATTTCCTAGTAATGTAGATATTATGTGAATAAACTTGGCAGAGAAACGTTTTTCCAAATGACAGTGTAAGGGAAACTACAAAATAAAAAACGACGGTATAAGGGAAACTACAAAATAAAGCTCTAGTGAAAATCAGCAGCCCAACATGATTTTGGACTCCAATCATATCATATGTGGTTATTTGACCCTACATCTTCGGGGTCACCTCACTTTCAGAATCTACTTCATCATCAAGGATGAGGCTTTAATACCCATCTATTGGGATAGATTAAGATAATCACACTAAAAAATGAGATATGGACTACGGTGTAATGGCCAAAACCCCTAATCAAGAAGCAATAATTGATCCCAATGAGCTATAGATAACAAAAATTAACAGTAACAATAAAGGACATGCAGGCTGCCTAATGAGGCCGATCAATCAATGTAAATAGTAGGAATCAAGTAAATGCAGTCTGCAGACAACATTTCCTAAAATTTATAAATGGAACTGGGCATAAATGAGTTGGAATTAAAGCTTGTTCAGAGTGAGATAATGATTTCTTCTAATATCCTATGTTATAGGTTTTGAGCAAATGAAGAGCATACTAATCACACAAATACATACACAAAAATATTGGGAGAAAATCTTTTAGGAACCGCTAGACCCAAAAGCTTAAGCTGTTAGAAAAGTGTACAACAATAATATTTAAGTACTCTAACACACCCCCTCACATGCAAGACCAACAGGGTTGCCACATGGCTCAAACTCAAACACAATACATAACATATTTAAATAACATATAACAATAATCAGGTGGAAGGACTTGAACCCAGACAAATCATGGTAAAACAAGGCTTTGATACTATGTTAAGTAACCATTAGACCCAAAAGCTTAAATTATAAGAAAAAGGCTCAACAATAGTATTCAAGTACTTTAACAAAAACAAAATAATTTTTGTTAGTAACCATCGGACCTAAAAGCTTAAACCGGTAGAAAATGGCCCAACAATAGTATTTAAACACTCTAACGCACCCCCTCATGTGCAAAATCAACGAGCTTGTTACTTGGCTTGATCACAAACACAAACACAACAAATTCAGATAGTAAATAAAAAATTCAAATAATCACATGGGGGGGCTTGAACCCATGACTCTTGGGACAACCGGGCTTTGATATCATGTTAATAACCATTGGGCCTAAAAGCTTAAGCTGATAGGGAAGGGCTCAACTATAGTATTTAAGCACTTTAAATTTTTTTCTTTTTTAATCACGATAACAAATAAGTGTTCAAAGAGATATAATTTACACCATAATTCTTCTCATAAACTTATAAAATTCCAATAGAAAGCAACTATCAATTACATACCTTAAAACTCAAACAAAACTGTTAGACTCAGACGCTATGGCAAACACTATCTCAAGAATTGAAATCTCTGGTTTTCTTGATGGGAAAGAACAATATTATATCAAGCAACATAAAGAATTTATCTCGTTAACTAAGCTATATATATATCCTTATATTCTTATTTCACCTATATATCACATCCATATTCAAGTTCATGACATCTTACAAACTACACAAAGGAAATACCTTGCTGTATCTGTCAAGTGAAGATGAGAATGCTGTCCAATGCCCAAATTAAAGACAAAATCTGTTCTTTTCTGTTTATAACATAAGTCCTTGCTGCATGCATTACTGATTACATATCTGTAGAATATAATAGTGTCAACAAAAGAGAGAAACAAGATTGTATGATTATGAATAATATTTCTGGATAACATAATTCAATATTTAACTGCAAATCATCACCTCGGTTGGAATGTAATAGCTCTTGTCCTCCCAGCAAATGGTCCAGTTAGACCACTTGCTGTCACAGAAATTATAAATGCAGCATTTGATGATGGTTGAGGAACAGTAACACTTGTCGAACCACTTGGTGGAACAAGAGGAAATGGTCCAGACCATGAAGAATTGGGAACGTTTTGTGTCACACATCCATTAAGGCACCAACTTACACGAACCAAAATTTCACTTGCAGTTGAAACAGGAAGTGGAGAATACATGCATGCCTGAACCTTTCCTGGCCCATTATTGATAAAGTCAGTTTCCTTTAAAGATGATCGTCTGGACAAACACAAATGGTTATCCACACTATATACAGAAGCCTTTTGTCCTCCAAAATCATGTCTGTTTGATTGCTCAGGAAACAGTTCAGCAAAGCGATGAGAAATCAAAGGCTTGTTTAGAAATTCCCTCAAATCTGGATTCACATTTTTCCTAGTTGAAACAATATGATTTTTCAACAAAGAATTTCCCCGGCCATCAGTTTCAGGAGCTCCAACATGGGTGTCCTGGTCTAGAGATAAAAGGCTTAGGCCATCTTTTTTGCCTTCTTGTAGTTCCTGTTCACCTAGATCATAAGAGCAAGCAACCGTGCAGCCACTTCCTTTATTTTCATCAGTAGAGTGTGAAACAATGAGTGGAAAACCAGTGCAATTATATAGAAGAAATGGAACAGAAATGAAGACTTCACGAGCACCAGAAAATGCATTCATTGTCTTTTCCACAATAACATATGTTGAATCTACGAAATCATAATAGAGATACTGTTAATAAAATTTATCGAAATATAATCCTTCAAAATATATCAACACTAACCAAAAATTACCGCTAGATAACACAGGAACCAAGGTAACATTTTCAGAAAGAGAAAAATTTGTTGCACTGAGCTTAGCCACTGTACTGAATGTTTCTGCACGTGGAAACTTCAAAACTGAAGGTCTGAATCCATGAATATTTAACTCCAGTCCTAGGTCATGTGAAGGGTCAATATCATGAAATGAAGTTTGAACCTGAAAAACAATAATGTATTTAATCACATTAAATGATTCTGCAACCTCAATTTGAAAGATACATGGATCTGCATTCATCAAGCTTAAGACATATCATCTCAGCAAAGTTAGTTACAAACCTCTGAAAGCAATGCAGTACGAGTAATCCCACCAGTTTCAATTGTCAATGTTACAGTCTCAGGAAGGTAGTTGTTTACTACAAATGGTGTACTTAAGGTCACCAGGTGAATGAATCGATTCTTTGAGTTATTAGCACGACAAGATGAAACTTTTCTTGAGCTAACAGATGAAGGCAACATAATATTTTGAACTGATATGCAACAACGAAAGGGATCACTGCTTGGATGAGATGGATAACAAACAAAAGACCGAAGATACCCAAGTTTGCTCTCCTGTAAAAGAATATTGGATATGTTATGTGCTTCGCTCCACAGATAAGACTTTCCCAATGGACGCCACCTCATGCGACCAGCTTCAGCCAGATGGAGAGGCAGAGGAAACTCCTGGCCAGGATATATTGGGTCTAGAATCTGAATAACAAAACAGGTAGGAAGTTTAAAAGTAGTCTGAGATTGGGATAAATGTCGAGCTGGTATATAAATGAAACCGTTTTATAGTTGACTTCTAATACCTTAGGAGATACGCTAAATGGAATATCAAACCGTAGTTCCAGTGGTACAGAAGTTGCATTTGAAAGTATGACCTGAAGTAAAGTAATGTAAGAGGATGCTGAAGAATTGAAGAGCACTGGAAGCAACAAAAAATAGTTTATTTTGCACCTACCGTTGAGTACAATCGTATTAACTTACTATAACCCTGCACCGAAACATCAAACACAACAGGGACGAGAAAACCATTATTAGTATTATCATTAACATTCTCTTCAATGTTCATATTGTATTTCGAAGCTTCTCCAGTTTCTTCAGATTCTATCTTTTTCGAAGCATTCGAAAAATCAACCTCAAAGTAGGTAAGTCCTACAAGATCCATAGAAATAGGAATAGAGGGTACAGAAGTGCCATCAAGTTGAACGGTCATAAAATGATGAGCCACTGCATTTGATTGCTTTTCACTAAGCCTGTCAGAAGAATAAGCGGACCTATACCGGAAAAGCTGTTCATAAGGAGTTTCATTTAGATAAATTGGAATAGAAGCCCCTGGTTGCATAGGTTTACCATCCTTCGTATCCGAGACATCAAATTCATTAGAATTTAGTATCCCTTGACAAACACTGAATGTTAAAGGCAGAGCAGTCAAGTTTTGAAGTACATAAGGTGCATATCTTCCTCCACGGATATTTTCAGTTAATTGAGGATTAACGGATATCTGGTTTCCAGGACAATCATCTGGTCCCGCTAGACCCCAAGCATCCTTGATCATCTCAATTGTCCTCAAAATACACTACAATAAACAATAAAAAACTTAAGATACCCGCAATCATAATTTCATGGAAAAAAAGGAAACCAATAATATCAAGCTATTGTCAAGGGCTAAGGCCAGCTATCAGCCTCTATATTTCTAACAAATGGCTAATTGTGGTCTAAACAGGAGAAGAAACCAGAAGTTGGACACACTAAAAATAGGAAATTTCAGCAACCAACAAAATTAATTAAATCATTTCCACATATTTAGGTGTCTACAAAATTCTCATAGTGATGTATTCTCACTAGCATTTAAAGAAGGTGAATATCCATAAAGAACAACAAAAAACATTGATATTCATATCCAAAATACTTGCAACACAAAATTGTTTCAATAATTTTAAAAATTCAATCAGAAAACCTCCATTTCAATTATGGATCCTTTCAAAAATGATGCACTGGAGCACTAGGTAAAATACAATCGATCTATTCACTTTTTAATGGATGTCCAGTCACATCTCTAAGTAATTGTTAAAAAATAAAAGGTAATCCAGCAAGCAGATAAAATTATATTTTTACCTCAACAAGGGATTCTGTTAAGTTCAAGTTAAGCTGTGCGGTTGCTGTGAGATCAATATCTGTAATAAAAGAGCTGTTTAAAAGAGTAGTCATCTCATGTTTTCTTGTCATGTTTATCTTAAACTTCCATGGTTCGATAAAAGGCTCCCATGAGACCTACAACAAATATAATTGACACATTTATTTTTTGATAGGAAACAAAAACTTTATTAAAAAATGAAGAAACTAAATAAGTGAACCAGTAGTCCACCCAAAGCAACAAACAACCGACACATTTATTAGCACCCACCAAATGAAGAAAACCAATATTTTTGTAATTAATATACCTTTCGAATGTTATTGTAGTTTACTTTAAGTTCACTTGTAACCGAGCCATCCATGCTACTTTCAGTCACACTAGTATGTAACATGAAGTTGCATATAAGAATTTCCAACAGATGTCCACTACAGCTCCACTTCAAAAAAGTAAAGAAAATAAATTAACATAGAAACCTTTGAAGCACATAGCAAGATTTGAAGTAAACTGTGTGATAAAAAAGTTCAATCTTATGCGATCTTATAATCTCACATACACATAAAAATATATAAATATATAAATATATAAATATAAAAACCTAAAAACTCTAACAGCTACTATAGATTTGGCATTAAAGAACTAAAAAGAATATGCATCAGTAACTTATATATGTAGAGGGGAGAGAGAGAGAGAGAGATGGCCCAAAGTTGAGAAAAAAGTCAATTGAGCTTTTCAACAATGTAACCTGATATGATGTAAGGTATATAATTTGCTAAAATGTATTGATTTGTCAAGTTCAATATTTGCAGCTTAACTTAGATTCAAACTTGTTTAACAATGGGTCCAAACAACGATTTGAGTTTCATACATTTACAAAAAAAAACTAGCCAAAATTAACCCCAAGGCTCCTTAGCCTCTAATTTGCAGCCCCAAGAAAACAGGATGGGTCGCAATGGTGGTGGTTGTTATAGCACAATTTTCATAGTGCAAATGGGGTATATATCATGCCGAGTAAAATACCGTACAGTAAACAAAAATCAATCAAATTAAAAAGAATAGTAAAGAAATGCATAACTATCCGATAAGAAAAACTATAGAATACAGAAAAATTAAAAGACTTAGGAAGAATGAGCAACAAGGAGTATCATGAGGAAAGCATAGTCTAATGACGGAAGCTGCCAGTCACAATTATAACATCTCAAATAATAATTCCGTTATGAAAATTATGCAAAAGTATCTATAGGCTTAGTTAAAATTGATATCATACCCTTCCATCAGAAATAAGTAGAGACATTTTCCTTAACTGAATTTTAAAATTCATACTAGGAATCGCAAGTTGGGAAGAGGAAGACCCAGCCTCAGGGATGTCAAACACCACACCACGCCAAAAGTAAAGTACTCGATGTGAAAGCCATACATCTATCCTATGGCACAGAATATTTACATTAGTGTGCACAAGCTCCATATGATCCCTACTGATCTCTGTTTCCACATCAACTTGAAATATTTGGAAGAAAGGCCAAGAGTTAACACTATTCTCCTCAGATGTCCCTACAGAACCACTTGTTTTGTCCAGAATAACCTTCAATTTGACATTTTTGTCAGCTATAATTATTTCACTACTTTTACTATGTGTTGTAATGGAAATATATTTACTGTGCTTCCCTACAACATGGCTAGATGAAACATTTTGGGGCCCTTCATCAATTTCAGCTACACCATATTCTCTGATTGCTTCTTCATTCACCCAGATAGGAAAATGAACTGTAAGGCCTATATTTTCTGACCTTAAAATAAGGATAGCAGTATCCTGCTTCATGTTCTGTGACACATGGTGAGTTGACATACTTGAATTTTGAAGAGAACTTTGAGATGGAGTTATTTCCAAAGTTTCAATCATATCCACCATACCTATGGCCGAATTCATCAATGATACATCCACTCGTGCTGTTTTTGCCATTTTTTGAGAATAAATGTGACAAAGGTCAATGATCTCAGTCCAGTCGTAAAAGTGAAGCCAAACATCAAAAGATGGAAGAGAAATATGAAACTCATATTCCCTGTGATCAGATTTTGAGAAACCAACACCAAGAACTGACGGAGTTGAGTGGTTGATGTTGCATTTTGCTAATATGACAGTATTAAGCAGTGAATGTAATGCTAAAGAAGAAAAATTAGCATCCAAGCTTATAAGTGTCTCATTCACCAATGATGCAGAGAATACAAATTGCATTTCCACCTCAGCCACTGGTTTTAATAAAACTGGGTCCTTAATGAAGTGATGCAGCTTTACCAGCAGTGAATCAAAATAACATCTAACTTCTGTGAAGATCATGCCAGAGGCAACAGGTGTAACTGTACTGCTTTCCCTTAGACACTTTTTTAGCTGAAGATAATGTGGAACATCAGTGGTAAATAATTTGGATTCATCTCCGACTGAGGAAAACTGATCTATGACTTCCAGCAAAGCCTCAAATCCATCAAACAAATAGCAATCTGGCCATAAAAAAAAGAACAAATACAACGAACGTTATATCTTTTCCAAAGAACAAAACGAATATAAAACTTCAGAAGCAAAAGTGAAATTAGGCAACAAACTATCCTACCATCAGCCATAAGTTGACAATTGTGAATACTTGACATGATACATGTTGAAGCTGAAGAGCTTTCACAAGTGGATTTGCTTCCCGAGGGTATTCTCACCCAAACATCAGCACTAAATGGAGCAATTAAGATAACATTTCCACACCCAGTATCTTGATCAAACATTAAGCAATCACATCCATCATCCTTGAACAGCAAAAATGATAGGATTAAGCCTTGTCCAAATAAATTTAAACAGTTATTCTCTTTTGCAACTTTATGGGCTGGAACCATATACTCGGGAGGAATGTTCACCAATATGTTATTTGAAGCACAATTAGGGATGTAACTACAATAGAACTGTTGCATTTCAACCTTTAGAAGCTGGTGCAAATCATTTTCCACAGGCACAATCAAAGTGGAGTCAAGTACTTCAAACTTGTAGACAAAAGCACTTTCATCCGTCTGCTCACTTGAATTTAAACCCCAGTCAGGCAATGAAAAGTAACCAATTATAATTGCCAAATATTCAGGCGGTAAAACACAGCATACATGTTGAATGCCTAGGCTGACTTCAAGTTGAAAACTCAAAGATCCAACATTTGCTTTCCTCACTCGCAAATTTAAAATGGGAGATAGATTTGGTAAGGAGGGACCCCATAGAAACTTATGGAAAGTTTTAGTCCACCAGGATGAAGTGAGGACCAATCCCTCAACGGAAAACAATAAATCCATAGAGTTTTCATTAATCGAAACTGAAGACTTAGAAGATGGCAGTGTAAGAGTTCCAACTATACAAGAAGAGTCGTGGAAATGAACTCTGATTTCAGAGAGACTGATATCAATAAAAAATTGATTTGTGTCATCAGAACTTCCTGAAACAGGGAATTCAACCACATCAGATGTGGACTCCAGTGACGAGGCAGGAAGAGTCTTAGATCCCCTTTTTAAGCTGCATTGTGAACTTCTCAATTTTCTCTCTCTAACATTGAATACTTTTCTCCAGTCAGGAATGGAATGGAGAAGAGACTTTTCAAGGCTACAAAGAAAACCAGTGTTGCTGATAGTAATAAATGGATAGCTATCCAAAGAAATGGTTGCATGGTCAGCGGAACCAGTTTCAAAGAAATTTGAGAAACCAAACCTTTGAAACCCAAAATCAGGCATAGTTTTCAACTTTTTATCATCCCCAGTAGTTGAAGAGCTCTGACCGGCACCAGATGAACCATAAGAAGATATTTTATCAAAAAACCCTATCAGCGGAGCAAATATATATGGGTAGCAGTGGAGATCAGTATCAATCAAGCATACTGTAAACTTCTTGCAAATGTAATCTATAGTTCTAGGAGATTCATAATGCAAAAAGAAGCAAGTTTCAGTTGATGAGCTTTTGTCAGTTGATGGTTGCGTGTCTTGCTGATGAGCAGAACTGGAAGCAAATGCATCCCCGCATAAAGCCAAAATATGATTGTCCTCTTTATCTCTCAGGGGATAAAAGGAGATTTTCAATGCTTTCAAGCAGATCCAGCAGTCTTCGAGCTCTTGAAGAGAATAGCTGTAAGTCATACAATGGGTTATATAAAAAATAATAAATAAATAAATAAATAAATAATAGTAACCAAGGAAAATAAATAAATAAATAAAAAGTAGTAACCAAGGAACATTTGAAAATATTTGGAATGTTAACACTCATTTTAACATTAGTACAAACAATTTGATGTAAACTACAGAATTGAGAGCCATAAATTAAGATATTAGATACCCAAATTACTAAAGTGGCTGCCACAAAAAAAATAAAAAATAAAAAAATAAAAAAATAAAGAAAGATGCTAAACCACTGATACAAACCACAATTAAGAAGAAGTAACTAAGAAAAAAAAAAGAGAGAGAGAGAAAGATGCTAAACCACTGATACAAACCACAATTAAGAAGTAACTAAGCAACAGTTGAAAGTGTTTGGAACGTTAACACTTGTTTCAACATTTGGACAAGCAGAAGAAGAAGAAGTACCCAAGCAACATTTGAAAAATATTTGGAATGTTAACACTTGTTTCAACATTTGGACAAACAATCTGATGTAACTATTCTGTTAAGGAATAATAGATTAAATATCCAAATTCAATAAAGTGGCAGCCACAGGCACGAATGTTATGCTAAACCATTAATAAAAACCGGGAGTAAGGTTTTCCACAAAGGACTCAGTAACACCCCTCTTACACAAAATCAAAAACTACAGATGGAAAAACACGAGCATCAATTCATAGTTATAACTTCAAGTATATTGTTCTAAGATTCTTAAAAATAGAGCTACTAGGAATACACAGTGTATATATAAGATCAAATCAAGAAGTAATCACAAACCAGATATCTAAATCTTGTAGAGTAAGCATGAGAAGAGAGCTGTTTTCTCCATCATTTTCAAGGTCAACATGTACACTGACGGACTCCAAATTCGCAGAAATAGAGAGCCCAAAAACAGGATTCTCAACTCGATTTGATGTGACATTAAGAGAACTGGAATTGTTTAGCATTGCAGGTACAGTCCTTGATTGCTGACTATCTAGATGGGCAATTAATGCCACGATTGACCCATATATAGATGGTGAAAAATGTGCTTGAAGCGGCGATATGGCAACATAAACCTGAAATCAAAAGAATAACTAAGGAAGACCACTCTGGAGAAAACCAATTTCATCTAGATGTTTCACATAAACCAATTTCTATGCAAATTATAAGAAGAATCTAAGCTGTATACATCTTTGACAGCCCATTCTTATATCCTTTGGACTGATTAAATAATTTATTTCTCACAGAAACAAAGAAAAATAGAAACCTCATTCATAAGGCAAACCTGCAATTGCCAATATCTTAACCACAATTCTTTTAATAAGAAACAAAAATATGCATTATGAAGTAGAGTGTACAAGAAAAATGAGCAACTTTAGTCCCTATTTTTTTGAGATCCGTCACATTTGTAAATGTCTGTCATATTAGCAACTTTAGTCCCTGGTTTTTTTAAAATACATCACTTTAGTCCCTTTGACCGAACTACTAACAGTCAACTATGATATATGTATAAAAGTACAACTTAGTCCTTGTTGATATGTAATACAAGCTGAAAATGTCAATTTTACCCATAAAACATTTTTTGTTAGGTTTAATATTAAAAACATCCCCTCACCTTTGAACTATTATTGGGTGTCTAGATAAAAATGCTTTTATTTCAAAAACACTCCTTGTGGACTAACAAACAATGCTTTTATTTGGTAAAAGTCAGAGGGTATAATGTTCAATTAATACAATTGAAGCTTAAATGAGGACATTTTAGACTTTTTAACATCAAAACTCAATCAATTGAACCATTGTCTGTTAGTCCACAAGGGATTTTTATCAAGACATCCAATAATAGTTCAAAAGTGAGGGGAGGTCTTTAAAATTAACCCTTTTTGTTATTACACCTTTACTTTGCACATTTTATTTCAAATACTTCCCAAAGTTTAATATTAAAATGATTTATAAAAAATAAATTAACAACAGAACATTATTAGTTTATAAACAACAACAAAACAATATTTTCTCAAAATATATGTATATATATAATAAATATAAATAAAAAATAGAAGAAAAAAAACAGTTAAAAAAATAATAAAAGAAATTAAAATATGAATTAAAATATTAAAAACAATTAAAATAAATAAAATAAATAAAAATATACAATTAAAAAAAAAAAAAAAAGAGATCCACTTATGGATCTCCACCATTGATGAAAAAGTAAGAAATATCATTAAAGGCAGAGGAGACTGAACCCCACAAGAATGGCAAAAAATAAAACTTGTTTCAGTGTCTGAATATCATCTCCTCTACACTATATCCAACCCTTTTGTTCATTCTAACCAAAGGAACCAAAAAACTGCCATCATTCCATGGTTCCAAAATATCTCAATCACATGTTATTCCACAGAGAGAATCCAATTTACAAGATCTAATCTTCGTTTAATTTCTTCCGACCAAAGGTTTCTAACTTAAAAATTCTTCCTGTTTAGATATAGGAAATGGTCATTGATTTTTTTTTTTAGGAAACAAAAATTTATTGCAATAAAGGAAAATAACAAAAGTTCCCTATACAAAGAACACATTGAATTTTGACAAAAGCTTCATTTAGATCCTTTTTTAAAAAAATATAAAATAAAAAACAGAAACTAAAATATACAAATGGAACAAAAAGAGAGAGAACAAGCAGTCCACTGATATAAAACTAACAAGATATGTGGCTGTTTAGCATCTTCAGGACTTCATAAAAACAATCCTCCAAAAAAAAAAAAAGGAAGAAGAAGAAGAAGAAACTAGAAACTAACTTAGAGCCACTCTATAAACAAAATTCCTTTAAAAAGACGAAAAACAGCAAATGACCAAAGAAAAGCAAAAGGCAAAAAAAAAAATTGTTTTCTTAATATATAGTGATGTGGGACAAGGAGGGATGAACATGAGAGGGGGGTTGTGTTTGAATGTGTATGTTTACAAATGTGATATCAAAAGCACCTAATATAGATAATTGAAGCAAGAGATATAGGTTTTAACACGAGCAATTACACAAATTGCAAAAGATAAACACTTCTAAAGAATTCAAAGACAACTCTTTATTTTCCATCATACTACCTCCAAGGCTCCAACTGATTTAATATTTGATTCACCAGTGATAACAAGACAGTTCTTTATTGACAATAAAACATACATCTATAAAAATTCAAATTAATTACCTCAAACTGATTTAATTTTGATTCATCAGAGATAACACAAGAACCAAAGGTAATAGAAGCGTGAAATTTCTCCAACATATGAACTGTCTGAAGATAATGAGGCATCACTAGCTTTATCTGCAAGATATCAACGTTGATGAATCAGAACCAAAACAGTCATTTAGTTTGATATCAACTAAACACAGTCAGATATCAACTAAACGTGAAGATGGAACTCAAAACACAGAACCAAATAGAATACTGACCTCACAGTCATTTAGTTTGACCTCAAAGTGATTATAGAGATCTTGAAGTTGGAAACCCATTGAAATATCCCATTCACAAGTAGAATCCGGTAAGTGTGATTGTTCTTCGATATTTGAGTTCAGAGAATCTAGATCACATTTTGATTTAATAATAAGAGTTTCCAATTCAAAAACCTGCACACAACAGTAGGTCAAGATAAAAGAGACACCGGCAAACACACATAATGAAATTCAAAATTATATGATTGGAAACAAAAATAAAAATAAAAATGGATACATCTACATAAGTGAACCAGAAATCCACTGAGAAAACAATCTTAAGTTGACAAAGTACAAAAATACAAAAATACCCAAAAAAAAAAAAAAAAAAAAAAAAAACTAAAATGACCACAGCCTTCAAATCAAGCATAATAAAAATTTAACTAAAAACCCAACATTTTACCAAAGATAGAAAAATAATATCAAAAAGAATAAAAAGGAAGCAACATTACATGATGTATGTGTCAAAGTGGTCTTGGGCCTAAATCAACCCCAAAACCTAGTTTTTGGGGTTGAGTTAGGCCCAAAACCACTTTGACATGGTATCAGAGCTGGCCATGCCCAGGGATGGGTCGGGCTCTGCATGTCCCTACCCGTCACAGGAGCAAGTGCTGTCGAGTGGGCAAGCTGCACGTGAGGGAGGGTCTGAATCATAGTCCCACATCGCCTGGGCATTAAGGGGAAGTGCAGTATATAAGTGTGAGGGCAACCCTCATCCTACAAGCTAGCTTTTGGGGTTGAGTTAGGCCCAAGACCACTTTGACAGTATGCCACCATGTAGTAGATTACCGGTTAATCGACCTTAATGTTGATAACAAATTACTTCCCATCCCAAAACTGGCGTTAACCAAGACACTTAGCAAAAATGGTTTAAGATGCTTCAGAATTAATTAAGTGAGAAAATTATACCCATTTGAAAAACTTTCAAGGAAATATAAGAGATAGAGGTAAACATCATCAGAGTATCATTAGTTATTTTTAGGTGTCCCTTAATCCTAGTCTAATTTATCCTTCACTAGTTGGGTTTGCCGACTATATAAACCCAACTCTTGTACATTTTTGTGCATCAGTGGATGACTGCATGGTGATAAAAACTTTTCAAGCAAATGATTGTTTCTTTTTCTCTTTGCTCTTCATTCTTTCTTTGAATCAAAAAAGTTTTCAAATATAACCGCATATCTAGCATTCATAATATTAACACTAGAAAGAAAATACTCCAACATGCAAATGAAATATAAGAACATCAGCAAATACCAGAACATCGGAACAAATTTAACATGAAGAATAAGCAAACACAAGATCCAAAAATTTATTCTCCTTACATGAAAAATGATACACAAGAAATTACCAGATTAAATTCCTCTGCTATTATATTCCTCCAAGGAACATTAATGGTAAAATTGGTGATACTAACATCCCATATCACTTTTCTACGACTTGATAAAATATATCTGCAAAACATGAAAAAGCACATATTACTCATTAGTATTTAAGCAAACGGATTATGCAACAGCCAATCTTAGGTGGAAAGGGCCGGGACTCAAGTAGGAACAATTTAACAGCCAGTAGTCCTTGTAGAGAAAAAGAATATCACATTTAATCTGGAGAAAGAACTCACCCTGCTTTTGATATAAGTCGTGCCTTCATATCTTTGATCCCATTTAGAGAAGACAACACCTAAATAGGATAAATATCGCTAGTTAAAACTTGAATGCGCTAACCTCAACACCAACATTTAATGGACTTCAAATTCATTATTATAGAGGTTCCCATGACAAATTGATAAAAACACTATGGACACAACACATGACCAAGCCAACTTACAAGATAAACAGGACATCATAAAGGCAAACCCACACAATTCACCCGTTAAGGAAAAGAGATTTTGTTTACCTACTATGTGACAATGATGCAATAATCCCTTGGTTTCTTCAATTTCTTATAGAAAGTTTGTGATGCACATATTCTCAAATGGACAGCCTGATGTAACTCGCAAAGACCAAGGAGAGACAGCTCTTATTATAAAAACTACTTGCCTCCCACATAGCCCAATTTGAGCATTTACAGCTAAATTCTGAAACTAAGTATACCAAGGATTCAAATGAAACTGAATTACTTTTCTAACACTAAACTGTAAGACTCCAATGTTTTCTTTTCTTTTCCACAGACATTAACGAACCTTAAAATACCAAACAAAAAGAAAGGACACAGCCCTAGTACACAGAGTATAAAAGAGAAAACCAAAAACAAGAAAGTAACAATTTGAAAGGAACTTCAGAATCTCACTGAACAATCAAAATTTATACTAATAGAAAACCACTAGAAACGATACTTTAATAGAAAACCACAATAGAAGAAACCTAAGTGTTACAAGAATATTATCCTATTTTATAGCCTCTTTCAGCATAAAAGCAAATCTGAAGTTCCATTAGTCTTGATCCAGCTGGGAAATTATTTGTATAAGATTATCCACTGTTGCACAATCCTTTGCACATGCAATGTAACTTAAGCGCAAAATTTGCTTCCTCTTTACAAGATTTTGACATGCAAGGATGCATAAGAAAACTGCTATCCATACAAAAATGTAAACCTTGGTAGCAACACTAAATTGCCAATCTTCTGAAGGAACGCCATTATAGATCTTGGACTGAAAACCTTAAGAAAAGATTTTATGTCAAACACCTACCATCATTAGTAAGCCTCCCAGACAACACATCAAAACCAGAAGCTATGCTGAACAATAAGACCAAATATTTAAGTATTTTGATTATTTAAAAGAATTACTATGAGTTGGTTTAGGTTTATGGCTTGTAAAGAGGTCTCTTTTTGTTTCTTTGTTTAAAGTTGATTGATGAATAAAATTAATATTTAGGTCTCAAACTCTATTTCATCCATTTTTATCCTCTTTCTTCTGAATACCCTTCCCTTCCCTTTTCTATTTTAAAATGCCCTTTTTTCCTTCTATTTCTCACCTCTTCAAGCTTTCTTTTCCAGTCCTAAATCAGAACCTTTGACTTGATAGCAAAACAAACAATCAAATAAGTGTTGTCCAAACAATTTTAAATAGGGAAAAATAATCTTCTATTAATGAAAAAAAGAGTACACAAGGAAGTCCAAAATCTATATAAAAATACTATAACTAGAGTTGCAGTCCAAAACAAATAATTTTTTGACCCATTGAATTTGTTACCAGAAAGTAAAAACATTAACCGAATACCCCTTCCTAATTCAAATGAATAAATAAGAAACAAGTATTTTTAATTAAAAAGAATCCCATAACGATCTTGGCAACCGATTCTATGTCAAGGACAATTGGAAAGTAGTCCCCTTGAAGTCATGTCTATTGCATCTGACAAACTTGTAAGATATGCAACATCTATGAAGAGGCTTCAAGATTTTCAGTGGAGAGTTGAACCTTAGTAATGTCCTTTGAAATGGAGCAACAAGTTAAACATGGCCCACATCAAATCATAAAAAGCAAACTGATTAATTGAAAAGCAAAGTTATTATCACTAACACCCTAAGGTTTGTTTTAATTACAGTCAACCACCATGGGTTTGGGAATTCATCATAAAATCCCCTATTGTTATTCAATATCATTAAAGTTAACACCACAATGGCAATTAAGTCATTTATCCTTAAATCTAAATTAAAAAGTATTAACTACAACGCATATCTAATGAAAATAAAATTAATTAAATTTTCAAATAACAAACAAATAAATAAATAAATTCAAAAGTTGTAATAATATTTTATTAAACATGATATAATATTTAAAATACAAATTATGATTTTTTAATAAAATATCTTTTTATTTTTATTTTTTTTGAAAAAAAAAAAAAAAAAAAAAAAAAAAAAACTACTTACTGTTAGTAAAGTTAAAAGTTTCATTTAATGATGGTATTTTAGTCATCTTACTTATATAATTTAACTATTATCTTTAAAAAAGTTAACAGCAAGGGTGTTACTGATGAATTCATATCTCACCATCATCCATATTGTTTAAATAAATAAATAATTATCAATTCAATGTCTAATGTTTATTCTGTATCAAAAAGGTCATTACTATTTCATTTGACTATCAAAAAGGTCCCTATTGTTTTAAGTTAAATCATTAGCCCATCGAGAACCTTTCCATTAAGTTTGTGCTAGTAAATAAGACAACTGTGGTCCTTTTAGATTCAGATAATTTTTTGGGTTTTTAAAGTAATTTTAAAATAGTATTTTTGTAATTTTATAGGGACTTCTTTTGTAATCTTTTTTGTAATTTTCAACGGAAGATAAGATCAATTGATTTTTAAGTATTATATGAAAGGGTATAATACAAAAAGTAAAAGGATTTGCATAATGATACCGGTCTAGAGGGACTAATTTAATAAGCATTGAAACAATATGAACTATGTTGATAGTAAATGAAACAACAAGGACAAAAATGCCTAATTCTCCACCTTTGGACTAAATTGATAATTTTTCAAACAAGGATGATTTTGATGTCTTCTCATTCCTAAATCTGCGGTAGCCAATTGTAATGAGGACAAGCCAAGAGTAGATGGTTGCCTTTAAAAGTGAAATTTAACCATATTTGCTCCCGAAGAATCTCCCTTATCAAAAAAGGTTGAGACACTTGACCTCTATTTCTATAAATTGGTTAGATTGTTATCTCCAATCTATAGAAAATTAAGTCAAACATTTCAAACTTTTTTGCTAAGTTTTATCTCCAATATATATAGATTGTAATTTTTTTTTTTTTTGTTCGGTTTGTTGTTTGGGGTGGACTTCTAGTGTACTTTCTTCGTTTTTGAATAAAGTTTTTGTTTCCTATAAAAAAAATCTATGTTTTTCTTTTGGTAAATGATACAACACTCTGCACTAAAGCATGACACTTCAATAAAACAAATGTTGACATGAATAATTATAGCAATTAAGCAACTACTAAACCTCCCAACATCAACTAACGTCATTTCAACTATTAACTAATTTATCTCAGCACAAACACAAGCATCCTAATACAAAATATATTTATTGAATGAAAAAACAGAATACATATGCAAAAATAATAGCAACTGAAAAAAATAAATAAATAAAGGCACACCATATAATGATCAATCTAGCTGACAGTATTTCATCAATTAGTGAATTACTAAAGCCTATATAATAAATGAAGCAAAATACAGTTACATCAATTCACAATGATTGAAAAGAAAAAACAATCTGTGCATATAAAAGCTCACCCTTTCATGTTGAGATTCGAAAGACTTCAAGACAGTAAAAAACTCCATGATGTTCAGAAAAAACTCTCTATCAAATGTAGCTTCAAGTGGTTGAAGCATTACCTGAATACAGAAGTTATGTATTGTAACTTAGGAATATATAAAATACAGGGTCTAACATTACCAAGAAGTTCAGCAATTATATAATCATTAAGTCACAAGGAATAGCATACCAATGGGCACTAAAATCCAAAGAGAAGAAAAGAATGATCAATAAAAGTACCTTCACTGACAATTCAACATCTTGATTTGCTGTCCGATCCACTTCCACTCTTAAAGAAGATTTTTCACTTTGGAGTGCATTTTCTTCTGTACATGACTGCAAAGACAATAAAAAAATGCCCGTAAAGCAAATAAAAAATGTTTTCCTCTATAAACCTGAGCATGGAAGTTGAAGACCAAAAGCAAGACTGAATTTGGGTACGTTGGTTACTAACAAAAACAATTTAAAGGGAAGCTTTGGACAAGTCCGTAAATTTAAGAAATATGATGATAGAAAAATATTTTTCATAAATTTTATATATATATATATATATATATATATATATATATTAACTTTCTAGTGTGGGATCCTGTACAAATTTTTCATGCAATTTCACTTACTCCAACCGGTTGGAATCAATGAAACTGCATGAATTTTTTATACAGGATCTGCACTTGATATATATATAGAGAGAGTAATTTTCCAATGAAGACTTTTACAACGCACACTTTAAGCACCTTTTGATAAAATTGCATGTAATCAAATGTTTTTCGATGAGATTTTTTGTATGCATCCTAAGAAAATTAAAATACACATTTGGTAAAAATTTGGAAATTTTTTGGATTTGAAAACTATTTTTTCTTATATTTCCCTATTTTTAAATGTTTTATCTTCAAAAAAATCGGAAAAAATTAGTTCTTGCACCTGAATTTTTTTAATTTTTTTCCATAAATGTATTTCAATGTTTTAACCATCCATACAAAAAATCAAATCAAGATTCAATATATTCCATACAATTTCATCAAAGGTGCTTAATGTGTGCATTGTAAAAAGTCCTCATTGGAAAATTATTATATATATATATATATATAGAGAGAGAGAGAGAGAGAGATTTCGTTTTTAGGCTAAAAGAGAAACCAATTTCAAAACAATTATCAAATGCGCAAAAAAGAAAACAAAATATGCATAAATAACTGGAAGCTATATAGATGGTGCACAAGAATACAAACCCCTGCTGTTAGTAGAATGACTTTCTTATTACATGGAGAAACCATCTTCACTGATTTGATGAAAGCACTAATGTTTGCCAACTCTTCCCAAATATTGCAATCAATTACTGCTCCTTCAAGAATGAGCTTAGCAATTTTCTTACAAGAACTCCTGAAATGAAAGCACAATAATGTGATATAAGACAATAAAAGAGAAATAGAAAAGGGGAAGAAAATAGAGTTAGGATAAGAAAGCGAAAAAATTAAAGAAAATAGATAATAATAAAAAGATGTTATTTTACAGGCAACTAAACCTAATCAAATAAGGAAGAGAAACTAAACCGATTGAATTAGAAACTTTCTAGACCAAACAAAGACAGAAAAAATCCTTATTAATTTTAAAATAGAAAGAAATTGTCAATAAATCTAAACCTGATACAACAATAAATTATTTAAATATATTATTTTTCTTGATGTGCATCAAATGGTATGTTTAACTACATGATTGGGAAAGAAAATTAAACAGAAAGCCATCAGTCATTAACATATAAAACCACTACAACAACCACTTATAACCCAACTCTATATTTTTTTTTAAAGAAATAGAAACTTTATTCAAAGAGAAAAGAAAGCAATTACAAAAGTGAAACAGTAGTCCACCAATACAACAGTAAAACAAACTGAACAACAGAAACCAAAGATCCAAGAAATAAATATTAGAAAAGAAATCATAGAAAACTAGCATTATAAATTTCCACGGGCAGCGGCGGAAACCTCTAACAACCACTTTAGAGTTCCATCCAGATTCCTGAAGACTTTTCTTACTATTAATAATTTTATCTCTCAGTGAATTGGGCTCCAATGGAAATCTCCAAAGCCATTTCCCAAGCAATGCCAAATCTATTTTCACAATATTTTAACCCTTAAACCACCTTTATCCCGTGATCAAGAAATAATCTCCCCACTAATTAAATGAGCCTTGCTACCTTCATCATTGCCGTTCCATAAAAAGTCCATCAGCTTTCCAATTCTTTATGCTACCCCAATAGGTATTCTAAACAAAGAAAGATAGTATGTAGGCATACAACACCACTTAATCATAATTAATCTTCCTCCCCTAGAAACAATAGCATTTTCACCCCTGTAATCTTTTAATTTTCTGACCAATCGGAGCCCAAACTTTCTAAAATCTCAAATTACCCTCAAACCTAAATATTTCAAAGGCTAGTAACCTACACTACACCCAATGGAATTGAACAAATCAGCCAACTTTCCTTCATCAGAATCAATAACAGCCAATACACTCTTGGGTAAACTGATCTTAAGCTCCGACACCAAGCAAAAGAATTCATATAAGCTTGAACCTTATGTTCCAAAAAAGAATTCATATAAGCTTGAACTTTTATGTTCCGAAAAAGAATTCATACAAATATGACATCATCAAATTTCAAGCCTCTAATATCTTTTCCAACCAAATAGTATGTCCACAAATAAAACTGGCCCTTTTATTATCTTCATAATAATTATCTGTTTACTTTTCACTCAGAAAGTGTAAAGCAGATAAGCAAAGATACCGGCTCTGAAGTGCTGCTGAAATTTGACCAATATTGAACTTTATAGCACATGTGTGGGATTTATCATTTGCTTCAGAATCCACACCGGATAACAAGAGTGGATGGAACTTTGTTGCCTCATATATATCCTGCACAAAAGGATGAGCATTAAATTTTCTAAAAACAATATTTTTAAGCTGTTATCAGCACAGGATAGCTACCTTTACAACTTCATCAGAGACAACACCAGAGAATTGGCTAGAATCATCTGTCCCTCCAGCACCAAGCATACCACGGGAGAGCCAGTTCAACCACCCACGTGACCTTCCAGATCCACGCTCATCATTTCGTGATTTTTCAATGGAATGGGTGCCACCATTTACTCCAGTGTGAGAATCCAAAGAGTTCAATTGAGTTTCCTGCAGATATCATAGTACACAAAAATTAACACACTAAATAACCATAGAGAACATATAATAAAATCATGAAAACCAATCATGCCAGCTTCCATAAAAAGATCCAAACTACATTGAGTATAGTAAACCCAATCTGTTAACGTTCATAAACTTTAACCAGTGTAAGGATTTGGATCATGGCATGCTAAAGCGATTTGCCAAGCCACACATCAGATATATTCATACCTGCAGCTCACATTCAGCAGTAGACCTATAACTCAAAATATCATCTATGTCTGATTCTTTCTCCATTTGCTCTAATTCCCGAACAACAGATTCATCAATCGACTGAAAATCACATGTTAAAGACCATAAATCAATAATAAAATTAATCAAACCAAGACAAAAAACCTGAGACCTTTTTTTAAGAACACAACATTTTATTAATAACTAGAAAGAGTAAAAATAGCAGACCAGCAGTCCACGAAAGACAACCTCCAAACGGAAAAAAACACCTACAATATTAAGATACAATCATTCAACAACTCCCTCCCAATTATGTAAAATAAAGAACAAAAAAATGAATGCTTTGAACATCTTTAAAAACAAAGCCCACAAGATTCTTCCTTTAAATTCTTCAAAAATTCTACTGTTCTTTTCCTCAAATTATCCCAAAAAAAATAGCTCAAATGGCACAAGACCATAAGACATCAGCCGTCTTACCCCCATCAAAGCACAAAATTTCTCCAGAAGTAAAGAAATACAAAAGTTTGGATGAGCCTGCCTAACTCAATCCTACTACATAGAATAGCTTATTCTATAGAATTGAAGCTACCGGACAATGAATAAAAAAATTACCAATGTCCTCTTAGCAATTTATGCACATTGTTGTGTTTTCTGGCTCATCAAAACCCAAGTCAAGGCTTAGGAAGGAATCCTATTTGGATAAAGAGAAAATAAAATGTGCACATAATTCCTATTGGGATTAGGAAATTAGATTTTATCAAGAATCCCAAATCAACTAGGATAAGGAAATAAGTTAGTTTTTCTTATTCTAAGAGAATTTAGGAGTCCTATTCTAGCAAGGAATGTAACCCAAGTCCTATACCTATAAATTGGGCTGTTGGGAGCTTATTTTTTACATAGAAAAATCAGTAAGCATACAAGGGGTAGGAAACCAAGAGTGATAGAGAGATCTAGCAAGGTTTTGGGGATTAGCTAAGGGGTTTCAATAAGTTTCTTGTATCCAAGCGTTTTTCTCTATAGTGCTAGTGATTTCTCAAGAGCGATCACACAAGAACGTAGGCAAAGTTAGCCGAACCTCAGTAAATTCCTTGTTTTGTGTGTGGCATGTTTTCTTTATTGTTCATATTTTATTCCACATATTCGCATATTATTATCCTATAAGTTTATACGATCAATAAGAGAGTTTAAAATCAACACACATCAAACACCAAGAAGGGGAAATAGATAAATCAGGAAATTTATGTAGAATCAAGTCACAAATATTTACTTTTACCAACCAGCCGAAAACTTAACCTTACTAAGCATCTTGTATTAACAAATAACCTTGTAAGACTTAAAATTCTAAATAAGGGAGTTGTTAAGAAGCCAATTTATATGTAAGATACAATGTAATCCCTTATTAAAATTCTAAATAAGAGAGTACATTGCATCTTACATATCCAATAGCCTAAGACTTTTTAATAACCTACGGAATAACAACAATCTATAAACATGCCAAATCTGTTGCGCACTCCAATTAATCTCTTAAGTATTTGAGAATCACAATAAACTACCATGAGTTTTAAAATCACTATGTAAGCTAGTATTTCATGTAAACAGAAATGTAAAAAACATAACACTTACATTTTATACATCGAGATTGCAATATGCAAAACTTTCAATATCAAAAGATTTTCACATCACAAACTTATCAAGAACTTACATTCAAAATTTCTTTAAGTATTACTGTTATCCATGTGCTATTAGTAGGACAAAGGAAACATAAACTTTATTCAAAAAAGAAGAACATACATTAGTGAAGCATTAAAATGCATATGTTGGTGATCTAGCAAGTCTAGGGTTTGAGGTTCTGTAAAACCTTCCATTTCAGACACTTCCACTTCCAGGTGAGTGTTTTGAAGCTTTCAAATGCATATGTTGGTGAACTAGCAAGATCTAGGGTTTGAGGTTTTGTAAAACTTTTCTAATAATTGGTATCAGAGCGATATGTACACGTCATAATATTGATTTGATACCAATTGTTAGAAAATTTTAACAAAACCACAACCTCTAAGTCTTGCTAGTTCACCAATATATGCATGTTAAAGTTTCAAAACATTCACTTGGAAGAGCTTGAAATGGAAGGCCCAATGCATTATTATTATTATTTTTGATAGGAAACAGAAAATTTATTCAAAAATAAAAAGAGTACATTAGTGAACCAGTAATCCACCCAACACAATTTCAATTGTTGATGCCAGAGTCGTTGCATGCCGGAGGTACATATATTTATATATATATATATATGATATTATCAAGTGCGGGATCACTGATTATCACATGTGATAATCCGTGTAAAAAAAATTTAAACGGTTTATCACATAGTGATCCTGCACGAATATCTAGCACTAGAAAGTTACTATATATATATATATATATCAGTTTTTCTCTGGTAGGCACACAACTTATAGCATACTTATAGCACAAGTGCCACATCATCACTTTTTACCATGTGCATACAACCAGTTGTGGTTGATAATTTAAAAAGTGATGATGTGGCACTTGTGCTATATGTATGCTATAAGTTGTGTGCCCACCGGAGAAAATTTGATATATATATATTTATATATATATATATATATATATATTATTATCAAGTGCAGGATCACGTGATAATCCGTGTAAAAAAAATTTAAACAATTTATCACATAGTGATCCCGCACAAATAACTGGCACTAGAAAGTTACTATATATATATATATATATATATATATATTTGGATTCCTGAATAATCACAATTTCAATCATAGGCTGAGCAGGTTCTTTTAACATTTTAGGAAAATTAGAACCTAAGATATATTGATCTAAAATACGGGTAAATTGGTCTTACACCGCACATTCATATGCCACAATTTCAATTAGGCATTCTGCATTACTAGATCTTCCCTTGGCAGAGCTCCCACCACGGCAGTTTTCCAATCTTTCCCAGCAAAATGCTCTTGTTGCAGTTCACTATTCTTGCAAATGTATTCCTCCCATTATACAACCTCACACATTTAAAAATTCCCATTGAATCTTTCATCATGACTAAGCTTACATCTCATATGACATAAAAGGATATTATATTCAAAAACAAATAACAGAGACAAATTCAGAATTTCAAACCTTTAAACAGCATAATTTGGCATGTGAACACATTAAGCCTGTCTGATTTTCATTTATAGCTAATACCTTATTCGAACTTAAATACTATTCTTGAGCCATTTACCAATAAGATTAAACTTTTGGGTCAAGCAATTACTTGAAATGGAATAAGAACTAAATTTTCTAGGAGTTTCTAGATTTGCATCCCCTCATGTACCGATATTTGTATTTGTTTCTATATTTGGTATTTGCATCTTTGTAGTCCACGTGACAAGCCAATTAATCTTACATCTAGGGGCACGTAGAAGAGATTAAATACCACTATCTACAAGTTTACGAATTTTGGTGCAGTGGTTACATTACAGATTCCTTGTTTATTCAAAATAGGAACTTTATATTGTAGTACAGGAGTTTGCAAGAACAAATATGAATAGCAGTCAAATTGTTCTTTAGGAAAACTCAAAAGACGCAGCACATAGGTGAGGTTGCCTGAGTGTAAATAAGAAATAAGTACAGTTGTTAAATAAAAGTCACCTGTTCTTGTTGAAGACAATCTAGTTTAGTCTTATATAGGCTAACATACTTCCGGCGATAACTCCTGCAACCAAGGAAAATATAATTCCCACAAGTTATGACAGTAAACCATCAAGGGATGGACATTTCATTGCCAGAGCTTGCTACATAAGGAAACATACAACGAACAAAATTAGATTGTATAAGCATTGTTACAAGCATAACAATAGTTCAATAATAATATTTCAATGATTTCAGCAACTTAATTAATAAAATGTCATTGGGAAATGGGAAACCAACTGAAACCTTTAATCTACTGCCAGAAATATCTACCTAGGACAAAAGTTTAAATTCAAAACTTACTGCCAAAAATACCCCGACTCCATTCCGTTTTGTAGTGCTAATGCAATTTCATTGTTAGGTAACCTTTAGACCCACAGCTTGAACTAAAATTGGAAAGGCAATCTCAATATAGTGGGGATGAAATAGAGAATACAAATATTTTTGCAACTAAAAGCATAACCCAGATGTTTTTTGTTTGCAAACAAGAGTCCTGAAATTTTCATTCTTAAAGTAGTGGTTCCAAATTTTATTAAAATATTAAAACGACGTAAAACACATTGTCATATGTGTCTGTATCTGAACAGCAAAACCCAAATCTTGAGTGATTCCATCAAAGTTTAAATTTTGTTTTATATGTGAATAGCTTGTTCACATCTCTGGACCGGCACATAACACATGTAAGGGAAAATATGGAAGGAGCAACTAGTATCAAACAAAATACTCTTTGTTAATATAGCATGATACCGATATGGTCACATCTCAATAACGGAAAACAAACTTACAGTCGCTGACCAAGGTATCTCCATGAAGTTTTCTTCAGTTCCTTACGGACATCCGATAAGACAGACTGCTGTGCATATTGCCACCACAACTTTTGCCAACCATCTGGCTTTTTGGATAGGGGACTATACCTGGGACGGTAACGTCCATACCTACATCATTCAACAACAGCAAACAAGATTATATCACAGCCTTTCTTTTCCTAATTGACAGCTTTTCTAAAAGAATATAATAGACATGTATATGACTCTAGTTTTTTGTTTTTTTCAACAGATAAATCAAAGGAAAAATGTATCAAGAGTTTTCTTAGCATCAATTTTGCTTCCAAATTATTAGTTTTCAAAGACCCTGTCCAAGATGTAAAATTGCCAAATTTACAATTCTAATGATAATCCTACTTCTTGAACTTTATAGTTCTATTGAGCACAGCCAACATAACTAGTTGCTAGATCAAACAAAATTCCATCCTAATGGAACAGAGTTGCTTGACACCAAACTCGAAAATTTAAGGCTTATCTAATAGTCAAATTAGAATTGGAATGGGAAAGATAAAGCATAAAAAGAAGCAATAAATCATAGAAATGGGGAAAGAAAGATCAAACCAAGCTACAGTTTAGCACAAAATTGCAAAAAGCCAGTAAAAGTAATGAGATGGCTTTTGATAATTTCGTTTCATCCAAAATTCTTCAAACTTTTATTATACTTTTTTTTATTACAATATATATATAAACCACACGTCCCCACCTTTTATGAGAAAGAACCAAAACCTATTATACAACAACAAGAGACCTACCAACTAAGCTAGTTAGTATCCGCCAAACTACTATTGCATTTGAGCCACAACACACAAAATCCCCTTAACCTAATCCCAATTCATGGTAAGGCGCAAAAAGAAAATACAAAACGCATTTTGAATGAAGTCCTAAATGGATGAGTAATTCTACAAATATTTATATACAGAAAATCATTTAAAAAATAATAATTAAATCTAGCTTCTATAGACAGAATTCCAACAAAACAAATATTCTCACAATTATCACAAATTACGCCACTTGTGCCGAGAACATACAATTCAGTTTTAATATAAACATACCAACTTGCACCAACATATCAACAGTCATGCAAAACAGGGGGTAAGCAAATATCATTCCAGAACAAATTATTAACAAATAAAGCAGCAAAAATTATGAGAAATATTGAAACTCACTTTTCTCTTAATCGGCTTGTGGATAAGTAATCTAATAGAATAAAGATTTCTTGTAGCTGAACTTCATCTAATGACAAGACCTATAAAATTTTACAATGAAATTGTTACGGTAAATAGTTAATTGATGAGAAAACTATAAAGAATTCTATAGAGAATTCAAAACTTCAACTAACCAGTCTAGTTAACTCAGTATTGATCGAATACTGCGGTAAATCATCATCAAGTTTTCCTGATCTGTTGATCTGAATGAAAAAAAAAAACCCAGTTTAGACTTAATCTTACAATAATTAACAATTTACTACATGACTACTTCAATCAGAAGACAATAAAGCAAAAATGAGAATCTAAAATGCTACAATGATTCACCGAAACATTTATGTTGTAAAAATGAATTTATAAATGGTAAAACTACAGCAATAACCTCATAGGTTGCCAAAAGTATATGTCATCCATCCCTAGTAATACTCCCTTTAATACATACAAATTTCTCAGCTTAACACAGCTAGAAGGGCATTCTTAGCTTCAGCATAGCTGTAGAAAACAGGAAACACACAATTCAAACAAATCCACATCTACCACGGCAACATCCAACTCTAACAGCTCTGCCCTTTTTAAAGATTAAGATGTAAAAAGCTAAGCAAAAAGTAGTCTACTAAAATCTCAACCTCCTACTGAGCAAAGAACTATTGCATTTCCCAAATACGAAGACAAAATTAAAAAGTTCATCACCCAAAATGATCCATAAAATATGGCACTGAAGCTCATCTAGTACTGGCCAGCTTAGCTGGAACAGTAAATAGCTTATTTTGTTAAACCCACAACAAGGGATTTTCCCAAAAAACATAGAAAAAGGATCCAGAGTACCTCAAATAAGAGACACTAACTACTACATAAAAATGAAAAAATAAAACATACATCATTAGATAACCAAAAGCACAAAAATTATTGCATATGTGGCAGTAGGATTCTAATAAAAAATTCGTACCATCAATGACACTGATACATTGAATGGCTTTAATATATGGTCGAATTTATTGCTCCAGAATTTGGAATCCACATTGTCCAAACTCAGCAAATTAACATCTGATTGAAAGGTACTGCAACAAATTTCCAAATCTTTAATCTCAACAATTTTGTTTACTTGCCCACCTCTGGCCTTCCCACTATATGATCTGCATATCAGAAAATAATAAGCTGCAAATCATAACAGCATATAATATGATACAGAGCAGGATCTATTTCCTCCTAAATAAAAGAGTGAATCAAAGAACGAAGAGATACATGTTAAGACGAAATCGATTAAGCTACTAATCAAGAAACAAACCCATAAATGCCTTTTCAACTCGATTAATTTTAAAAAAAAATTAAGAAAATAAAAACTAACTAGTAAACTGAAAAATAACCTAAAAAATTACCCAACCAGATTTTGCTTCATTATTGTCAAGCTGGAAAACTTTAAGCTGAACATAATCTGTGCCTGTATATATTAGAAAAATTAGCATTCATGCTCTGTGATCCAATCATTACAAAAAAAAAAATGATAGATACGACTGCAAACAAACATTTTCTGTATCTCTAAAAATAATCAATAACATCAATCTTTAAAGACATAGCAAATAGTTTTTTATATACAATGAAGGAATCTGTTGAAAGTACAACTTTTAATAGACTCCATTTATCATAATATTTTTCTTATAAGAAAACTTGAATATAATAAATCAAAAATGACAAAGTAAACAAGCAGTCCACTTACAGGAAAAAACAAAAAACATCTGGGACTACCAATAGCTATATAGGAAGACAATGTCACGTTATTGTTCTATCTAATTTAAAAATCCTGTCTCAGAAAACACATGTACAGTCCCAAAAAGACACCAAAAGTTGCAAGGACAACCGATGATGCTTCCCAATAAAGGAGAATAAATAAGAAAGGAGAATCTTCAAATTCCTTTGAATCAAAGGCCCAAAGAAATTCAAGAAACAGAACTCTATCCCACGAACAACTCACATCATCACCTATTTTATCTATGCAAGTAAACATTTTATGCACAAATATTTCTAAGGCTAATCTTACAATTTAATGTTCACCTTCAGTCGGCATCAGCTACCATTTAGTGCTATCTATTTTTCTCTATGGTATCGAAAGTCTCTTGTTTATAAGACCAAGAAGATTCAAATCCAGAACAAAAAATAAAAAATAAAAATCCCATGCATTAAGAGAGAAACCAATAGTGAACTCAGGCATAAGCAAAAGTAGACTTGCTTCCGCATTTGTTTGTATTGAAAAAATCCTGCATTTGTCATCCCTCTAAAAACCATTTTTCTCTCATTAAATCTAACATGCATATATGCCATCTTTTTTTTTATAGAAAGCATAAACTTTATTCAAAAATGAAGAAAGTACATTAGTGATCCAGTAGTCCACCCAAAACAACAAACTAAACAAAAATAAAAATTACAATGAACTCAATCAAAAAAAAAAAAAAAAAAGTGTTTCAATCTAACATAATGAAAATAGAGAATAATCTATAAATTCTTTAGAGATGGATGCTCATAGAAAAGCTAAATATGCTCATCACTTACAACTCTCTGTTCAGGACAACCTGATAATATGTCATCCGTTGTTCTTTTTTCCTATTATTAATATTTATATTAAATTTGTTTTTTAGAAGGTTCATGAAATGAAAAAATGAAAAGATTGTAACCTTACAATCTTTAAACTACGTAAAAAAAAAATTAATTAATTAATTAAAAAAAAAAAAAAAGGTAACTATTGACTACAACATTTTGTTGCTCTTTTATACTCTTCTTTCATAGTCATTCATTAAGACCTCAACAACCAGTGACCAGATTAACTGTATAAGTATCAGAAGAATCCATGGCACTCATCTGCAGCTTAATCCTCCTAAAACAAAAACCACGTCGGTCAATTTCTTCCATTTTCCCTCTCATCCATTAATGCATGGTACTAACATCTCTCTGACATATTATGGATGCTGGACCAATTCAGCTGCAAGGTTTAAAAGGAGGGAAAAGAAAGCCAAAGGAGTAATGGCAGAACCTGCCTCTTTCTCCACATTCATAACACTTCTAAGCCAAAACTTCCAATACCAATCCCATTCAGTTCCAAACTCTAGCAAAATTTTGTATCAGGAAGGATAAAATAACATGTAACACAAAAGTAAAGAGAAATGAACAGAGATACAAAACTTACAGAGTCAAGCTGTGTATTACTGTAGAAAACATGAAAGTTTCTAATTGACACTTGGATGCCGTCAAGAACCTAGAAGTAAAAGAAAGGAATTACAGTGGAAGAAAAAAAAAAGTGATAGCAATAACAGATTCCTATGAGAGTTTTCTTACCTTTGCAGTAAGGAAAGAGGTAAATGATTGTCCGGCCTGATAATCTGCAGAAAAGGGTACTAGGCATCAAATGCTCCAAATTAAATCAAAGTTACAATTCCATCTAAAAACTTGTGAACATAATTTACTCAAAATGACATCTGCATAGATGCAGACACCATGCACACAGATCCACCTAAAATCAAATTACCATTAGAATGAATCAGTAAAAATATATGGAAGACCTTACAAGGATAAATAAACAGCAAGACATTATACTTAAAACCTTAAAAGTCGATCAAGGTAGAGAAGATCACAGAGCTAGACTGATTAGAAAGAACACCAATCAAAACTTTCAACTCCTCAGAAGCAATGTAAATACCAATATAACACCTCAGAGCTGCCGGTGTGACCAAAGAACTAGGCCCTACTATTACAGGAAACAAGACTGTTATTCGCTCTCTTCTATACTCTCAGACTTGTTTTTTCCTAGTCCCTCTCAATCATATATGTGTACCTATGTATTCTAAAAAAACTCTCATAATAGAGAAGTAAGAATAGAAAAACTATCTTCATGGTGGTATGCAAAAATAATTTTACTAGAAGTCTAGAACAAGCTTAGATTTCTAAATCAAATGCATATAACTCTACAGATGTACGGGATAAACAAGCAAACTTTCATAAAGTCAGAGTTTGGGAAGATGAATTACTGAGTTGGTATTTGAGGACTTCTACAACTGAGTTTACCGGAGTATGTATTAACAAAATAAACGGCTCCATCAAATATCTTTGAAGATAACAGCCTATAATTCCATACTAAGTTCTAAAAAATAGGAACACGGGACAGATGACACAAAATATGAAAGTAGATTCACTGTAGAGAATAGGATTAAGGAATTATAACCTGGTGATAGATACTACTCAGGACTTAAACAAACAATTTAGCATGGAATACAAATATCTTTGAGAATAAAGGAAAATCATGTTCTGACCGGTAAGCAAATGTAAGGAGGCAAATCAATTGCTGTAGGATCAAAATTACAACCTACTCTATTTTGTAGTTAGGGGAACTGAAAGTGATATATGAACCCTTAGAACAAGGGTAATAGAAATAAAGCCTATGAGTCAAAATGATGAGTCATATGATCCCCAGAAAATATACGGAAACAAAAGCATGTGATTGTACAAAATACTTCCATACTCAACATTTAAATGAGTGCACAACCGGTAATGCTAAAATATCATAACATTAACAATAATGGTGAAGCGGACCACATTTTATCCAGTCAATAACAGTGGCAGGCATTAGATAAAGAATATTAAGCAAATGAGGAAGTTATGCTTGTTCAAATTAGACTCACCGCATACGCGCCTAGATAACTTTGCCAGTTCAGCTGCAGCAAGTTTAGCTTTTTTTCCAGCAAATTCTCTTCTTTCAACTGCGTCCAAACTCCACTGATACAAATAGCAGATAGAAGGCAAAACATTGAGAAACAGAAAGCCAAAAACAATAGAGACTTATTGTACAAACAGAAAAAGTGAAGTTTAATTCTTTGTACTTCTTGGTCATCCCTCTGAGACGCAGAAACAAAAACATCCTCTAAAATGATTACGATAGGATTCAAGCCAAGGTTTTTCCACGGAATTCTGATACTTAATCTCCCCACACGTCCTATTCAAGAAACAAACACGTCAAATGAAGAAGAAAACGATAAAAAAGAAAAAGGTGATCCGAATCGATATACATGCCTTGCTTGAGAGCAAAAGGCAACTGGAGATAATCAAAGGCTTCGAGAATGAGGTCGACATTCTCCAACAAAACTTCTCCGTTCCAGAGAGTGATCTTCAGCTGCTCTTTCTGGATATCCTTCACGTATCTCCCTAAATACCCTAAGATCAACTGTCTAACTAATCCTTCAAACATTCTTTCTTCCTCCAAAATTAAACCCCTTCCTTTTTCAATCCAGGGTTTTAACTTCCCTCAAACTTGTCATCTCTCTCTTCGATTATGTCACCAGGTGTTCGTGAAAATGACTGTTCAATTTTTTACACTAGATATGCAATTCTGTCACTTCAAGATCCAAGTGCAAGATGTGCCAGGATTAATTTAAAAACCTACCCTGAACTTTCAACTATTATTGGATGGGTAGAGAAGGAAGTATTTATTCAAAAACCTCCCCTGAAGTCTAACACCGTTAAAACTCTGTTACGTTGACTTTTGTTTGACCCTGCAAAAAACTGTTGCACTTCATGTTAATTTTTAAATTAAATATATATATTAGAAAACAAAAGAAAAACCTAATATACTTCGGAAAAAAAAAAAAACCTAAAGAAAAATTAAAATTTATTAAAGCATATTATAAATTTTATAAAAATAAAAAAGAGTATGGGGTCGTTTATCATCAACAATGGGCTAGTGTCCCCCATTAACACCGTTAAAACTCTGTTACGTTGACTTTTGTTTGACCTTGTAAAAGATTGTTGCCCTTCAAGTTAATTTTTAAATTAAATATATATATTAGAAAACAAAAGAAAAACTTAATATACTTCGGAAAAAAAAAAACCTAAAGAAAATCTAAAATTATTAAAGTATATTATAAATTTTTTATAAATTAAAAAAAAAAAAAAAGTAAGGGGTCGTTTATCATCAACAACGGGTCAATGTCATCATAGACTAGGCCGGCCTCGAAATCAACCTCCTGCTCCCAATCAAACTCATCAAACTCCACAAACAATCCCTTCCGCGGTTCTTTTTTGCAATTTGCAAACCGATGTCCTTGTTATCCGCAATTGAAACAACGAAAACCAGAAGTTGGGGCCGCTTTTGGTGGAGGTATAGTAGGTTTTGCGATGATGGGTGGTGGAATAGCTATTCATCCAACTGAACCTGATAAAATTAAATGGGTCATGTTTAGATTTGTCTAAAATTAAACTAGTGATGTTCAAGTTGACACATCTATGACGTGATACATTAAATTCTCACATATTAAGTTGCCACAGGAAGATGACAATCTAACATTGAGATGTGAGGACAGAGATAGACAAAGGAATCGGGCATTCGGGATTCAGATGAAGGAAGATGAGGAAAAAAAAAAAAAAAAACTTTAAAGGAGTGAAACATGTAACTGAGTGGAATTGGTGCACCACCATCATATTATAGTGTGGTGTATTGGTTGCACCCAAGTTTCTCTCTACATACAGCCATTGATGTATTATATAATACAAAGTCATTAGGTGGGTTTAGACTGTATTAGGTGGGTTTAGACGGTTAGACTATATTATGATATCATTTTTTTTTTTTTTTTATCAAATCAAAATTCTCTTTATAATAAAAACTTTTGTTTCTTAAAACTCTAATCACAAAAAAATAAATAAATAAATAAATAAATATATAAAATCACGAATAATATTTTTAAATATTATTTAGTTTATTAATTATATTATTATTATTTTGAAAATCTGAGTATGAAAAATTTATTTTTTAATTTATTTTTGTTTTAAAAATTTGTTAATTATTTTTTTCATAAAAATGTAATACAATGCAATACTGATATACACCAACTACCATGTAAATTAATACAAGCTAATACAACATATAACCAAACACACGATTGTATTGATATAATACAATTCAATACAATCCAATCCGGTCTAACCTAATCCAATACAATACAGTATAGTACGATGCATCAAACATGAATTGACCAATTTCAACCCCTCTCTCTCCTATGATTTAGGGCTTGTTTTGCACATCGTATTGGATTGTATTGGACCGTATTGAATTATATTATATTGTATTGGACTGTATTATCATAATATCATTAATACAAACTGTGTTTGGTAATGCAGTGTATTATATCATATTAAGTTATTCTTATATGAGTTTATTGTATTTTATTATATTATAAAAATATAATATTTTTTACAAAAATAGTTAATAATTAATTTTAAATATCTTTACCATGAATAAATCAATAAAAAAAATTATATAAAAAATCAATAAATATTTATTTTAATTGAAACAAAAAATTTTAATAAATAATATTTTTATAAATAAAATAAATATTTCCTAATTATAAAAAAAAAAAAAAAAAACAAAAACAAAAAAAAAAAACATATATTTCATCAATATTCCATATTTGTTGAAAAAAAAATGAAAAAAAAAAAAAATGTTTTTTCTAATACAATACAACATAATACCATCAAATATAATATATTAACTAATACGGTGTTTATTGTATTAGACAATTACGATATACTAAAATAATACAATACATGGTAACAAACATGGCCTTATTAGCTTAGCTGTAAATATGAATTGACTTGACCGTATATCTCTTCTTTTTCTCCTCTTAGAAAAATCATAATAGATTCTCCCTATTTGGCTTCTCTATTTATCTCCGGAAAATCTTCCTATTTGAATACATTACTTGCCTGTATTCAATCCTTGTCAATCCTTGTCAGCTCAACTTAACTCTTTCACTCAACTACTCTGAATGTACACAAACGAAGTTAAATTGCTTAAAGCATACCTAGAGGGGGGATGAATAGGTTTTTACACCTTTTTTCAAACCCTTGAACAAACATCCGTTTGTCCCTCAAGGTAGCCTTACACACAACACAATAAGCCAAGGTAGACATACATAGACAATACAATGACACAATCATATGAGAAATGTCTAAGTATATCAACAAGTCATGTGAGGTAAAATATCAAATAAACATAACAACAAAATAAGCTTGTATTTCATAAGATGTTCAATGTGTTACAAGAGTGATCAAAATGTCACTAAACAAATATTACAATATACAAAAGAATCAAAGATACAAATTGATCTATAGAATGAATACTCTAATCACACTATACAAAGACTTGGTTCACAATACATCACAAGTGAATATTATGAATCAAGACAATAAAATATACAATTAAAATATAAGAGAAGAGATAGAAAGAATTAACACAAGGGATTTTTTTTAACGTGGTAAAACCTCCAAGGAGGAAACATCCACGGGTTGAACTACAACCATTGGGTACTATATTATTGGAAAGTAAACATAGAACATTCACAAAGTGACCAATCTTTAGCTCACCTAACCTAGTGAAGTCTAAGCCTACCCAACCCTATTGGAAAGTATGAAATCCCTCAATGATGCGGAACCACCATATATTGGACAACACACTCAACCAACATCGATGGAAGATTAGAAATTCCTCAAGAGTGCATACACATCCCGTGTACCCCGCTCTATCGGAGTCTATGTCTAACCATACGCCTAGGCCTACTAATATGTTAGCCAACTCCCTATCCAAGGCACTCTTGCCTCTAGGGAGCCTCCCATGCATGACTATCCGAGTCCTCCCGACTCTAGTCATGACTCCTTGCTTACCTATCCGAGTCATCCCGACTCTAGGCAAGTCTTCTTGCTTGGCTATCCGAGTCATCCCGACTCTAACCAAGACTTCATGCCTTTTACAAGGACTTCCTAGTGTGATAATGTGAATGCAAATGATGCAAACATTCATTTCAACATAGAACATGTGATCAATACATTCTATGGCACAAATAGACCTAAACATGTGAAAACACAATTAATCAAGTCTAGATGCAAAAATACATGAATAGAAACCTAAGCATGTGAAACACCTAACACATACACTCAAAGTCTCATTCACACACATAACACTTGAATCACAAAATGTTCATTATGTCCTAATTCAAGATGCTATCAATATACAATCAAAGGCTAGATATATGAGATTAAAATCAATCAATATACTAGACAAAAATATAGAGCAAGGTTTTGAGATTTACATCAATCAAAACCTATATTCTCTAAAACACAAACAAATACACAAATCCTTGATTTCTTCAATCAAAGGACCAAATCAAATCTCAAAGTCATTTTAACATAAAATTAATTCAATTAAGTATCAAACAACCTAAGATGCCATTCTAATCACAATACAACTCACAAACAAATGTAAAACCTAGAATCATAAAATCTAGTCAACATAAGTCCACAAATTGAGTTTCAATTGGAATGATAATCAAGCTACCTTTTCAAATAGCTTTCATAAAACAATAACATAGATATAGAAGAAGAAACCCCAAGCATTTGGAAGGTCAAATAACAAGAAATCCCTAAGATGAGACCATTACCTCGGATTATGAAGCTGGTTCGGAATTCAGTGATCAACCACTGGAAATCACGATCAAACAGCTACCAAACCACTTAGAGATGTTAGAGGACTCAAATACGAACACTCTCCAACTTGAATCACTCAAATCCGACTCCGGATGAGGAAGATATGGTGTTTTGAAGTTTGAAAAAATTGGAGAAAATGCCTTACGGGAAAACTGAAAACATTCTTCTTGAAAATTCAAAATGAGAGAGAGAGAGGGAAGAAATAGGAGGAGAGAGAAAAGATTTTTCGGCCAATCACGTGGTGCCACATCACCCCCAGGCCGTGGGGGGCGCATGGCCCACACGGGAGCAGAGGGTGCTCCAGGCCGTGGGGCCCACGGCCTCAACCACGGCCAGCCCATGTGGCCCACGGCCTGGGCTGTCCTCTCCCGCGCTTCCTCGGTTCGTCGGCCCGTATCTCGGGCGTCCAAACTCCGAATTCAAATCTGTTTTCGGATTACGAACCGTGACTCTCTCACGCACAAAAACGACTATACAACTTTGAAAAACGGTTGAGAAATCATCTCGGAAATCATCGATGAAGTCAACACAACGTAAGAGAACGTAAAGTGGCATAGTCAACACGTTTGGACTCGAAACCTTATGAATGAGTAATCGAAACGACCGGAACTCAATAAGGCATTGAATAAGAACATGTTCAAGTCCTAAACACAAAATACAGAAACATACAAACACAAATACACACACATATGCTAGTTTCTGGACATAGTCCTAGAAAATGCAAAACACAAAGTTTATTAACTAAATGTGAATGCATGAGCATATTTTGCCAAGTGTGTGAAAGTGAAATGTAAATGAAATAAAATCATGAAGGGACACACAAGAATGATATGTGTGAGTGTGTGCCTAGCCTTGTAAGAGATAAGAGGTCTTTGTATACCTTTGTAGACCGATAATGTCCGAAACTCTTAAAAGCCGGCAACTTGAACGAATAATGGTTGAGACGTCTTTCGTCTTCGAAATCCTTCATTTACTAACCACTAAACATTACAAGTAAAACACGTTTTGATATGGAATTAATGCCAACACTAATTATCAACCTAACATACTCAACTATCTATCCTCTTTCTTTCATTTACGAGATCCCCAATCCTAGCAGTTATATCTATATAATATATCTAGAGCCCCCAAATAAAATCTATCAACTCAACTTCTAAACCCCTTTTTAGTCAAAAAATTATGAGGATTATTGTTTTTATACAAAATTAGTATTTTTATTGTTTTTAGCCAATAATTGGCTGTGAAGACTTAAATGCCCCTCATTATTTTCCTTACCTCTTCTCTCTCCTTTTCTTTCCATTTGGTCAGAACATTTTATTTTCTTTTCTCTCTCTCTCTCTCTCTCTCTCTCTCTCTCCACCAGATCTCACGCCTCTCTTCTCTCTCCACCATAAATTTTTGTTGCAACCTAAATCTCCTCTCCAGATCTCCCCTCTCACACCTCTCTCCTCTTTAATCCAAACATTTTTTTTTGTTCCACTTCTCTCTCCTTTGGTTTGCAGATCTCCCGCCAGAAGATTTGGATTTGAGTGTTATTTGTTGATTTTAAAGGTGGTTGTAGTTGTGTTTAAGTTTGGATATTGTTTGTTTTTTAAAAAAAAAAATCAGATTTTGTTTTGTTTAAAAAAAATTCCAGATTTTTTTTAAAAAAAAATCAGTTTTTTATTTTTTATTATTTTGAAAATTTTTTCATATTTTAAAAAGGTTTGGATTTGAGTGTTAGTTGTTGATTTTAAGGGTGGTTGTGGTTGTGCTTAAGTTTAGGTATTGTTTGTTTAAAAAAAAAAATAAAAAATCAGATTTTGTTTTGTTTAAAAAATTCAAGTTTTTTTTATTTTGAAAAAATTCCATATTTTAAAAAATTTCCAGATTATGTTTGTTAATTTTTTTTTTTCCAGATTATGTTTGTTTTTTTTTTTTTTTTAATTTTTTTTTTCTAGATTTTGTTCAATTTACTATAGATCCATTGTTTCAAAGATTTAAAAAAAAAAAATTGTATGAGAAAATCTGAAAAATTTCCAAATCTATTCAAATCTAGAAATTTTTCCAAATTTCTTTGAACACACCAGACCACTAATTAAACATACTAGGCCACCAATTAAACACACCACGGCAACCCAATTAAACACACCAGAGTAGACAAATTAAACACATCAGGGCTGACCAATTAAACACACCAGGTGTAAACCAGTTAAACACACCAGATGTAAATCAATTAAACACATCATGGCTGACCAATTAAACACACCAGGTGTAAATCAATTAAACATACCAGACTAATTACACAGAGGTGTAAATCAATTAAACACACCAAGGCAATCTAATTAAACACACTAGAGCAGACCAATTAAACACACCAGAGCAACTCAATTAAACACACTATGGAAAATCAATTAAACACACCAGGGCAAGACCAAATTAAACACACCACGTCTATTGCAATTAAACACATCTGGGAAGAAGAAGAAGAAGAAGATTGAGGCCAGGGAAGAAGAAGAAGAAAAAGAAAAAAAAAAGAGGAAAAAAGCAACTTTTTTCCGGGAAGAAGAAGAAGAAGAAAAATAGATAATTTTTTTATTATTATTATTTATAAAGAAGGGCAATTTTGTCCAAAAACTGGATATTTTGATAGAAACAATAAAAATACTAATCTTGGCTAAAAACAATAAACCCACTAATTTTATGGTTACTTTTAAAGTTCTCCTATATATATATATATATATATATTTTTTTTTTTTTCTTTACATTGTATGCAATATGTGCTGGAGTATTTTCATTTATTGCTTTCCTTCTTCTTCCTCTTCCATTTTTGTCAAGAATCAAGTAGCCTTTTTCAATTGCTTTGTAAGTACATTCTTTGAAGAATAATGAGTTCGAAATACATAGCGATAGCTGTCAGGCTTGCTTTAGAAGCCCAGCAAGAGGTCAGGCTTCACAAACAAGATAAGAAAATTATTGATGTACAGGAAACTTGTAATGAGAAATATGCTATCATGGACAAAAAAAATGACATCTTTTATCACAAGCATAGAAACATTTATTGAAGAATGATGTCTTGTACGAGAAGAAGCGTGTCTAGACCACAAAGCATTCTAAGAAACTTTTAAGGGAAGGTAAAGATGTGATTTTTTTTGTTGCCATTTTTTTAATGTCTAAAAATTAATGATTTATTTCTAAATTCCAGGAAAGAATAAAGAAGAGTAGAAGAGAAAGAAGAAGACGAGAAGCTGTTTTTTTTTTTTAATTTTTAATGTTATGTTTATTTTTATTTTTTTAACTATATTATTATTTTTTATTATTTTTGAACTATGTTATGTATATTTATTTATTTTTTTAACTATGTTATGTACTGTATTTTCTATTTGAATTAATTTATGAAACCCTATGTTTGGTTGTTTTTCATTTTCTTTTTTAATTGTGTTGTTGTGAATATTGTGAATAATGCTATTGCTCAATAGTCAGTACAAATGTCCGTAAAGCTATGAACTCAGTGTTTCTCTTTCTTGGGAAGGAGAGGCCAAGGACTCTGACGGTGTCAGTTTGTTGAAAGTTGATGGCATGATGGAGATTATGAGAATGCCGATAAAGACCTGAAATTAGGGGCACTGTGAAGGATGAGGGACTAATTAGAAAGCGATTAAAGGAGGCAGTACAGTCAAAAGGCGGTCCTTGTAATGACGAATTTGGAGGTGAGGAAGGAATCAAAGAAGAATGAAAGGTTCAGTTACAAAGTTGTGCATCTGTATGAAATTTTGATGGATGAGAATAGATGGAAGGGTTTTACTCATAGTTAAGCCAAAATTAGTAAATTAGAGGTTGGTGGAGGACACAGAGAGAGGATGGCGGGATTTTATTCTCCATAATATACAAGCTGTTTTCGATTTCAGAATATGATTTCTTTGTTTTTCCAGAACAAGTTATAGTGACTATGTAGGAAATCCTTAGATGGTCCGTTGGGAGGGGCCATTTGCACAATTTTATCTTTCTTTCGAGTCAATTAGTGTCATTTCAATTTTTATTTTCTTTGTCAAAAAGTAAGATCTTTCATAAAGATATCTAATATTTTATTATTTCGGTTACTTGGAGCCCAAGTTTAGGCTAAGAGTCTCATATAAATAAGACCTAAATTTTATTGTTTTCTCATTCAGTTTATCATCAATAAAAAATTTCTTCATAACAATTGTGTGTTTTCTTTATTTATTGCTTTCTGCTTCGTTAAGTGGTATTAGAGCCAGGTTTTTGAAGACCTTCTGATGGCGGGTGATGATTCAGGAAGTAACCATCCTAATAGCGGTGATCAAAGGATGAGGGCAATAGCAGCTGAAGTTGTTATTGCTGCCGTTGACAACTTGCAACCACGATTGAGAGGCTCGGAGGTCAGATGGTCGAAGTTCAAGAATGGGAGTGATGGTGGCAAACGACAACATGATGACCGAACAAAGGTGTGGAGGGGCTAGTGAGCTAACTCACAGTCACACGACAGTGGCTCAGAATCCTGCTACAACAATAGTCGTACAAAATCGAAATCTTCCTATGGAGGAAGAAGAAGGCTGTGGCTTGAGAAGAACAGAATGAAACAATGATTACAAGATCCGGTTAATATTCCCAAATTTAAAGGGACTTGGAATGTGGAGGAATTTTTCACATGGATGGATGAGGTGGAATCGGGGTGGTTTGAGGTCATGGACTGTTTAGGAGACTAAAAAATAAAGGTGGTGACCAACACATCGAAATGAGCGACTCTAGCCTCTTAGAAGCATCTCAAGAACCAACGAACATTAATAGGAAAAGGTACAATCAAAAACTAAGAGAAGATGAAGAGTAAGTTTATGACTAAATTCATTCCCTCTGATTATGAACAAATGTTGTATACACAAATGCAAAATTGCAAGCTAGGGAATTAGTCGGTGGAAGAATGCATCGATGAATTTATCTTATTGAACTCGCGAAACTTGCTGGTCTACAAACGAGAACGTACATATAGCAAGATTTTGGGTAGGGTTAAAGCCAGAGATCAAGGAGTACATGAAGATGATTAATACATTCACGCTTGGAGAAGCGTTTGATATGGCACGAAAGGCGGAGGAACCGGTCAAACCAATCGTAAGAGGTCGATACAACAGTCAGCAGTTCCAAGTGGCACAAAATAAGGTTGCAAGACCAAGTGAACTTAAAGTGGGAACTGCCAAAGCAAGAGTTTCCGGTGCTTGAAGTGGAACAACTAGGGTAAAAAGAACCCAAAACAATCCAACTCAATAAAATAATCCATATGTGCGGCCTATGCCTAGCGCATGTTACTGGTGCATCGTTCAAATCAATATCTATTAAGGCCAACCGTGAATCTAGTTGAAGGTGATGTTAGAGAAGAATATGCGGTAGAGGAAGATGTGGTTGAAGGCACAGAAGATGACGGGGAAGATTTTATGGGAATGGTTCAATGAATTTCTTGTATAGTGCAATGAGTTTTCTTTACTCCTAAGGAAGTGATAGAGCTAGCTACCCGCAATCAAGTATTCAAAACTAACGCAATGGTCAATAGGCAGGTGGCCAGAGTAGTTATCGATACTGGTTGTCGCAAGAATCTCGTGACAAAGGCACTAGTAAAGAAATTGAACTTGCCCACTGAAAAACGTCAGACACCATATAGCCTGCGATGGATCCAAAAGGTTGATGGAGCTCCGGATATGGTTGATGAGGTATGTCGAGTTCCTTTTCAATTGGGAAATTTTATAAAGATAACATTGTTTGCAATGTGGTAGATATGGATGCATGCCACATTCTATTAGGTAGGCCATGGCAGCATGATATAAATGTGACTTTTAAAGGAAAGCATAACACACATGAATTTTGAAGGAACGGACTCAATGTTACTTTGAAGCCTCCAGTTTTAAGAACCAGTGGACAAAAAGAAGAAGCAGATCGAGGAGAATCATTTCTGTCAGCCGCAGAGGATGTAACGGCTGATCGTGATGGGTGTGTCATGCTGCAGCAAGATGAGGAGATGAACGTTGGAGCCCAAGTTTGGGCTAAGGTGGTATTTGGATGCATTTTGTAAAACAATTTTTTGTTTTCAAAAACAAAAACCGGTTGTAAAAGTGTTTGGCAAAGCGATTTATTAAATGTGTTATATAAAATGAAAAACAGCCTATTACCAATTATAACGTGAGGTTGGAAAACTTTTTTTTTTTTCTATCGTTTTAAAAACGCTCTATCACCAAATTAAAACAAACAAACAAGAATCTCAATTCATCAAAGCTTTCAAACATGTCGAAACTTTATCAGACTTCTCTCAATTATCAATTCACAAGTTCTACAGGAGAGATTCTCTCTAATTTCTATCAAGCCTTTCATCAATTCACATCTTCTACAGTAGAGATTCTCTCCGATTTCTATCAAACTTTTTTCAGTCTCCGTAAAATCAATTTACACAGATTTTCTGTAAAAGTCTAAAAAATCTTCTCTCAAATTTCAATATTGTGAACACTATGATTGGAAACAAAGTCTCTATAGGAAGGTGGGTTGAGGAGATTATAGCAAGTATTCTCCCATCTCTTTCTATTACCCCTACATGTTAGTAATCTCTCATCACTTTCTTTTGGTATTTTCTAGGTCCTTAATAGTTTTCATGATTTGGTTATGAATTTGTTGTATGCTTTATGATATTATTTATAGGGTTTATATGAATTTTATGGGTAATGAAACTATTATGGGTAATTTTGAGATCGACATGTATATAGATAGATAGAAGTTACAACACAACACAGATGATACACAAAAAGAGTCATGATTCCAAAGTAAAGTAGTTATCTGTTGTCACCACTTGTTTGGATTATTCAGAAAAGTTTTTGAAATTTCCTAATATGATCGACAGTGGTGATTTCGCAGTTATGGGGACAAATGAAATTAACTTAGCTATGTGGAGACATAACCTGAAGACAACACATAAACTTTGGTGATTCTATTTCTAGTAGTTTAAAAGTCTTACGGTGGAGGATTTTAGGGTTAGTGATTGGTGTAGAGTGTGAGGTTGATTTTAGGGAATTTTTTTTGTTTTATTGGAACAATAATAATTTTCATTCAAATTTGACATATTATTGAAGTATAATGTCGTTAGCCTTCCTGATTCCAAGCTCGAAGTTTTTCTTATTACTAATGTTTTTGGTACCTAATTCATCTTTATGATCTAGGTAGTTTTTCTTCAACTAATATGTAATATGGGTTTCTCTACTTTCACCATTTTATATAAGATTCATGACTATTTTGAATGGGTGATTGTTATTTCATTTTTAGATGTTTAATGAGTTCTCTTCATTATGTGTGTCTATTCTTGCTTATAAAATTGTTATTGGATTCACTAATCACTATATAGATTCTATAGAACAAAATTATCCCATATCCACCATCTTACATAAACACAGAGTGAGAACCAACTAAACAATTAAGAGCAATGAAAAGAAATATTACAAACTATTTCTAGAACCAACTATTCAAACCCCTCAGAAACTGTGAAAAGATAGATCATAAACACTCTTTATAACCAACTAAACAACCAGAAGCTCTCAAAAGAAAGATTATAAATATTTGTAGAGCAAACAAAGGTGAAAAGCAATTAGTGGACTGGAGTGTTAAACTTACATACGGATTAATGATAATGGAAGCACATTGAATATGTGATAATTAAGTATTTACTACTATTGTATTGGCTGATTGCATTAATGCAAATCGTCAATTACTAATTTTAACAATTATTTTGAAATTCTACTAAGAGCATCTCCAATTATGTGTCAAATTGTTGTGTCAATGTTAAAATTTACCACATAATGCAAAAACCTTCCTCCAATGCACTGCCAAACGCTGTGTCAAATTGGGCACAACAATAAATACTCATTTTTTAATTATAAAAATATCATTACATATATATACATATATTAAATATTTAAAATAATTTAAATTTAATGTACATTAATGATATTTCAATCAAAATTTATTTCATCTGCAACAATTCTTCAGAAATTCAATATTCTTTCATTTTTGTCTTTTCATTTTATTTTTTTTATTCATCTCCAAATTTCTTATCTTCTATTTGTATATACAAAAATATTTTTTCAATGGAAGAGAATCAAAATCTTTTAAAGTTAACAAAGTGAACCACTTTGATTATGTGATCTTCATCATCAGACGAGGAGTCGAGAAGTCATCAAACTCTCCTCCCAATATTTTATTTAAGAAATTGATCATGAAACTTTTGCTAATGGCAACCTAATTTGTGTTCTGGTCTGAAGAAAAAAATATATATATCTCGGAGAAGACAACAAGAGCAGAGCGAGGAAGAAGGGGAAAGAGAAAATAAAGAATGAATTAATGGTATAAATTGACTTTTATAATTTTAATTAATAAAATAATAAAATAGCATTTTAAATATAATTGTGCATTGGAGCACAATGCTAAATTGTTGTGCCAAATATAGCATTTTACTCTTTTTTGTGCCAAATTTGGTATTGGCAATAACACATGCATTGAAGAGGGTCTAACGTGTTACAGCAACTCATTTCTCTGTAATGTTAATCTTAAATTACTAATTTAATAATAATTAATTAACACTATATATGCATGAGAAAGGCTTGGAAAAAGATAAAATAAACTAGAAGAAAATAACAAAAATAACCAGTGTTTTTAACTATAAATTGAAAACAAAAAATAGAGATTACAAGCAATGATGGGTTTGGACTCACCAATGGGCAGTGTTTTTAGATGTTGAATATATCCCTGCAAACTAATTATATTATAGTGAAGGATGATATAAATAGTTTGGAATTGCCATTTTTGTTGCATTTAGTTAACCACAACTTTTTTTTTTTTATTTTTTTATTTTTATCTTTTCTCTTTGTTTTTTTTTTTTTTTTTTTTTTTTTTTTTTTTTTTTTTTTTTTTCATATTAAAGAGAGGTTTTAGTAGGAAATGGACTTCCATGTTAGTGATGTTGATGAAAAAATGTGGACTACAAATAACGAGGCAATTTTTATTCGTATCATGCATGAACATGTGAAAAAAGGCGACTTACAGACATCAACTTTTACTAATAAGGTTTAGGGGTGTTATAGATCATGAAGTGCTGGCTGAAACTAGGAAGAGATATACGATTCCAAAACTGAGAGCAAAGTTCGATCGCTTTTGAAAGAAGCACCGTGAGTTTTTAGATTTACTTAATCATACTAGCTTTGGATGGAACCCAATTTCAAACACAGTGACGGCTTCTGATGATGTTTGGAATGAGTACCTTAAAGTAAGTATCCATGTAAACACACTTTGTTACAAAATAAAGTACAATATCAAGGCATATGTTAATTTGACTTTCTTATTTTTTTTCAGAGAGTTCCAGGTGCAAAGCCACATTGAAAGAAAGGATTAGAATACTATAAGATTCTTGGTGAAATATTTAATACCACCACTGCTACAGGTCAAATACATTTTTCATCGAGCCAAATTCCTCCTAGTTTGGATGAAGAACGTGAATTGGAGGATACTTTCTTGAATAGTGAAGTGCATGTTAATAACATTGAGAACATAAACGAATTAGAATTTCCAAATGAGGGTAGCAAAGGCAAAAGGGTTCGACAATTTAGAGGTCAATCAAGTAGCAATCGTGGTAATAAACGTTGAGAGAAAATGGAAAATTATATAGAGATTTGTAGTTCAATTATGTGTTAAAAGTGTGAACTTCAAAAGTCCAAGTCATATGAGTCAACATGTTTAGCTCTTGAGAAGTTTTCAACAACAGAGTGTTTGTAAATCATAGAAGAGATGAGGGTTGATCACGACACTTACTTGAAATTTGTTCAAAAGGTGGTGGATATTGAGTGGAAAAAAAGTTTTTCTTAGTATGACCAATGAGAGGAAAAGGATGTGGTTATCTCGTCTTTAGAAACATGTTATGTTTTATTTTCTAATTAGGTTACGGTTTTTGTAGATGTATGTGCTTTGCTATGATGTTTTTTTTTCCCAATGATTGCTATGATGTTTGTTAGGTACTGTATTGTTCACTTTTTGTGTTTCCATGTGTTGTGTATGCTATTTATCACGCTATCTTTATTTTGGATTATTATGAAAAAAAAAATGTTCTTGATCTTATTAAGTTTTGATTATATTTAATTGATGTAGGTACTAGCAAATGACTACAAATTCCGATATCAATTCTGGTAATGATCCAGATGATTCAATTGAAGACTTAGCGGTACACATACTACACCTAGTTAACATATATGAGTATTGGAGCACATAATAGAAAAAACCTCATGCCATAACTCTAGATTAAGTGGGTATGAATGTTTACACGAATTATTGAATAGGCATCCTAATAGGATATATAATTTATTACGCATGGACAAACATGTGTTTATTTCTTTGTGTGCCACTCTAGAAAATCACCAACTAATAAAAAATGATGGACATGTTGGTATACAAGAGGCTGTTGCAATGTTCGTATTTATAGTGGCACATAGTGTCACCTCACGTATTGTTGCAAAACGTTTTCAGCATAATACGGAAATAGTTCATAGACAATTTAAGCGTATTTTGAAAGCGATATATGGATTGGCACCTCACATAATTCGTCCATAGACTCAAGGGGAGAAACCACTTGAGATAAGGGAGAACCCAAAATACTATCTATATTTTCAAGTAACCAATATATTACATTTACGATAGATATCACACAAATTACATTTTTTATTAATAAATTAATTTAATGTATAAATGTATTGGGGCATCGATAAAACTCATGTTGCTGTATGGGCACCTATAAAAAAACGAACATCATTTCGTGGTAGAAAAGTTCAAGTGACTCCAAATGTCATATGTGCTTGTTCTTTTGATATGATGTTTACATTTGTATACACGGGTTGGGAAGGGACAGCAAATGATTCAAGAGTCTTCTTAAATGTAATAATGAGAGGAAAATAATTTCCCTATTCCAAATGAAGGTATAACTAGCTCACATTTATCATCATATTTTCATTCATTAGTGTATTGTAATTATTAAAAAAATTAATTTATATGTTTTATTGCAGGATTTTTTTATGATGTTGATATCAGGTATACAAACATGCCATGATTCTAGGCCCCTTTATAGAGGTAAGAGGTATCATTTATGTGACTATCGCAAACTCGTGGAGCACCAAGGGGGTAAGTGAATTGTTTAACTATAGGCATTCATCCTTACGTAACGTGATTGAACGATGTTTTGGTGTTTTGAAGGCTAGATTTGCAATTTTTAAAACTATGTCAAATTATCAAATTAGTAGGCAACGATTAATTCCAATTGCATGTTGTGTATTGCATAATTATATTCGACGAGTATCTCATGCTAATAGGATGTTCGAAGAATTTTAATTAGAAGACATGATAATAGAGGGAGAAAATTAAGAAATGACAATAGTTGATATCGATATTTCTTCGGGACACATTGCACAAATGAATGTTACATGGGATGTGATTACAACAACATTATGGAATGATTATACATGATATATGCAATGAATTGTATTCTAGTATTATATAATCTCATGTACTGTCACCATTAAATTTCACTCGTTTAATTATATGAAGATTATTATGTTTTCTTATTGTTTTATTTATTAGTTTGAATGGCAAAGTAAATCTTATTAATGTTTTATTACTCTTACAATGACTCTATAATAGAATATTTATAAGTATAGACTATCTCATAAATTATTTACATAATTTGTGATTCTTCTCAAATATATACATATATATATATATATATGTTCAAAGTCAGTGCGCACTAATATAACTTCATCAGTGCGTTGGATGTGGACCATTAGATTTACATACTTTGACTCAAAGTTTATACACTTGTTAAAGCTTCTCCATAATCAGTGGTCTACATACATTGGCACTGATGTGAACGGGGCCGTAAAAAAAGTAATAAGATTTATCAAGTTATATATATATATATATATATATATATATATATATATATATAATGTGTGGTTTATTAATTATTTATCAAGTTTAGAATTAATTCATACAAGTAAAAAAAATGTATCTATTTACTCATACATGATCAAGTCAATGCTAGTTGTTTCATTCAATTTATTTTCGAGAACAGTTCATTCAAACACATTTTCAGTTTTTTATATATTTTTTAAAATGATACCAAACAACTTTTATAATTTTTCGTTTTCAAAACTTATTTTTAAAAATGCTACCAAACACATTACCAATTTAAAAACGTCATTTTTAAAAACACGTTTTTCATTTTTGAAAATTGTTTTAAAAAACATCATTTTAAAAATGATACCAAATGCGCCCTAAAAGTCTCCTATAAATAAGATGTGAATTCTATTGTTTTCTCATTCAGTTTATCATCATTAAAAAAGTTTTTCAGAACAATTGTATATATTTTTTTTATTTATCGCTTTCCGCTTCGTCAGTTTTTTTTGTCTGAAGACTAAATAGTCCTGAATTTTTCTAAAGACTGAATAAAGACTGAAATCTGAATTTGAATGACAAGTTTTTTTCTTCTTTTCTAACATCTAAATATACTGTCAACATGTTTTTTTTTTTTTTAAAAAAGAGTGGTGCTATTGGCACCTATATAATGATCTAATAATGCCCCACTTTTAAAAATCCTAAAATTTAATTGGTTTTATTTCCAAATTACCTTGATTTATTTTCCAAACTTCACACACCTCATTATGCTCACATCCAGTGCACCCCTTATTCCTTCTTCGCGCTTTCAAGCCGTAACAGTTCTCGACTCCATTGCCAAGCAATCCAAGGGTCCAAGTCCAAGGTAAGACCCAACAATTATATCAACTTAATTGATGCATGCATTGATTCACATTATATTCATATAGGTTGAAAACTCCTTGCCTATATTGATTTAGTTACAAAAACAAACATGTTTGTTTAAACCAAGCTTGTTAGTATGCATGCAAAATGTGGGTGTTTTAATGATGCACGTAAAGTTTTTGATGGAATGCATGAGAGGAACTTGTACACGTGGTCGGTGATGATTGGTGTCTCTTCGAGGGAGCAGAGGTGTAGGGAAGTTGTCGAGCTTTACCTTTTGATGATGGAAGATGGTGTGTTGCCCAATGATTTATTGTTTCAAAAGATTTTACAAGCTTGTGGCAATTCTGGGGATTTCGAAACTGGAAATTACATTGTTTGGTGATGAAATTGGGGATGAGTTGCACTACGCGTGTTAGAAATTCAATCTTGGTTGTGTATAAATAATTTGGGAAGTTGAGTTAGGCGAGGAAGAGGTGCGTTGAAGGTGAGTAAACTGGGGAGTGTGAAGTTTGGAAAAGCAATAAGGGTAATTTAGGAAAGAAATCAATTAAATTTTTAGGATTTTTAAAAGTGGGACAATTTTTTTTAAGTATTACACTACTACCCGCACGCCTTTTATATTGATTCTAGACCAATTTACTTGTGCACTACACCCCCGTAGTCACAAGACTTAACTTTCAATGAAGAGATAACAACCTATGTGAATATATGATAATATTCTAAATGCAAATAATACTAGGCTACACTAAATGCTTATCTAGGAATTCAAGATGTCAATGAGAACAATCATAAATATCAATATGTCTATATGAATGTTCATAAAAACCTAACTAAGTGAAGACATGCAAGTCTGAGACCTAGTCATCAAACAAAGCCAAATCAACATAAGTTGTCACACAATATGGTAAGGAAAATAAAAATGCAATTAATGAATGCAATCAATGAGTCCTACACATCAATGTCTAAATGCAAGACATAAAGATTTAACTGTAGGGCAAAATGGTTATAAATGCTAGCTATCAATGAATGGGTAATCTCAACCAATAAACAAAAACACAAACATATTCAAAACATGCTTAATCAAAGAGACATGCAATTAATCAACAACGTAATTGCTAACCCTAAGCAAAGATGAACAAAAAGACAAACAATAGGTTCTAGAACATGTTCAACTTACAAGGATGTGAAAGCATGAAGACCTATGAGAAGATGATGCTTGAAAGATACTTATAGGGTTTGTGTTTGGTTGAGTAAAAATCAAGTCTTGGAGCTCTCTCTCTCTCTCTCTCTCTCTCTCTCTCTCTCTCTCTCTCTCTCTCTCTCTCTCTCTCTGACAATCTGAAAAATGAGCTCTCAATCGGCCAAGAAGAGAAGATGGAATATATATATGAAGCCTTAAGAGAAATGACGTCATTTTGGCAAACAAGCTACAAAAACGCGTCAAATCGCGGTGTGTGTCGTGATACGAACAAAATGTCCAGACCGCGGTACACACGGCGTGGAAGCCTTGGAAAACTTTTAGGACAAGACCACTGGACAAGTAATGACACCAACTACGGTACCCTACGCGTGAAGCACACTAGTTCCAGCCGCTGTAGGAACCGTGGTATAGGCAGATGCACGGATAACGGCCTGTATCGCGATAAGAGATAAAATCTCTTTTCTAGGTTTTCAAACACACCTAACCTATATGAATGTTGTGCATGTCTGAAGAGAGTAGAGAATGCACACATATAAACAATTATAACACGAATACAAGATGAACAAAAACATGCATGAGATGTATGTGATAAAGCATAAATGCACACAATCAAGGAAACACAAATGCAAGAGATATGGAAATGCATGTAAGTGTATGTGTGTGTGCAACTAATCTCTTCAAGAAGTCAATTACAAGTGATTACCTTCTTGAAGCACGTTGGGATGTCTGGAAGCTTGCCAATTACAATTACCTAAGCTACCTGTTACATAACAATCCTAATGTGGTTTGTCAACGAAATAAGTCAACCAAAAACTGAGGAATTTACATAAATCATGGTGACAAAAATATTGATATATGTATCAAAATATGCAGGAAAAACAATTGGATTACCAAAAAAAATATATATATCATAACATCATGACCGTAATATCATAATAAAATAACGATAATAAACATCATAATATGATAGACAAGTTTATTGAGCATTACACGAATTGTTAGATAAAAAAATAAAGAGTTCTTACCAGGATTCGGTAGGAGAGAAATTCAATTGTTCAATCGCAAGAATTAAAATAAGAAATATGTTAAAAGAAAGAATTCTACACCATATCAAATTAGGATAAAATTGGAAATATATCTTTTTTAGGAGAATAGACTTAGAAGATAATATTTTGATTTGTAATCTTGTGATTTGGAATAAAGTTAAGAGGAAAAAAAAAAAGTCAGAAATCCAAAAAAAAAAAAAAAATCAGAAAAATAAGTGAGCCAAAAATAATAATAATAGTAATAAAGTTAGAAGAAAAAAGGTCAGAATTCAACAAACCCAGAATTTGTTAGCCAGATTCACCAAACACCAAACAAAAATCAGATTCATTAGTTCATTACCATCACCAAACTAGTTATCGAAAAAAAATACACCCACAGCAACACAAATCAAGATTATTGAACCCAAATTTATCAACACAAAAACTCGACGGCTGGTTGAGGATATTAGTGTCCCAATCACGTTGATGTCGTCTCACTAGTGGCTATCTCTACTTGCGGTGGAGGTGGCAGAGTGTAAGAGAGAAAGAAAGGAGAGGGACGTTAGGGAGAGGAAGAGGCGTGAGAGAGATGGGAAAGTGTAGATGAGGGTTTTTGAATAAACACATCTTTGTCTACTCGTCCAATAATAGTTCAAAGGTCAGGGGCAGTTTTTAATTCTAACCCTATATATATTATGGATTTATTTATTTGTTTGGTACCTATTAATAATTTGTTTAGTGATAGTTTTGTAATAGAGTAATACTATATAACCCAAAATATTAGCCTAAAAACTAACCCAAATGTTGTGGTAAGACACTTGTCATAACCATACAAATCATGAGATGATGTGATTAATAATACATCATTTGGGTTGATTTTTGGGCTAATTTTTTTTGGTTGTCTAGCATTAGTGTTTGTAATATGAATAATAATTTTGTATCACTAATGCTAGTTAACTAAAAAATTTAGCCTAAAAACCAATCAAAATGATGTGGCAAATAAGTTGTCATCACCACACATTTGCCACGTTATTTGGGTTAATTTTTTTGGGCCGTATAATATTACTCATATTGTAAAAACCACCACCCAACCTGGCTCGGTAAAAAAAAAAAAAAAAATACGACTTGGTAGAAAAATTGCTCAATTCAACTTGACAAAAATACCCTTAGATCCATTAAGTATGATTAACAAAAGGATTGTAAAATTCGTAACATTGTACTTTTCGAAAATTGAAGGACCACGTGAACCCAAAATGGAAAAGATATGTAAAACAATGTTGTTTCTGAAAACGCTAGGGACTAAAATGAGAATCTCCCCAAGATAAAATAACTTCTTCGTAAAATATATCTTCCAGAGCCAAGCTTCTTCCTAACTGAGCTCAATCAGTCAATCATCAATGGCTCTTAAAACTCTCTCAACATTTCTCTCTCCTCTCTCTCCTCCCCACCACCACCTCTCCAACTCTAACCTCAAATTCATCAAATTTTCCACTAGACCCACTCTTATCCTTTGCAAGTCCACTGTAGTACCGGATACTCAATCCGAATCCGATGGAACCGGGGCGGCTGCCCCGACCCGAGGGGACCGTTTTCTTGAAATCCAACAAGCAAAGGAGGCTGCCAAGATAGTCATAAGAGAGATTAAGAAGACGAAGAAGAAGGAGAAGAAAGAGAAAGTTTTGAAGGTTAATACGGCCGTTTCTTCTTGTTATGGGTGTGGAGCTCCTTTGCAGACCTCCGAATCCGATGCTCCGGGTTATGTCGAACTGAATACTTATGAATTGGTAATTTTTCAAAAATGAGCTATCTTATTTATCTATTTTATTTTATTTTTTTAATGTATGTTTTTTCGGTTGTTGAAATTTTTTCTTGGTTTTGTTAAATAGCTAGGAAGTACTATAGAAATTGAATTTGACATTGTGAATATATTGGAACTGTTTGCTCAATATTTTGAAGGTAATTATTGTAGCTTTCAGAGGTGGAAATTTTGGTTTCTGAAAGTGAGAAATGTGCTTCAAAATTCTCACCAAGTAATGAGTATAATCGAAATTGATTGTTATGTTGTTTTTCTGTTTCTTGTCGTAAAACATGGGCATTCAGAGACTGGTCGAGACCAATGAAATTGCCCACTTAATTTCTCATGTTAAGGTTCATTTTGTTACTGTTTTTATGGCTTCTAGAACGAACATTAAATTGATGCTTGTTTATTATGAAAGTACTGTCAAAACGCCAGCTTCACAATACATCAATACCTTAGGACTTAGGAGTCAAATGAATCTTATACTATCCATTGTTATTATTGTAATCTAGAAAGATGCAAACTGAATCGAGATCAATCCATCCTATGTTCTTTGTATGGGGATCTTTTGTAATTTTTCTTTTGTTGCAATATATTTTTTGTTTCCTATCAAAAAAAAAAAAAAAAAAAAAAAAAAAAAAAAAATCGAAATCAATCTACAATATGTATATGGATCTTCATAAATGTTAATATCAATTAAATATATGGAATGTATTAGTATCTAAATTCTATTTCTTTGCTGATTTTTGATAGCCATTCATGAATTTATAACATTCTATGTGAAAATTCAAAGTTATGTTTATGTGAAAGAGCTTAGTGGATGGATGGTTGTCTTTGGCTTGCAGAAGAAGAAACATCACCAGCTTAGAACTGTTCTTTGTGGGAGGTGCCGGCTTTTATCCCATGGACACATGATAACTGCTGTTGGTGGGAATGGAGGTTATTCTGGTGGGAAGCAATTTATTTCAGCTGATGATCTTAGGGAGAAGCTGTCTCACTTGCGTCACGAGAAAGCTTTGATTGTTAAATTGGTGAGCACTATATGTAATCCAACCTTTTTTTCTTTTAATTGATGTGTTAAATGAAACTGGGATAAGTGAAAATGGAAAGTGTATAATCATTTAGCATGAAGATATGTTAAATATTTGAAAGGAATTTTGCAATAAAACATATGGTTCTGCGTTTGAATTCTATATTCTGTGCTTATTGATCGATCCACTAAATATTCTGTACAATGGTTAGCAAGTTTCTCTAATTTTTATGGCTAATGACATTTAGGTTGATGTTGTGGACTTCAATGGCAGCTTTTTGGCTCGTGTGCGTGAACTTGCTGGTGCAAATCCAATCATATTAGTTGTGACTAAGGTAATCTTTATCTCATAAGTCATAGGCGATTTCTGAAGTCTATGGTATCGATCCATGTGTTTGATGTGATATTGCTCAGATCATTCATGTTTTAGTTCTTACTGTCAGGTTGATCTTCTTCCAAAGGGGACTGATCTTAACTGTGTTGGTGATTGGGTTGTAGAGGCCACAACAAAGAAGAAGCTTAAGTAAGTTTTGGTTCCTTGCTTATGCCTGTTATAGGCTATACACTTTAGAGATATAACTGAAGTTCTGTATGGCACAAAAATACCATGTTGTTCACCCCATGTACTGGATCTTAATTTCTTATGGCTTGAGTCAATTGAGTCTTTTCATACAGTTCCTAGGTTTCCACATGAAGTAATGCACAATTTAACTGTTTTAATTTGGAAACTTGGGTAAAAAAAATTCTGAGACTCTTTTGCTATTTTTGCAGTGTCTTGAGTGTCCATCTCACCAGTTCAAAATCTTTAGCCGGAATTGCTGGAGTTGCTTCAGAAATTCAAAAGGAGAAAAAGGTTCTCGCTACAGCATTATTTTCTTATTGATTTCATGTATGATATTCTTCTCATAAATAAACTATTTGGCTCACATGTATAACTCGTAGTTTACTAAATTAGACATGTAATGGATATCAGTGTTCACATAAGTTTCCAAGTTTTCTTAACTATAATTCAAACCTTTGTGAGGATTGTACCATGGGATTGTTGGAAGAAGTCATAATTTGTAATTCTATCAATTTTTTCCTGTGTATGTTTATGTTTATGTATTTGTTGTTCTTAATCTGCAATGTTATGTGATGTCTTTCATTAAGCTTACTCTTTCTTTAGCTATTAATATTGCATCACAAGGGACAAGTTATTTCTGAATTGTGATTATAGGATTAAGCTTAGCGGTCGAATGACACTATCATTTTCATTGGCTTGACGTAAGCTCTTGTGGTGCAGGGGCGAGACGTTTACATTCTGGTTAGTATGTTTCTGAACTGGAAGCTTCGTGCTGGTTTATGGAGTTAGCATCGAGGGAAAATTATCTGCTTTAAACTGGAAAAAGTCTGTGATTTATGTCACATTGAAACTGCTTCATGTTTAACCTAGATTTAACTTCTGCACCATAACAATCTGTTTCTCTTTCTCTCTCTTTCTTCTGAGAATTTAAAGAAAATAAGTGCGGGTTTGTGAACTTTCATAGACCTAATTAACAGCTCCTTAAACACTTCTCTGTCAAAATGCTCTCATTTCTCAATTTCTACTTGTATATATGTCTCTGTACTAGTTGTATCCCAAATACGCATAAACACATTATGTAATATTAGTTCAGAAATGGGTGATATATTTCTTTTTCTTTGCATTTTCAAGTCCTATTTCCCCTAGGTTTTAGTTTCAATTGTTAAATTTTCTGTAATTCTGCTTTGATTTTGTCAATTTTTATTCCTTCAGGGATCAGCTAATGTTGGGAAATCTGCATTCATCAACGCATTACTGAGTAAGTTGATGCTATTTATTTTATTTTATTTTGGATTCTGAAAGCTGAAAGCTTAACAAGTTTGTCCTTTGTCTGTCCAAGCATGCAACGGTAAACTGATGAAAATGACTTCTTATCTGCCTGCTCAAGTGCTCATTTCATCTGATGAGTGTTTTCTACTTTTTTATTTTTATTTCTTCTCTAGAGAGAGCATTTTGAACCTAAGCTGTTTAATATTATGGATGATTAGTGATATACACTGAACAGTATATTTGCCTTTGATTTCAGAAAAATTATATTGCTGTTTGAACTTTGTTCTGAAATGTGATAAAATTTTAATGTTTTTGCTTGGATTTTGGATGAAAACCATTTTAAGATATGTTTTATTTTTTCAGTTTTTAATATCTTTCATCTATAATTATTTGCCATGTATCGACTTTGACTTACCTCTATCATTATTAACTTCAGAAACAATGGCGGAAAGGGATCCGGCTGCTGCAATGGCACAAAGATACAAGCCAATACAATCTGCCGTTCCTGGAACTACGTTAGGTCCAATTCAGATTGATGCTTTTCTTAGTGGAGGGGTATGACACTTATATCATGCATTATCTTTGTAAAAAGCTACCTCCTTGTTGATGTGCTAGCATTCTTTATGTCAATATTATGGCTAGTAAATCTGCATTCATTTTTATTTTGTGAATGTTTCTAAGTTAACATTTTCTTCCGTCAGAAATTATATGACACGCCTGGAGTTCATCTCCACCATCGGCAAGCTGCAGTTGTTCATGCAGAAGATTTACCTGCCCTTGCTCCTCAAAATCGACTCAGGGGTCAATCTTTTCCTGTATGTTTCTTTTCAAAATTTCATGAAGATGACACCATTAGTCTCAATTTACTAAGATTTTTACTGTGTTACCCATAATTTTCAGGTGGCCTCTGAAAATGGGATAGCAGATGAATTTATATCCAATGGCTTGAATGGGTTTTCAATATTTTGGGGAGGTCTTGTCAGAGTTGATGTCTTGAAGGTCTCGATCTTGTAGTTTCATGATATTCTGTCGTCAAACTGTTTATGGATCCTCTGCTATCTTTTCCGGATCCGATGTGTTCAATTCTTGATGTTTTCAGGTCCTTCCAGATACACAATTGACATTCTATGGACCAAAGTCTTTGCAGATTCATATAGTACCCACTGATAAGGCAGATGAATTTTATCAGGTAATCTTATTCATCATAAAACGCGGATAATGATTTTTGGTTGATGTCTAGCTTGCATTTGTTACATCACAAAATTGAACTTTTTTTTTTTTTTTTTGGTTTACCTTTTTGGTATAACAAATGCTATCGGTTTTTACTGTCTTGATTACTTATAAGGTGCTCTCAGCATAATGAGTTTTACAGTACAGATATCTTGTAAGCTGTTTGCCCATACTACTAAAAAAATGTCTTGAGCTTTTTAGCTTATTTATTCACGCAAAGTGTCGCAAACTATGGAACAAATAAATTTGCAACTGTGCGTCAGCAACTGTCATTGCACTGATTTTGTGTATCAGCTACCTGTTAGTATTGCTCATATTTCATGAACATATTAGCTAAACTTTTAGTTTTTAAATGTAATGCTGTATCTGAAACTTTTATTCCTGTAATAGAGTCATTCAACTCAGATGGTAAGTCTGTTATGGACATAACAATTCGATGATTAGAATTAGTAAGTTTGGTATATTGAAGTTTAGAGCCCAATGAATAAAGAGAGTTTGGTTGATTTCTGGGTACCAAAAGAACAAAAAATAATTCTTGTTCCTTCTTTAAGTCCATTGAGATATTTTCTCTTTTTCGCCTATGTTGTTTGGTCTTTTTCATTTTTAATGTCAAATAAATGTATTTACTAAATCCTGTAGAAAGAACTCGGTGTTCTGCTGACACCTCCAACCGGAAAAGATAGAGCCGAAGCCTGGAAAGGACTGGAAATCAAGCAACTGTTGAAAATAAAATTTGAGGATGCTGAAAGGTGTAATTGCATTTAGTTTTTTTTTTTCTTTTCTTTTTGGTTGTAGTTATTAGCACCAGAAGCATTTCATGAAATATGGAATTAAAGTCTACGTTTTCTTTGGTTGAACAGGCCTGCTAGTGATGTAGCTATTTCTGGTCTAGGATGGATTACTGTTGAACCTATCTGCCGATCACTCATTAAATCTAATATAAATTTAGAAGAGATTTCTGAACTGCATTTGGCCGTCCACGTTCCCAGGCCAGTTGAGGTGTTTGTCCGGTCTCCAATGCCAGTGAGCAAGGCCGGAGCTGAGTGGTACCAGTATAGAGAATTGACAGAGAAGGAACAGGAAGTAAGACCAAAATGGTATTGTTGATTGTTGATGCTAGTGGTTCTCTTGATTCTTTTTGTACATTAACGAAGTTGTATCATATACATAATGAGAGAGAGAGAGCTTGTCAAAAATTTTGTCCAGATAAATTTTGAGACTGGTGATTGTAGATTTGTACATGTTTCTTATTTTACCAAATAACCACTGGAATATTTTTTAATTGTATTTTACCAAATAACCAATGGAATTGTTAAAGTACAAAACGTTAAAATTTAGTCACTCTAGGAAACATGCAATTTTAGCTTTGTATGTTTTATGTCCCAGGAAGTAAATATTGATATTTTCATAAAAATGTTTCTGATATTTTTCATATTTTGGGCTATCAATATAAAAAAACATTCTTTGAAATATTTGTGAGATATCTGAATTTTCTATCAAAATTGCCAAAAATTTACTATCGATATTTTTACCGAAATCTATTTAATCTATAAATACTTGTGCTATGAAGTCATTTTTAGGAGGAAACAGGAGGGGGGATGGTCATCAATTTTTCGAGTTTTGAAAGCTGAAAGCTGTGCTGTGTTGTTTACAAGTAGTCAAGTATTGTTCAGATTTGGATGAATTTCAGAGTCTTTCAGCATAAAAGTGCTTTTTTAAGAAACACTTTCAAAGGGTTTTGTGTTTCTACCCTAAGTATTAGTCTCAAAAATAAATGTATACATGCTTTATTTTATTCTCATTGTCGTTGCAATCTTTGATTATGTGATTTCACTTTTAATCTTTCCTTACTTTTTGATTTTCCTTGTGATTAATAGTCTTTATCTTATTAACCGTCGAATATGATTTTTCGAACCCATTAATTATGGTCTATTTCAGGTGAAGAACTCTTTGTTCTGTGTTTTCTTTCTATTCCGTGATCAATAAATTTTGCTGCCAAGCAAATTAACAAGGATGAAATAATTATTACATAGAATCAAATTCCTAATCTGGGTTTAAGAAAAAGATAAACACCAATGATTGTATATTAAGAATCTCTCAGAATAATATATTGAAAAAATTGAGCCTATTTCTATTGCATACTTATCTGCAATTTGGCTAAATCAATACCAACATAAGAGCATTGTACTACAACTGCTATTTAAATGAATGAACTATTGAAACAATAATACAAACTAGATTAGAATATTTCATCCAATACCTGTTTGTTCTGGTCGGATGATGAAATCAGGAATCAACTACCAGTGTCTCGTGACTCGGGGTTGTGTAGAGGAAGGATGCTAGAAGCAATTTTCCATGCCGGACCTAGTCTGAGCCGTTACCTTTGGCTTTGAGTTCATACACAGATTAGTTCTTTAGATGAGAATTTAGCAATCAAGACAATTCAAAAGCATCAAATAATGTTTTCTTCTATGCATATAAGGTCTCTCTCATTTCTCTTCTTCCAACTCAACAACTTTCTTCTCATTATGGTGACTTTCTGTATTTATCTGCATTTCAAGTAGTTTCTGTTGTTCCTCTTCACTCTCTTTTGCTTCAGTTTCATTCACGGCCTTAGGTTTATTGCTTGTTGACTGCTGATACATAACCCCACCAATCATACAAATCAGAAGGCCAATTGTTCCCACAAATGTTGAATGTTTGTCCCAAATAACAAAGTTAATCACAACTGTCAATAACTTGTTCACTATACCAAGAACTGTAAAGCCAGTTGCAGATATTGCCCTCCGACAAGAGAACCCAAAGAAAGAGATAGCCAAACCAAATATGCAAGATAACCCCACCGGAAAAAACAACACCAAAGGAATGCCAGTCTGACTCGTCTGTGATTTCATGCTTTATCTTCTTCAATTCCCCCATTATAAGTAGCTCCAGGGGAAACAGTAAGAGAGCCTCAAGATTATTGTATAGAACAAGACCCCATGTATTTAAACCAATGGTCATTACCACATGCTTTATATAAACAAAATCAATGGACATGCTAACCAGATAAGCTAGAGCCCAACTATAAGCCATCACTGTGAATTGATAATCTGTTAGAACATAAATCACACTTCCACCGAAGATGGTACCAAGCGAGAGCCACGTCCTGATTGATGGCCATGGCTGGTGCAAAAAGAGGGTCTCTCCTATTGCTACAAAGATAGGAACAGCTGAACGAAAGACGATGAAAGTGTCAACATTGGCATGGAGGAGGAGCTCACTATTGGTGAAAAGAGAGAGGTAAAATATAATCGCTGCAGGTAGAAACCGCCACATGGTCAGGAGGTCAAGAGCATCGTGCTCTATCAACTTAAAATACCCACAAAGAAAGACACCAACTGCACTAGTGAAGTACTGTAAAGCAGTTAGCGCCCCTGGATAAGGAAATTTCATGACAGCCCATTTGTTGATGATGGAAAGCAAAGAAGCTGAGAGGCAATACCCGGCAGCTATACCATAAACAGAGGCATGCTGTAGTAAACTGCCATACCATGTTACTTGGATTTCACTTGAGGGAGCAGAGGCTTCTGACCCATTTGTAATTTTGCCAACTGTTGGATTCTCCTCGTCCTTAGACATCTGAAGTAAACCATAAACTTTTTATTAGTAGGTCTAGACAGAAAATAATGTATTTGCTATAGAAAAAACGGATGGTTGCAACTCCTGACCAGTAGTGACAACAATCATATAGCTCATGTAAAAATAATAAATTGCCAATGGTTGTCATCCAAATAGCTAACATCAAGAAGTCATATTAACTATTAATCAAAAAGCAAAGATCATTATAGGTCCTAGCAGAAATTTACAGATTAACTAAATATTACAAAACAAATCTTAAAGTTCATTATTTAACTGACAGTAAAAAAGGTTTCTACTTGTTGAAACAAGTCACCAACCAAATCAAGTACATTCATAGATTGGCTGTTTTGTCAGTTATAGATGAAATCTGTAAACTTTGTCTTTAGCAGCACTATAAAAAATGCCCACTAATGAAAAAAGAAAAAAAATAATAAAGAGAACGATTTCTCCACAACGACCTTCATTATTAGATGAGACAAAATCAACCAAAGCTGCAGAGTTGAACTTACACCTTAGCCAAAACTTACAACCAGTTAAGCTGGATAAGCACTAGCCACTTCGGCAAACTCCTTCCTGCTGTTAGCAGGTAACATGCATGCTAACAAGTCTATCAGAAATAAACTAAAATTCCTTCAACAGAGAAACCAAGATGACATAGAAACTTATTGTTATGTAACAAACAAATAATCTAAATAACAAATCCCTCTGCTCCAACATACTAACAATCTAAGACACGAATCCTCGATCTTGTTATTGCCCACTTAGAATTACCATTTGTCCAGCTATTTCAGCCAAATAACAACCAGTAACGCCCATTTGTTCATCAGAACTCATGATTGCTGCCACTCTACTAGCATAATTGCAATACACCCAAATAGTTCATCGAAATGTTACAAAATCAATTCAAATCCTTATAATTACTATTTTAAAACTAGAAGAACTGAAATATTTTTTTTTTTTAAAAAAACATTAATCAATTCAATTATTTATCTTCTCGAACAACTATAAACATACACTAATTTAATCGAACAATTTTATTTTTCTTTTTTACAAATTCAACAAGAACTACATTGCAGCAAATGTAAAGCACTTTCCAGATCACAGAACAAAAATAGAAGAGGATTAAAAATAATCTAAAAATAAAGAAGTAATTACCGGAGATTTGCAGTCGGCTGCCGTCGCCGTTGATTTCGTGGATCTCACAGTCAAAAACACTCTCCAAAAACCTGAGATTTCTAGTCAGAGACACAAGGAAGCACACATTTTGGAGTGTAGTCGGTTAATGAAGCTCGAGCTGTAGCCAGTTCTCTTTCTCTTTCTTTTCCCTTTTTTACTATTAAATTTTGAAGTAATTACATTTACACCGCACACAATCCAAACATAAATTAGATAATATTCAGGGATGTATTTGCAATTTTCAGAAATAAAATAATTGTATAAAGCGCATACAATCCGAACTGGCAGCCACGTGGATCGTGTCGGTTAGTTTTTTGAATTTTTACAATTTTCTTCAAACATCGCAACTCTTGTACAGTTATATATAAACTCTTTTATTTTATTTTATTTTTTTTTTGATGTATTTTCGTTCGGAGAAAATGGCTCCCACTGCGTTGGGTGAACGATTAAAGAAATCGGTGACCAAAGACGCTCTTAGATCGTATTTTGCAGAATTCATCTCCACTTTCTTTTATGTGTTTGCTGTTGTTGGATCTTCTATGGCTTCAAGTGAGTCTCGAAATTGATCATAACTATAGTACCAAATGCCATAAGTTCGTTATATATATGTTACATTTTTTGTGTTATGGCAGGAAAATTGATGCCTGAAATGGCGGCGAATCCGACTGTTTTAGTGATCGTTGCTGTTGCTAATGCATTTGCATTGTCGTCGACTGTTTATGTTGCGGCAAATATCTCCGGTGGGCATGTAAATCCGGCTGTCACCTTTGCGAAGGCCGTCGGTGGACATATAAGTGTGCTAACTGCTCTCTTTTACTGGATTTCTCAGATGTTGGCCTCTGTTTTGGCTTGCCTTGTATTGAAAGTAACCACCGTTGGCCAGGTAACACACCACAACAAAAATGTTAACTTTGGTATACATTTATATAGTAATTTCTATTCTATTGATCAAATTATTATATCAAATACATTTGTTAATTAATTTCGAAACATGATAACTTGAAATGTGTACGTACGTTTGTCAGGTTGTACCAACCTACACAATTGCACAAGAAATGACAGGTTTCGGTGCATCTATACTAGAAGCCCTCCTGACATTTGCTCTGGTGTACACGGTTTATGCAGCCGGAGACCCTAAACGTGGTGCGTTGGGTAGCATTGGACCTCTGGCAATAGGGATGATAGCGGGAGCCAACGTCTTGGCAATGGGGCCTTTCTCAGGTGGCTCGATGAACCCAGCCTCTGCCTTCGGGTCCGCTGTGGTTGCGGGTAGTTTCAAGAACCAAGCAGTGTACTGGGTTGGTCCCTTGGCTGGAGCCGCGGTTGCAGGACTTGTGTATGACAATGTGGTGTTCCCTGCCCAAACTCCCCCAGATTCTCTCAGGGGAATTTCTGATGGAATTGGGCTGTGATTTATAGAATCATTGGTGTTTTTAACATGTAATTTGTTTCACTTTTTTTTTTTTTTTTTTTTTTTCTCGTTTACCTTTTCAGTTTAACAAATGCATCTGTTTTTACAGTCTTGATTACTTGTAATATCTGAAGCTTTTATTCCTGTAATAGAGTCATTAAACTCAGATGGTAACTCTGTTATATAGACATAAGGATTTGATGATTAGAAAGTTAGTAAATTGAAGTTAGAGAACCCAATAAAGAAAGATCGGATGATTTCTGGGTATCAAAAGAATAAGTCCATAGGTATATTTTCTCTTTTTGGCCTGTGTTGTTTGGTCTTTTTCCTTTTTCATGTCTAATAAATGCATTTACTGAATTTTGTAGAAAGAACTTGGTGTTTGGAAATCGAGCGACTGTTGCAGATGTAATTTGAGGACGCTGTATGGTGTAATTGGCATTTTTTATTTTATTTTATTTATTTTTTTATTTTATGGCTGTAGTTATCATCAACACCCAGAAGCCTTATAGAGAGTTGGCAGAGAAGGAACAGGAAGTAAGACTAAAATGGTATTGTTGAAACTTGAATGTTAGCTTATTAATTACATGTTTCTTATTTTACCAAATAACCACCGGAATTGTTAAAAGTACAAAAGGTTAAAATTTAGGGGCTGGTAGTCTGGTACCTGTTTTTGACAAATATATTTGTTTTCGAAAACGATTTCGAATTCGTCTCGGGTAAACGTAATTAAATATTTTTACAATTTTAGGTTATAATGTAAAAATAAAAATAAAATGGAAACTTGATATTACAATTTTTATATTTTTAGTTAATCTTTGGACGTGTTTTTACTGTTTTTATTTTCAGAATACAACTTTTTTTAGCATATGCTAACAAACGTGTTTTCAAATTTCAAAATTGAAATCAAAAATACTGTTTTCACTTTCGTTTTTCTTTTCGAAAAACAACAAATAAAATCGCATATCGGACGCACCCTTAGGGGGTGTATTCAATTAAGATTTGATTGGAATCTATAGGGATTTAAAAGTCATGGTGTATTTAATCAAGATTTGTAAAGAATCCATCAAAGTCAAGGGGTATTCAATTCAAATTTTGAAGGACTTCAATGAAATCCAAGTGTATTCAATTCAGACTTTTAAGAAGTTTAAACAAATTTAGGTGTATTCAAAAGTCCATTAATTTGGTAGATTTTGTTTAAGTGATGGAATTTGATGGATTTTAGAATGAAATAAATAAAAAAGCTCTCCACAAATCTTACCCTATACCCATGGATTTCATAGGATTTCACTCTCTCATGAATAACCTCTCAATTTTCTCGGCTCTTAGTATCCCTTTTCATTCTCTCATCAAATACGATTTTTCCCTATTTCACAAAGCTCTTGGTCTCCGCATCTCACAAAACCTTCATTGAATACGATTTTTTTTTTTTCGTTTTTGGTTTTAATTCTTCTTCAATCAAAACAAACAAACAAAATTTTCATCACTTTTATATTGAAATCATTTTTTTCATCTAGGTTCTTCACTTTTATATCAAACAAGCAATCAATTAAGTATATATATATATATATATATACAGTTTTTCTATTATCAGTTTGTCCTGACAATAAATATATCAGGACGAAGAATGTGGACCACAAATTATGAAGAAGTTTTGACAAGTGCATACACTTTGAGTCAAAGTATGTAAATTTAGTGGTTCACATTCTTCGTCCTGATATATTTATTGTCAGGACGAACTGATAATAAAAAATCTGTATATATATATAATGCTTTTTGTTGTTGTTGGTCTCGTCTGAGCACAGGGTTAGAACCAACTTCTTTCGAATTGGTAAACTAGTGCCAACACATTAAAGAGAAAAAAAAACATGGATCTTATGAGCTAATTTAAGAAAAAAATGATTGTATTGTCGTTAATTGTGTAGGTGTACAATATACAAATAAATAGAAAAATAAAGAAACTATTCTAGGAAACTAACAATCTGTACAAAAGACAATTAAATCAATCACCCTAACTATTTTCCTTAATTCTAGCTTTGACACAATCTTCTCCATGATTTAGCTTTGACACAATCTTCTCTATTTACACTCCTTAATTACTGAATATCTTCCAACACTCTTGTAAGGTTCATGATTTGTATTGGCTTGATTCCATTGCAAAACGCTCTATATTTGTAATAGTTGTTGCTTAGGATGTTCTTGGAAGAAAAGAAGCTTCAAAGGTGAAGAGCAACGTCTAGTGCAAATATCGTCTTTAAGAGGTGAAAGCATCAAAGGTATACTTAGACTTCTATCCTCTTGCAAGGCGTTAGCGCGCACACACACAATTCATATATGTGTGTCCCTGGATCGTTGTGCAAACATTTGGTATAACACATTCACACACATTTAAGTATGCACATGCATTGGTCTCTTATAGACAAACATTATAGAATTGCATGTTTTATGACCATTGCGTTGATATGATATACTTGTGTGACATTATTTATATGTTTATGTTTCTTGTATTTTGGACTTGAATATGTTCTTATTTGATTCCTTATTGAGTTCCGGTCATTTTGGTTACTCATTCATTAGGTTTCAAGTCCAAACGATGTAGCTACGCTACTTTGCATTTTCATTCGTTGAGTTGACTTCGTCGTCATTTTTCGAGATGATTTCTCAACCATTTGTCAAAGTTTTATAGTCATCGTTGTGCGTGAGGGAGTCATGATTCATAATTCGAAAACGGATTCGAAATTGGAGTTCAGAGGCCCGAATACGGTTGAAGAACGTGAGAGGAGCGCATGAGGGACTAGCATGGCCAAAGGCCATGCCTTGGCCACCACGTGTGGAGGCCATGTGCCACATGGCCAGAGCACCCCTCTGGTCCCGTGTGCCACACACGACCCACACGGGGTTTGTGAGGTGGCAGCAGCCTCTGATTGGGTCGTTTTTGTTCCCTCCTTGAATCTTTTAAAAGTTCTCCTCATTCCTTCCAAACTAGAACTTGAAGAACATTGCAAAAAGAGAAGTGCTGAAATTTCTTCATGATTTTCATTTTCTTATTTCGATCATAACTTTTTCATATGAACTCGAAATCGAGTGATCTAAAAGCCAAAAATGTTGGTCTCGACGAGAGCTACAAACCCCAAGCATTTTCAGAACTAGTTGACTTTGTCATTTTTCCCAGCGACCTGATTTCAGTACGTGGTTCAATTGTTGTATGTGAAACTTCTTCTTCTTACATTTCGTTTGTTCATCTTTCTGATTCTTCCTAATTGATTGTTGAAATGTGTTGAGAAGTATATTATATCATATGCTAGGGTTTTATGATTGATTGTTTGTTTGAGTTTTAGCCATTTGATTTCAATTGAATATATATTGCTAAACTTGACCTATCTTGAAATTGATTCTAGAAATAGCATATATGTTATGCCTAATGACATTTTCTAGGTTTAATTTCATGATTTAAGAACTAAGATTTTTGTGTGATATATTGAATATTCATATCTTGTTCTTATTGTTTCACATGCTTTGATTTCTAGATAGATTTGTGATTGTGTGTTGAAAGCATAATTCTAGTTTATCACTAAGCATGTACATTTAGCTTGATTGATCATCTAGCTTTATTTGATTGTGTTTGCATCATTTGCATCACTTAGATAATTGCCTTGTGAAAGGTTGAAGTCTCTTGCAAAGTGAGTGAAGCTTTGTGGAAAGAGCAAGAAGTCTGGGTTAGGAAGGTGTTTCGGATAACCAAGCAAGAAGACTTAGCTAGGAGTAGGAAACTCAGGATAGCTAAGCAAGAAATCATCCTAGAAGCTTAAGAGCTTTGGATATGATGTTGCTACCTAGAGGTGTAGGACACACCTTGGATAGGTAGTAGGCTTTGTGGTTCACTAGCCCGAGGGTAAATTAGGAGTTAATAGCTTGAAGTGGATATCATGTGTTGATAGCCTTGAGTGTGTAAATCCTTATTCATATAGTGGATTGCTTTGCCGGTGGTTGTGGTATCAACCCGTGGATATTTTCTCTTTGAGGTTTTACCACGTAAAAATCCTTGTGTCAATTTTTGTTTTAATATTTCTTTATCTTCCATATCTTACATTGATTGCATATCTTATATATTGATTTACTCTTACTTTAGTTAAATCAATTCATTTGTTGAATTTTTTCAAGTATGCATTTTCTTTGTTATATTCCGCATTATTTTTTTAATATTATAAGAAATTGGGCCTATACCTATTCACTCCCCCCCCCCCCGGTCCTTTAGGTATATTTTACACTATTACTTAAGGGAATTTCAACTCCCCCTCAAGTTGGCTTGTAGATGTCTTCCATGGCTAACTTGCTGACTAGAAATTCAAATTGCTTTTTGTATAGTCCTTTGGTGAGTATGTCAACCGCCTGTTGAGTAGTTGGTACATATGGAATGCAGATTAGGCCACTCTCAATTTTCTCTTTGATGAAATGCTTATCAACTTTGATATGCTTTGTTCTATCGTGTAGAACTAGATTTTGAGCAATCGAAATGGCAGCCTTGTTATCACAGTAAATCTTCATAGGTAGAGAAACTGAAATCTTCAAGTCTTCTATTAACCTCTTTATCCACATTGGCTCACAGATTCCATGTGCAAGAAATCTAAACTCTGCCTCAGCACTACGTCGAGCTACAACACTTTGTTTTTTGCTTCTCCATGTAACAAGGTTTCCTCCAACAAAGGTGCAATAGCTTGAGGTTGAACATTTGTCAGTAGTACTGCCTGCCTAATCAGCATCAGTATAGACTTCAATTTGTAGGCTGTCACGTTTTCTAAACATTAGACCCCTTCCAGGGGTTCCTTTTAGGTACCTTAATATTCTGTAGGCAGCATCAAAGTGGTCATGTCCTGGTGAGTGCATGAACTGGCTCACCATGCTCACGACAAAAGCTATATCAGGACGAGTATGTGATAAGTAGATTAATCTCCCTACCAGTTGCTAAAATTTTTCCCTCTCAATCATATCTTCAGGTTTAGCGGGATTGAACTTCAAATTAGCTTCAATTGGAGTCTTAGCTGCTTTGCACCCTAGGAGTCCCGTCTCTTCTAATAGGTCAAGGATGTATTTCCTTTGGTTCACAAAGATGTCTTCTCTAGATCTTGCAAATTCCATGCCAAGAAAATACTTCAATGTTCCCAAGTCTTTGATCTCAAAGTCTTCTGCCATTTTTTTCTTCAAACTTGTTAGTTCTTCAAGATCATCACCTGTTAGGATTATGTTGTCCACATAGACAATTAGGATTACAATTTTACCTTTCTCAGAATGTTTGTAAAACATAGTATGATCAACTTGGCTCTGGTGGTAACCATAGCTCTTCACGGCCTTTACAAAGCGTTCAAACCACGCTCTTGGAGATTATTTAAGGTCATATAAAGACTTCTTAAGCTTGCAGATCTTATCTTGACCAAAAAACTCCTCAAATCCTGGTGGCAGATTCATGAACACTTCTTCTTCTAAATCTCCATTGATGAAGACGTTCTTGACATATAACTGGTGTAAGGGCCAGTTGAAATTAGTTGCTAGAGACAACAGTACACGGATGGAATTTATCTTAGCAACTGGAGCAAAGGTTTCTTGGTAGTCAACTCCATATGTTTGAGTAAACCCCTTGGCCACAAGTCTTACTTTGAACCTCTCTATACTTCCATCTGCCTTACATTTTACTGTAAACACCCACTTGTAACCAACTGTTTTTTAATCTCTAGGCAAGTCAATAAACTCCCATGTCCCGCTTTTCCTTAGAGCATTCATCTCTTCCATCACTGTTTATTTTCAATCGGGATCATCAAGTGCTTCCTGAATGTTTCTTGGAACAAACAAGTTAGAGATTTTAGATGTAAAGGCTATATGTTTTTTTTAAGAGTTTACCATAAGATAGGTATTTGGAAATGGGATAATTAGTGCAAGAGTGTGTTTCTTTCCTAATTGCTATGACTCCCCAATGAAGAAAGGATATAAATGTTATCATCTCCTATCCTGGAAATTTTTTGTGTCTATGGATGTTACTTCCAATGAGACACAATCTTATTTTAATGGTCACTATCTTCAGAGGGAGTGTGGTAGTAAAGATAGTGATGAGTATCTTTGAATCTTTGGATCTTGAATATGAGCCTAATTCTATTAAGGACCCGGTCCTTGGAGGGACTCAGTCCGCTAGAGTCTCGGTCCTGAGGAGAATCCGGTAAACAGCTTGGCGCCGCCTGCATGGCCTGGTCCCTAGGGAAACCCGATCTAACATTAAGCAACCTCGAACATCATAACATCGAGATCTAATAAAGATCCAGCCCCTAGACAATATTCGGCCTCCTTAGGTATTGGGTTAGAACCATCGACCCGTCACTGTTTGCAAGTCACTGTTCATATGTCACTATTCACCATCACTGTTCACGCGATGACTATTCATTTGATAGAACTGTTCACGAATCGGTACTGTTCACTCAGTGGCACTGTTCATGACACTGTTCACATGTACTATTCAAGTCAATTTTTTTAAAGCTATATTCTAGGGTTTCTCGTTCTTGCATGGCTTAGGGTTTATCAATCCAATTTTATTAAGGGATATGAAGAGAATGGTGTTTTGGGTAGGAAATGGTGTAGGATTGATTTGGATGTGTTGGGACTTGGGAGGATTCCTAAACCTAAGAATGATGTAAGAAAAAGGGTGTATGGTCGTGTGAGGGCGTATGGTACAAATCAGAAAACTACATATTGTAAGTTCCTCAAGTTTGATTGGCTTGTTTCGGTGACAAACCATATGTGGGGCTTGATGTAAGGGTAGCTTAGGCATTTGATGGTTGGTGATTTGCATAACCAAGACCCTCTCAAGACCTCAAGAGAAGAAACACTAAAGGTATATTCTTGTGTTTACTTGCTTTGAAGAGATCTAGTTGCACACATACACAACTCATGCATATATATACTTCTTGTATATTATGTGTTTTATTTGTGTGCATTCATGTTCTTGAATTCTCTTCAAGCTTGTTTTAAATGTTTGCATCTTGTTCATTGAAATGCCATGACATGTTTAGGCATTAGGATGCAAAGCCATGAATTCTTTTCATGTATGTTTTAATTGATTGCATCTTGTTCAATGACAATGCCTTCTCGAAGTATGTTCGGAAACGTCCGCGCGTGCACGTTGGAGTGCATGGATTAATGCGATGATCTTCGTTGGAGAAGCTCTTGTCTTCTCATTTGGTTTCACCATTTTTGGTGAAACGGCGGTTGAGATCGGCAGCCAGACCATCGATTGAAACCGCCCTTTAAGACCTGATTGTTTAATGTCTCGGGTCCAAATCGACGATTGTGATCGGCAGTTTCATAACCGCCGAATAAAAGCGCCGTTTGAAACCAATGTTCTCCGATTTCAATTCGGCGGTTCACATTGGCGGCCTAGCCGCCGATTGAAACAGTCAATCGGTGCGTTTCAGGGGCAACTTTTCAAAATGATGTAGCTTCGTTTTGACACCTTATATATATATGCCTCTTTGTTATTAGGTCGAGTTTAAGAGTCCAAAATTAGATTTTTCACTTAGGATATTTTTCAAGTGAGAAAAATTCATAAAGAACTCTCATTTATCACTAAAAGTAATTCCCTTGTGCATCAAAGATTCAACTTGCATCATCTATGACCATATAGGATGCATTCATACATGGGTTTTCAACAACACATCTTACTTGGTAAGGCTTTCACTAATTTCATCTAATCTTAGTGGTTTTCTTATCAAGCCTTCTCTTGTATTACTTGTATGCTCTTAGAACATATTCTAGATACAAGATAGAGATTGTTAGTTTTGTCTTCATTGAGTGATGTATTGTGATAGATGTACCTAGGATTATTTAATCTAAGTTAGCTAAGCTTTATGACATGTCATTTAACATTTGATATCTAGGATTGATTTAATTGTCATATTATAATCCTAGATAAGCATTTAGTGTTCCCTAGCTCTATTTGCATTTTGAATATCATATATATTCACATAGACTATCTGATCTCTTCATTGAGAAGTAAGTCTTGTGTGGCTAAGGTGGCTTGGTGCACAAACAATTGGACTAGGTACACTTTTAAAGGCCTACGGGTAGTAGTAGTGGGTTATAGTTCGAGAATGGTTGAGGTCAATCTAGGATGTAAACATCATTACAATTAGTGGATTCTAGGTTCGTGTGTAGCGCACATAATAACCTGTGGTTTTTCCCTGTTGAGGATTTCCACGTAAAAATCAAGCGTCCTTTAATGTCCACACTATTATGCTTGATTTATTAATTGGACTAGATTGAGGTTATTTTCTTAATATTAACTAAATGTGAAATTTTGGTAAAAAGGGTTAAAATCTATTCAGCCCCCATCTAGAGTATTTTATTAGAACACACCACTGCACATTATTTGTTTTACATATTTATATGGTTGCCAAAAATAGGTCTGAAAAGTGTTGATGTCATCAGAAAGCCCCACAACAACACCAAGTAAGGGAACAACAGAGCAAACCAAATAGCAAAACAGAGCACCAAGCCCAGCAGAGAACAAACAACACCAAGCTAGGAAAAAAAAAAACTAAAAACAGAGTAAACCAAACAGCAAAACAGAGCAGCACGTAGAAGCCCCACAACCACCGTAGCAACCCAGCACAAAAAATGACACACAACCAAACCACTCAATGATATCACCGCTCGAAGCTGATCCCCAAATTAACTACTACTTGAGCATTATTGTAAAATAGTTATGAGTATGACCATCATGGGTACTGCGCGGGTCCATACCCGCGCACTACTCACGCATTATGGGAGTCAAATTCGCCCATATCAGCAATTCAGACCTATTTTTGGGAACCCTATAAATATATTCTGTCCTGATATCAACCACACGCCCACACACATATTTTCCTTAACTTTTCTCCTTTCAGATCTAGAATCAAACTCTCCCACCGTATCCAAATCCCACATACCCATTCCTTGTATCAAGGTCAAGGTCCTTTTGTACAGGTAACTCATTAGGAACATAAACAACATTAGGTAAAGAATATTCTAGAGTACTTGAAGAATTTATAGGTTCATTACCCGGGGCATCAAATTGAACTTGTGCTGAAGGGACAGTCGGCTCTCTACTTTTTTGACGATTTTTTCTCCTTGTATAAACACGAAGCTTTGTGTTACATTCCTTAAGAACTATAGATAGTATTTTTTTTCCCCTGTCGAAGATTCAACAATGCCTGGCAAAACAGTATTAGGAATAATAGTTTCCCTGTCATTAAAAACATTTAAATCCTCTATTGAAGATGTGGGATTAGAAAACAGATTTAGGTTTTCACAATCCATGTTTTAGGTAGAGGAGTGGGAATAACGTCCTAGAAATTTTCTTCTTTACTTTGTCTCTCCCCCTGAAGAAAATTCTTCTGAAAGTAAGGTTGATGTTCAAAAAAAGTAACGTCCATAGAAACAATAGTTTTCCTAGTTTTTGGATTAAAACATATATATCCCTTCTTATTTGGTGCATAACCAATAAAAACACATTTTTTAGCCATTGGTTCAAGTTTTGATTGCCTCTTACTAGATAAGTGGACATAAATAGTGCAGCCAAAAATTTTAAGGGGAAGGTTAGATGGAATACATGTCTCATAAAACATTTTTTAAGACATTCAAGTGTTGTACTATAGTTGAGAACACGAGTGGGCATCCTGTTGATTCAATAGGATGCTGTTAAAATAGCTTCACCCTAAAGATATTTTGGAACATGCATGGAAAACATAATGGCTCTTGAAACTTCAAGTAAGTGTTTGTTTTTGCACTCAACAATACCATTTGTTGAGGTGTATCAACACAAGTAGATTGATGGTGAATGCTTTTTTTTCTCAAAAAACTTCCAAGTACTTGGTTAAAATACTCATTCCCATTATCAGTATGAAGAATTCCAGTTTTAGTTTGAAATTGGGTTTCAATGGTATAAAATTTTTTAAATAAGTTTTCAATTTCAAATTTTTCACTTATTAGATAAAGCCAACATAAACGAGTATGATTGTCAATAAAAGTCACACACCATTTTTTTCCAAAAAAGGTATTGATCCTCGAGGGACCCTAAACATCTCTATGGATTGAATAAAAAGGTCTCGAGGCTTGATAAGGCCTTGAAGAATAAATAGTTAGGGGTGGGCACGGTCCGGTTTGGTCCGGTTTCGACTAGAACCAGACCAAACCAAAAATTTCGGTCTTTTAAAAAATAGGACCAGTTTGGACCATTCTTTTTTTCAGATCGGACCAGACCAAATTATATTTATTCGGTTCGGTCCGGTTCGGTTTGACGGTTTGTGACTTGAAATCCAAAATTCCAAATAGTTGAAAATTTAAAAAATATATAATTATTTATGGCATGATAAAATGAGCAATTCATGTATAAATATAAACTAAGTTGTATAAAATAATAAAATATATTCAAATATAATATTTAAAATTCAAACAAAACCTTCCTATTGGACCAAATAAAGTAATACTCTATCTTCCAAAAAAATAAAGTAATACACTGGAAGCCAAACAATGGAGGCTTAAAGACCATTATAGGGTCAAGACAATCTGTGAACATTATTCAAATTTTCGAACGTAAAATTTAAAAATCCAAATAAACTAAAAGCTTCCAGGTCTGTTCTAATTGGAAGAGAAAAACAAATACAACTAATAAATAAATATAGGTAAATGATGTCCTCCAGATGACACTTCTATGTCCTCCACTTTTCCAAGCATTAAATCTAAAAAAAGAAAAGAAAAAAAGAAGTACAACAATTAATAAACTGAAGATGTTGTGAAATATATATATATATTTGAGTAATAATTTAATATATTACTGAAACAACTGATATACATCATACAAATCAAAACTGAGCTCAGCTTACGCAGCTTGAAACAACTGATATACATCATACAAATCAAAACTGAGCTCAGCTTGAGTTTTCATACCAAGAAGACATATACATACAAACTTCTTATAGTATAAAAATTAATAAGTAATAAGTAATAATTACTAAAAGTATTCGGTTTACGGTCCGGTCTGAGTTTAATATGCTTGGACCATAGACCGGACCGGACCATACGGTTTTACTATAATAAAACCATACGGTTTTTTTTTAAAGTACGAAACCGAACCAAACCAAGCGGTTTAGTTTGGTTTGGTCTGGTTTACGGTTTATGGGCTTTTTTGCCCACCCCTATAAATAGTTTTATGACTTTTTGATATAATGCAGTTTTCACAATGAAATATAGAACAATCCAATCTACGAAATAAACTAGGAAATAATTTTTTAAGATAGGGAAAACTAGGATGCCCTAGTCTATAATGCCAAAACATAATTTGATCATTAACATGGATAGAATTGATACTACTTAGGCCTTGAGCTTCTTTATTCTTAGAGCCTTCATCTTCAAAATAGTAGAGACCATTTATCATTCTAGCACTGCCAATCATCTTCCCCGAGCTTTGTTCCTGAAAGACATAATGAGATTCAAAAAAGGTCACATGAGAGTTAGAATCTCTAGATAGTTTACTAACTGATAGGAGGTTACATGCAAGTTGAGGAACATGGAGAACAGACTTAAGAGAGATGGTTTTAGATAAAACCAAACTTTGGCTGTCTATAGTAGAATAGGAACCATCTGCTATGCGAATTTTTTCATTACTAGAACAAGTGTTATAATTATGAAACAAATGAGAAAATCTTGTCATATGATTAGAAGCTCCTGAATCAATGATCCAAGGAGTACAGTAAGAAGGAAAATGACAAGATAGGGCATTTGATTCATTACCTGTTTGAGCAAGAGAAGCATTAGGAGTACCAGACAAACCAGAGTTAGATTTCAGCAGCTTTAGAATTTGATCCATCTACTATTTGTTAAAGGAGATAGATTCGGCCTCATGTGCAGTAGGAGAACAGTGGAACTGTCCTTCATGTGAGCCCTTCCAATCAATGTTTTAAAAGGCGAAAGGCTATGCGAGGCAATGACCCCTTCATGAGGCGAGGCGATTGCCTCGAGGCGATCGAGGTGGTAGCCTCAACCGAAAATGGAAAAAAAAATTTAGAAAAAAATAAATAAATTCATAAAAGTAGAAAATGTTCCATAATATTCAATAAAAGAGTCATTCAACAATTCCAACATAAATATCCCTAATAAAATTAAACATTACAAAAGAAAACCATCATCCTAATGACAAATGACCACTAGATATCAAATAGACTATCAGTTGTATCAAATGCTGGAGCCCTGTAATGTGGATCAAAAGTATAATTCTCTTCATCATCATCTGAACTTTCTTCCTCTAAAGGGTCAAACTGAACTTGGTTTGAAATGTCCTGCCACCCATTTACACCATCCGCTCGTTGCAAAGCCCTTCCTTTGTCTACCAAATAATATAAAGTTAAATTATAATTTAAAATATCATTGTATCTGAACACTGAAGTTATTAAATTTAATTACAGAATTTCTTACTTGTATTTCTCTTCCTCTTTTCTACTACTTGATGGCTCCCACTCGGTTGACTCATATCCACATCTTGATCAACCATCCACTCATCATCTGAAGGCACATCTTCCATAATCAATGGATCTTCATCATCCTTTAGTGCCTGTTTTGTTAAGAATTTATGCTGCAACCTTTTATTGTACATTATGTACACCAAGGTATTCAATCTTGCTGTGCTTAATCAATTTCTCTTCTTCGTATGAATCTACAAAATTTTTGTAAGAACTTGACAATTAAGAAATACTAAATTCATTTTAATCTACAATTGAGAATTCTAAGTAAGCCCGTACCATATTAAATGCACTCCAATTCCTCTCACAAGCCGAGGATGAGCAAGTGAGACTTAAAACCCTCACAGCAAAACTTGAAAGCTCCGGAGCTTCGTCTCCAAATGTAGACCACCAATTGGCTACACTTAGAATAATAAAGAGTTTAAAAACCAAATACAAGACTATAAATTTCATCAAGAAATGAATAAATCTAAACAATAACTTTTCTACCAGGGCTCCGATTGTTGATTAGAGTTTTTGCTTGTCCAAAGCCAAACAACCCTTTCCTAAACTTAAAGAGATCAATTTGTAAATTTGCATTGAATCTCTCCTCCTCATTGGGAATAAGTTTTTCTATGCACACCATCAACCCAATCTTTATCTCAGGATGAGAGGACAAATCATCTGAATATTGAAATCGGGGATTCAGTAAATATGCAGCTGCATGCAAATAGCGGTGCAATTGGTACTCCCACTTTTCATCAATAATTTTCCATATCTCTTTGTATGATCCTTCCTCATTCCCTAAATTATTGGCTATTCCTCCTTAACCTTATCCATGGCGCCATAGATGAATCCCAATTCGGGCATTTTCTTAGAATCTACCATCCTCAACACATTTACAAGGGGTTTAGTAGTTTTTAATGCATAAGAGATGCTACCCCAAAACGTGTTGTCCCTCAAGATAATCTTCTTGATCTCTTTTCCCTCGGTCTTTTTTGCCCAAGTACACCCATCCCATTCCTTTGAAACAAACATTTGCTCCAAAGGTTGCCTCAGACCATACACACTATCTAATGTCAAGAATGCCGTAGCAAATCGGGTAGGAGCGGCACGAATCAACTCTTTGTTAGTGTGCTTCCTCATCAAAGCCAACACCCATCCATGGTTGTATATGAAGTTACTCACCTATTGTATATGAATAACAATATCAAGATATGTGATATTATTTATACTAATTATTAAAACATTTATGTAATGATTTATACCTTTTTCGCTTTCCTCAGTGCATATCTATGTTGAGGTAGATCTCCAATTTTCTCAAGTATTAAGTCAACACAATGAGCAGCACAGGGTGTCTACCATAGTCGTTTCCTCTTCTCCATCAACATCTCACCCGCTTTCTTGTAGTTGCTTGCATTATCTATCACAACTTAAACCACCAAGTCTTTTCCAACTTCTTCAACCACTTCATCCAGTAGGTTAAACAACAATGTAGCATCTTTAATTGTATCACTAACATCAACCGATTTCAAAAACACCGTGCCTTGCGGATTGTTTACAAGGAAGTTTACCAATTGTCTTCCTCTCATATCCTTCTACCCATCCGACATAATGGTCACCCCTGTTTGACTCCATGTTTTCGCTACATTGGATACAATTTCTTTTGTATTGTCTTCTTCCACCTTCAATATGGTTGTGCTCAACTCATGTGTTGTAGGTGGTTTTAGACCACGGTCGTAATTCCCAATTGATCGGCACATATTGATGAACGATGGACTACTAGCAACATTAAAAGCGATTCCATTCGTGAAGAAGAATATGTCTATGTCCATGTCCATACATGTTTTATCACGTGCCTCCTTCTCATTCTTGTTTTTACTCCCATATCCTCTGGATGATCTTCTTCAACATTCAGGACGAACCTATCCATTGGTTCTCTAATTCCTCTTTCACTAATGCTACCTGAGCTTGAACCCGGTTTGGTTTTACTGTTCAGGTTGACAGAATTGTCAATCCTTTCTTCACGTGTCAATTGTGCCCTTTTTTTGACACTATCACTTTTCTCCATATATGCTTTGATTTCATCTCTCACTTCTGGGGTGACCCTTTAACACGGGGTGGCATTACCGAAAACACCTGCAAGGTGTTCTTTCATCCTATACACCCCCCGTTTAATACTTTCTCACAAAAATTACATTGGATATACTTGTATGCTTTTTGTCCATCCATTTCAATCTCTTTCCCATACTTCCAAGCTGGATCTTTACATGTCGACATCTCCAATTCTACAACATATCATTGTAGAACATATTACTGTCGGTTATTTTTTTAGCAACATTACAACATTACAAAAATATTGACATTGACAGTTGTTTTTTTAGCAGCATATATATATATATATTTTACTGTCAGTTATTCACATTGCCAATTGTTTTTAGTAGAACATATTACTGTCAGTTATTCACACAATCACAATGTCAATTTCTTTTTTAGCAGCATATATATATATATAAAAAAATTCTAATGTAACCGTGGAACAAGAGAAGATATATATATTTTTTAGACATCAATTTGGAGGAGAGAAGTTGAAGAAAAAAAACTGAAAACCGAAAGTAGAACATCAATTAGAAGTTTAGAACAACAATTTTTAAAAAAGAAATTAGAACAGTAATTTTTTAAACAGCAATCAGAAGTCAGAACAGCAATTTTTTAAATAGCACCCAAAAACCAAAACCCAAAGAAGCATATGTATATCAAAGATTCAAAAAAGCATTTGGAGGAGAGAAGTTGAAGAAAAAAAATGGATCATCTCGTATGCTTACAGGAGAAGTTGGAGGAGAAGATGGGAAGGAGAGATGAAGTCGTCGGAGAAGTTGGAGGAGAGAATCGTCGACCACTGGAAGAAGCTAATCGCCGACAACTGGAAAAAGAGAAATGGTCGGCTGCTGTAAGAAGAGAAATGACAGCCGGAAGAAGCTGATCGCCGGTCGCCAAAGATAGTGAGGTCGCCTGCTGTCAGAGATGGTGAGGTCGACGCTTGAGGTCTTTTGCAATGAACAGAGGTTGGAAGTTTAGGGCAATGGAGATATTTTGCAATTTGGGTTTCACGATTGGATTGTGGATTTGTATTTTAATTAAAATATATATATATATATATTATGTTTGATTGCCAAATAGTGTCGTTTTACACCACCAAGAAAAACAAAAAAAAAAAATCAGGTGTAAAATGATGTCGTTTTACACCAATTGAAAAAAAAAAAAAAAAAAAACCCATTAAAAACGCATAACTGTCGCCTCACAAGAGGCGAAACGAGGCGGTCGAGAGGCAACTTTTTTGGATAAGGCTGGTGATGCGGTCGCCTTGGGGCGATTTTCACACCGAGGCAGTTGAGGCGGTGAAACTAATTATAGCACGGTGTGTATAAAACTATCTAGAGGGGGGGTGAATAGATTTTACGCTTTTTACCCAATTTTTCGTGTTAGTCAAAATTACGAAATTACCCCTAAATAGATAAAGCAATAAATCAAGTAAAATATGCGGAAAATAAATAACACTTGATTTTTACGTGGAAACCCTCACGGGAAAAACCACGGGCTAGTAAGTAAGCCACACTCGAACCTCGAATCCACTAAATGTGTAAACGATTACAACCTAATCCCGGAAGTAATCACACACCTACCTAATCCCGGTATGAGTGAACCTAGTCCAATTTGCTTGCGATCTAAGCAACCTAATCCCGGAAGCTACACACAAGACTTACTTTCTCTATGAAGAGAATACAACCCTAAGTGAATATATGTGAATATCCAAAATGCAACATAGAGCAAGGGAAACCCTATATGCTTATCTAAGATGATTAATATGCAATTAGAACAATCCTAGATATTAAAAACTAAATGACATGTTCAATCAAATAGTTTAGCTAATCAAGATTAAGCACAAAACTTAATTAGCTATCACAATACAACACTCAATCATGTCAACACAACAATCTCTATTTTGAATATTAGATTTTAATCTAAGAACAAACAAATAATAAAAGAGATGCCTTGATAAATAAAACACTAATTATAAATGATAATAGTGAAGAACATACCAAGGGAAGTGTGTTGACCAAGACCCATGCTAGTAAACATCCTAACTATGCTAGAAAATGCTTAGATGATATTTTGATGCATATGAAAATGGGTTTTGAGAGTTAAAGACAAGTTCTTGGGAATTTTTTTCTTGAAGATATTTTTGCTCTCTCAAAGTGTGTATATATTACTCCTTAAAAAAATGAAGAAGAAAGTATATATACATGTAAAAGTGAATCAGGTCAAGAATGAAATAAGAAAAGAAAACGTTTTAAAAATTATATATATTATATATGCATGAATAAATATATATAATATATAATATATGTATATGACAAAACAGGTGATGCACGAAGGAAAATATATATAATATATAAAGTATATAAACAGCAGAGGCGGCACTATAATATATATATATATATATATATATATAGATATTTTAACAAAACAAACAAACAGAATAAAAGCAAATAAAATAAAGAAGAAAAGAAAAAGCATCAGGTGCGCGTTGCGAGGACGTGAGTGCAACGGGGGCAGAGAGAGTATCATGGCGTGGGGAGCCCGTGGCTCACGCCACTCTCTTGCTTGCCTTGCTAGGTGTGGCTATCATGCCACACTAAGCTAATTTCGGACCCGAGTGTTCTTCAGTCCAGTTGACCTTAAATCTTGGAATCCAATTCCGTCTTCGGAATATTGACCCGGATTTAATTATAAATATAGAAAATTATATAACTTTCCAATTTAAACTCGGAATTGAAATCCGGTTTCCGATAAAAACACGGAATGTCCCAAATGTCTCGGAAATCATCCGAAACATATAGAAAAGTCTCCGAATCGCTTGGAACTCATCTATGGACAATTCCACACATAAAAAAAATATAATAAAGAAGTGCAAGTGTGATAAGTGACATGTGAAGAGAATGCACACAAATGCAAGTATGCTAAGTGAGTGTGTGCACTAAATCTCTTCATAGAAAATTAAGCACTAAACATATACCTTTGGAGTGCTTAACACTTGCAAGGGCCTTGAGCTTGAACACATTCCTAAGCTACCCTTACATGATCCCCACATATGGTTTGATCACGAAATAAGCCAATTAAAAACTACGGGAATCCTTACAATCTCCTCATTTGGCTATTTCGTGACAAAATCACCACTCACATTGATTCCTCACAAAAAATAGAAACAACGGGATAGCATAGATCTTCTACAATACAAAGAGATAATAAACAAAATAAAATCTTCAATGCTCCAATCTCTTGTAGAACAACCAACCCTACAAAACAAAGTTTCTATATTTTTCCAAAAAAATACATGTGAGATTAATCAAGTGATATCAAAACAAGCATTTGCATTTTTAGAATTTAGGCACAACATTACAAAATATATGCAATGTATGATAAATGCAATGCTCCCCCTCAAAGGGTTACTCCCCCTCAATGTGTTATCTCCCCAATGTGCACAATTGCAACACCAATTTGCATCTTCCCTTACCATATCCTACTCCCCCTTTTTGTCATGATATAGGCAAAGGAGTAGTCCCCAACTGGGTCACTCAAGGCAAAGAGAGATAGTAGCATACTAAATATTTGCATAGTCATATAAGCCACTTTATGCATCTCAATAAATTGGAGAGAAACAAGGAGATTTATTTTTATTGAAAATGTGTGAATAATCATGCTTTGCATACAAGACATGTAGCATTCAAGTCCAAAATACAATGATATTTGGCAAAGTAAATGACAAAGGTTTCTAAATGAATTCAAACCAATTTCACCATTTGTCATGAGAAAAGCAAGGATATAGAGATTATTGATTTCAATTTAAGAGTAACTATATCCAACTTTATAGGCGAAACATGGCATGAGCGACTTTGCACCCTATTTGATTTTTCCGGATAAGATATCCGTATAATAGTAGCCATGTTCAACTAATAAAGAAAGAGAGACATTTGGAAAATAAATTCCTTTGAATGGATACAAGATCCTTTATTCATTTTGAGTCTCATAAGCTTTCACACAAGTTTTTGCATTTTAAGAATATGTAATCATCAATTCATGCTTTCATGTGAGCATGTTATATGAATTTCATGCTTTTTCATTTGACATTGGCATGTTATTTAAAAGAATCATCATGTCATGGAGATAACTATAGGTCATTCACATCATACTTCCTAAGAAAATCTCCTAGTCCAAAAATGCATGTTTGAACATAAATATGACATGGATTGTAGACAAGCATTGATCACACTTATTAGATAGAAAACATATATACATATGTGCAACCAAGCTTACTCAAGCAATTAGGAAAGAGGCATAAGATTTTTCAAATTTTTGCAAACAACAAATATGCAAAATAGCTCTCTTTGCTTGAGTTCCCCATATGGGGTCAAGTATAAATCACATCACTCCACAAGACATATCCCAATAGATCTACTAAGAGTTTTAAATCGAGTAGCATCTAAGGGTTTAGTAAATAGGTCCGCAAGTTGATCATTAGTACCTACATGTTCAAGTACTATGCATTTATTTTCAACAAGCTCTCTAATGAAGTGATGGCGGATGTCAATATGCTTAGTTCTAGAATGTTGCACCGGATTCTTGGAAATATTAATTGCACTCAGATTATCACAAAAGAGAGTGAGAGTACCTTGGTTGAATCCGTAGTCTACTAGCATTTGCTTCATCCATATAAGTTGAGTGCATCCACTCCCCGCGGCTATGTATTCGGCTTCTGCCGTGGACAAGGAAATCGAGTTTTGCTTCTTGCAAAACCAAGACACCAAGTTGTTGCCTAGAAAGAAACAACCGCCCGATGTGCTCTTCCTATCATCACAATTTCCTGCCCAATCCGCATCACTATATCCTACAAGACTAGGATTAGTGTCAAATGAGTACCAAATCCCATAGTTGGAAGTCCCATTCACAAAGCGAATGACTCTCTTAACCGAAGAGAGATGGGACTCCTTGGGATCGGATTGGTACCTAGCACAAACTCCTACACTAAATGATATATCGGGCCTACTTGCGGTCAAATAGAGCAAGCTCCCTATCATGCCACGATATAAGGTTTGGTCCACACTTTTACCGCTAGCATCCTTGCTTAGCTTCAAAGTGGTGCTCATAGGAGTGTCACAATGTTTGGCTTTTTCAAGACCAAACTTCTTCACTAGGTTTTTGGCATATTTGGCTTGGGTTATGAAAATCCCATCATCTAGTTGCCTAATTTGCAAACCTAGGAAGTAACTAAGCTCACCAACAAGACTCATCTCAAACTCATGAGACATGACATCAACAAATTGTTGGACCTTGGTGTTGTTGGTGGAGCCAAACACTATGTCATCAACATATATTTGAGCTATGAAAAGCTCATCATTGTCTCTTTTGATGAATAGTGTCTTGTCAACACTACCTCTTGTGTAGTTATTGTCAACAAGAAATTTAGTGAGGCGCTCATACCAAGCCCTCGGTGCTTGTTTCAACCCATATAGAGCCTTCTTGAGGCGATAGACATGGTTGGGGTGGTGAGCATCCACAAACCCCTTGGGTTGTTCAACAAACACTTCCTCTTGCAAGAAGCCATTGAGGAAGGCACTCTTGACATCCATTTGGTGCAATTTGAACTTGTGCACACAAGAAATGGACAAGAGAAGCCTAATGGACTCTAAACGGGCAACGGGAGCAAAAGTCTCCTCAAAGTCGATACCCTCAATTTGAGAGTACCCTTGTGCTACAAGTCTAGCCTTGTTCCGCACTATGTTGCCATCCTCATCGGATTTGTTCCTAAATATCCATTTAGTGCCTATGACATTAGTGGTCTTAGGCCTAGGAACTAGAGTCCAAACTTCATTCCTTTCGAATTGGTTTAGCTCTTCTTGCATGGCAAGAACCCAAAACTCATCATTTAAGGCTTCTTCAACCTTTTTGGGTTCAATTTGAGAGGTGTAGCAAGTGTAGCTAATAAGATTAGCAAGTTGACGTCTAGTCCTAACACCCTCTGTTGTATGTATAAACTCGCCCAACTGACACGTCATCAAAGGAGCTAACAAAAGGTTGCCACATCATTCATTGACCGGGTAAAAGGTAGAGGTTTGACCAGTCAGGATGAAAAAATAGCTTAGACCAGAGGGAAGTCAAAGGCATGGTCGCCAAAACCAAAAACCTACTCGCCGAATATAGAAGTGTACTCGCCAGATATACAGTACCCAGAAAGTAAAAGTACTCGCTGGACCAGCACACTGGGCTCGAACCGACTCGGCATAAACACAGAAGCAACAAGGAATCGCAAAAAGGAAAGAAGACCCAATCCGCGACAGAAAAGGATCCTAATGCAAATCAACAAGGGGAAACCCTAAATAAACATGTATAAATAGAATCACCTATCCTACGAGGAAGGGGTTCAGAGAAATAGAGAGAGAGAAAAGAGAGCAATTGTGAGAGATTAGAGAGTGTAACGAAGCAACGAAAACCTAGTATTATTCTTCTGCCCTCAGGGGCGCCGTGGTTTTTTCCCATTCAAGGGTTTTCCACGTAAAACTTGTCTTTTGCATGTGTTCTTAATTTTCTTGCTTTATATTAAATTGATTTAATTGTTGAGTGCGTGGCAATCCAAATTTCACCGTCAACACCCTCATTAACCTCTCCAATGATATCTTCTTTATCATGGAGTTTCCTAACCCATGGAGCGGGTTCTTTAGAGTCCAAGAGAGGAACTCTATCAATAGGTTTTGTGTCATCATTGTTGACATTAGATGTCCCAACATTAGGAGACACCACAACCTTCTCTAAAGGCGAAACATCACTAAAAATAACCTCCTCCTCATGATCATTAGACTTGAGCCTAGTATCATCAAATACGACATTAGATGATTCCATAACACTTAGAGTTTTTAAATTGAAAACTCTATAGGCTCTACTATTCAAGGCATAGCCAATAAAAATACCCTCATCACTCTTAGCATCGAATTTGCCAAGTTGATCACGGTCATTCAAAATGTAGCATTTGCTTCCAAAAGTGTGGAAGTAGCTAACATTTGGCCTCTTACCTTTCCATAACTCATAGGAGGTGTTTCTAGTACCGGGCCTTAGGAAAACTCTATTTCCTATATAGCAAGCCGTATTGATGGCTTCGGCCCATAGGTTCCTAGGGACATTGTTGCTAAGCAACATCACACGGGCCATCTCTTGAAGGACCCTATTTTTCCTCTCAACAACTCCATTTTGTTGAGGTGTCCTAGGAGCCGAAAACTCATGGGAGATACCTAAACCATTACAAAAGGTTTCAAAGGTAGCATTCTCAAATTCCCTCCCATGGTCACTTCTAATCCGTTTTATGCTTTTAATATTAGAGTTCATCTCATTTTGTATTTTATTACAAAGCATTTTAAACTTATCAAAAGTTTCGGATTTTTCTCTAAGAAAATATGTCCATGTGAACCTAGAGAAATCATCAACACAAACAAAAATGTATCTCTTTCCACCCAAACTTTCGGTTTGCATGGGACCCATGAGGTCCATGTGGAGAAGCTCAAGAGGCTCATTGGTGGTGAGATACTTACCCTTTTTGTGCGTGCTTTTAGTTTGCTTTCCTTGTTGGCAAGGTCCACAAATACCATTGGCTTTCTTCCCAAGCTTAGGGAGGCCACGCACACAATTGAACTTTCCAAGGGTCCATAGATCCCTAAAGTTCATGTGGCCAAGTCTTTCATGCCACAACTCAATTTGCTCATCCATGGACACATGATTAGATACAATACTAGCTTCAAGACAATAACAATTGTCGCTAGATCTCATGCTCTTCAACAAGGTTTGTCCATCGGGTTTAAGGATAGAGCACTAATCTTTAGAAAATAAGACGGAATATCCTTCATCACTAAGATGTGAAATGCTAATTAAATTGGCTTTCAAGCCATCAACATATAAAGCATTGGATAAGGAGGGTAATCCGGGAACGGAAATGGTTCCTTTCCCTACAACATTTCTTTTGGATCCATCACCAAAAGTGACATTTCCACCTTCCTCCATAACAAGAGTCTCGAAGAAACTCTTGTTTCTCGTCATGTGCCTAGAGCACCCACTATCCAAATACCAAAAATTAGAAGAATTTGCCTTCAAGGCTATTTGTGCAACATGGCAAACATTTTCATTCTTTCTAATCCACTTAGCAACAATTTTAGATTTCTTAGTGGTCTTTGGTACATGTGCTCTACTATTTCTAGGATCATGCAAATCAATATTTTCATTCCTAGAAACATGCATCTTGGCTCTATTATTTCTTTTTTCAATCATACTTTGTTTTCTACACATTTTAATATATTGAAAGCAATTTGGTCTAATATGACCATCACAACCACAAAAGTGACAAATAGGGATGAAAAAAGGAATCATACCTCGCCTTTGAGCACGTCCATGTCTTTGTGGATAAGTGGGTTCAATCCATCTTCGTTGTTGAACCGGTCTTGGTTGCTTCCAAGCTTGAGGTTGCATGATTGGTCTCTTTCCTTTGTGAGCCAATTTGGGAGGAGTATTGGCTTGAGGAACTCTAGGGGGTTGAGCTTGAGATTTCCTTCTTGGCCCCATTTTCACTTATGCATTAGAACATTGTCCTACTTCTAACTTCTTCCTAGGAGGTTGCACAAATGAAGTATCTTCGTTCTTCGAGCTCTTGACAAACACTGTCTTGTTAGAGGTTGAGACTTTCTTGCCATCTTCATACCCAAGACCTCTCTTGTCACTTGGACTCTTTCCAACACCAAGTAAATGATCAAGCTTCTTGGTGCTAGAATCTATCCTAGCCAAGGACCCTTTAACCTCAACAAGTTCCCTCTTCAAGCCTTCTTCACTTCTCTTGGATAAGTCTAACTCCTCAATTAACTTATCCTCTCTCCTCTTCAATCTTTCCACTTGTTCACTTAAGTGGTCATTGTGAGCCGAAAGTTCAAGATTTTATTCTCTCAACCTCTCAATCTTTCTTGTGCTTTTAAGTGCTAAATCATTGAACTCGGCATGGTATTTAGCAAGCACCTTTTGCTCCACAAACTTCTTTTTGGAACTAGAAGATGAGTCACTTTCTTCTTCAGTAGAGTCAATTTCCTCTTGACTCATCTCCTCTTTTTCACTAGCACTTTTGCTCTTGTGAGAAGAGGCAAAAGCTAGGAAGTTAGCCATGAGCTCTTCTTCACTAGAAGACTCATCTTCCTCATTGGAGTCATCACTACTCCCACTCCATGTGGCGGCCATCACTTTACCCTTCTTCCTTTCATTGTGATTAGCACATTCGGGGGCAAAGTGACCAATCCCACCACACTCAAAGCATCGGACCCCTTTCCTTTCGGTCTTCTCTTGTCTAGGCTCAAACTTCTTGAAGGAACTCTTTTTCTTCAAATCTTGTCCTCTTGACCCAAATCCCTTCTTCTTTTTGAACCCCATAACCTTGTTGAACCTTTTCACAAATAAGGCAAGGTCTTCATCCGAATCATGCTTTGCCTCCTTTGCATCCTTAGATGCTTTCAAAGCTATTCCTTTAGACTTCTTAGGAGGAGTAGTGGTGCTAGGAACCTTCCTAGACTCATATGCAAGGAGACGCCCAATTACCTCACTTGGCTTCATATCCATGTAGCCACTATTTTCTTCTATGGCCGTCACCTTTGATTCAAACCTATCGGGGAGAGATCTCATAATTTTTTGCTTGACTCTCCTATCCGAATACGGGTCTCCGAGTTGATGGCTTTGATTTACTATGTCCATCAATTTGCATGGTGTGTATAAAACTATCTAGAGGGGGGGTGAATAGATTTTACGCTTTTTACCCAATTTTTCGTGTTAGTCAAAATTACGAAATTACCCCTAAATAGATAAAGCAATAAATCAAGTAAAATATGCGGAAAATAAATAACACTTGATTTTTACGTGGAAACCCTCACGGGAAAAACCACGGGCTAGTAAGTAAGCCACACTCGAACCTCGAATCCACTAAATGTGTAAACGATTACAACCTAATCCCGGAAGTAATCACACACCTACCTAATCCCGGTATGAGTGAACCTAGTCCAATTTGCTTGCGATCTAAGCAACCTAATCCCGGAAGCTACACACAAGACTTACTTTCTCTATGAAGAGAATACAACCCTAAGTGAATATATGTGAATATCCAAAATGCAACATAGAGCAAGGGAAACCCTATATGCTTATCTAAGATGATTAATATGCAATTAGAACAATCCTAGATATTAAAAACTAAATGACATGTTCAATCAAATAGTTTAGCTAATCAAGATTAAGCACAAAACTTAATTAGCTATCACAATACAACACTCAATCATGTCAACACAACAATCTCTATTTTGAATATTAGATTTTAATCTAAGAACAAACAAATAATAAAAGAGATGCCTTGATAAATAAAACACTAATTATAAATGATAATAGTGAAGAACATACCAAGGGAAGTGTGTTGACCAAGACCCATGCTAGTAAACATCCTAACTATGCTAGAAAATGCTTAGATGATATTTTGATGCATATGAAAATGGGTTTTGAGAGTTAAAGACAAGTTCTTGGGAATTTTTTTCTTGAAGATATTTTTGCTCTCTCAAAGTGTGTATATATTACTCCTTAAAAAAATGAAGAAGAAAGTATATATACATGTAAAAGTGAATCAGGTCAAGAATGAAATAAGAAAAGAAAACGTTTTAAAAATTATATATATATTATATATAAGACAAACATAGGTGCAGCATGAATAAATATATATAATATATAATATATGTATATGACAAAACAGGTGATGCACGAAGGAAAATATATATAATATATAAAGTATATAAACAGCAGAGGCGGCACTATAATATATATATATATATATATATATAGATATTTTAACAAAACAAACAAACAGAATAAAAGCAAATAAAATAAAGAAGAAAAGAAAAAGCATCAGGTGCGCGTTGAGAGGACGTGAGTGCAACGGGGGCAGAGAGAGTATCATGGCGTGGGGAGCCCGTGGCTCACGCCACTCTCTTGCTTGCCTTGCTAGGTGTGGCTATCATGCCACACTAAGCTAATTTCGGACCCGAGTGTTCTTCAGTCCAGTTGACCTCAAATCTTGGAATCCAATTCCGTCTTCGGAATATTGACCCGGATTTAATTATAAATATAGAAAATTATATAACTTTCCAATTTAAGCTCGGAATTGAAATCTGGTTTCCGATAAAAACACGGAATGTCCCAAATGTCTCGGAAATCATCCGAAACATATAGAAAAGTCTCCGAATCGCTTGGAACTCATCTATGGACAATTCCACACATAAAAAAAATATAATAAAGAAGTGCAAGTGTGATAAGTGACATGTGAAGAGGATGCACACAAATGCAAGTATGCTAAGTGAGTGTGTGCACTAAATCTCTTCATAGAAAATTAAGCACTAAACATATACCTTTGGAGTGCTTAACACTTGCAAGGGCCTTGAGCTTGAACACATTCCTAAGCTACCCTTACATGATCCCCACATATGGTTTGATCACGAAATAAGCCAATTAAAAACTACGGGAATCCTTACAGGCGGACTAAGGCAGACTGCCTCGGTGCGAATTTTAAAAAACTACTTCCAATTTGATGGTTTTCCATGAATCTTCCAACAGGTGTCATGCGTATGGCGTGGTTTATTGCAATGATCACACCAAACGTGGGGCTTCTCATTAGACCTTGTAGGAGTGGCTCGACCACCATTAGTACTAGCAACAATAGTAGAATTTTCAATATTGCTGCTGGAGTTCTTCTTGTCGAGCATGATAAGACAATGACTCTCTTCACGACGAACTTTAGAAAATACTTCCCCAATAGATGGGACGGGCTTCCTACCAATTATCCTTCCTCTAACCTCATCAAACTCAACGTTAAGAACAATAAGAAATTTAAAAATAAGTTTGTCTTCCACCGTCTTCGTATAGTGATTAAAATCCTCTGGGGATTTCCACTCATAATCATTAAACAGATCTAAATCTTGCCAAAGACGTTTCAAGGAATTAAAGTATTTAGTAACACTGTCCTCACCTTGACAGATTCCTCCAAGTTTCAACGTCAATTCATACACTTGGGATTGATTTCCCAAATCAGAATACATCTGGTAGATGTTGTCCCAAACTCCTTCGTTGTGTTATAGCACATATAGTTGGAGTTAATATCTTCCTTGAATTCACCAACCAAGTCATCACCATGGAATTCTCAACATCCCAAGTTGGATAAAGTGGATCCTTGGGTGCAAGTTCCTTCTTCTCTCCTGTCAAGTAGCCGATTTTGCCCCCTCTGATATACATATGCACAGATTGGGACCAGTGGAAGAAGTTCTCTCCATTCAGGTTTATGGTAGTAATCTGGACAGAGTGGGATTCTAAACTAAAGACCTGGATTGCAGGAGTGTTTATGGCAGTGGATGTTAGTGGGTTAACATGAGTGTTTATGGATTCAAAAACTACGTCGGACATGGTGGTTGGTGGCTAAGTTTAGGTGGAAGCAAATTGAAGAATGGCTAGGGTTTTTTATTTTTTATTTTTTTTTACTCATAGGGATCAGTTTTGCTCTGATACCATATGAACTAATTTGGAGAAAAAATGATTGTATTGCCGTTGATTGTGTAGGTGTATAATATACAAATAAATAGTAAAATAAAGAAGCTATAATAGGAAACTAACAATCTGTACAAAAGACAATTAAATCAATCACCCTAACTATTTTCCTTAATTCTAGCTTTGACACAATCTTCTCTTTAATTCTAGCTTTGGCACAATCTTCTCTATTTACACTCCTTAATTACCGAATATCTTCCAACATATTTATTGATTGATCAAAAATAAAAAAGATAGAAAAGAAATGGAAAGATTGGTGATGTTTTTTTTTTTTTAATCTATCAATCTTGATATTCCATGATTAATAGTAAAGTAATTGAATGACACTAGTTTCATGTGTATGAAATTAGTGTATTTGTAAAACAATATTAGTTCCACGTGTATGAAACAAGTAAATGTGTGACATTGAGTAGAGGAAAATATTTTATTTTTTTTCAAGACAAATTCATCCAATTCCATACAATTCTGTGCAAAAGTCCAACCAATTCTTTACAAAAATCTAACAAAATCTATATGAAGTCTATGAGATTTGTGAATTCCACCAAAATCCATCACTTAAAACAAATCCATCAAACTCCAACGAATTCTAGATTGAAACACCCCCTTAGTATCTCTATGAATATGTGATTTTAGCTTTGTAAATTTACTTGTAAACCACACTCTCAAAATTTAAATTCTCTGATGAAACATCTCCAACCATATAGAAATCTAGCCCTTGATGAGCCACTCTCTCATCCAAAGACTCACTGCACACCACAATTTCTTCGCAGCATACAATCTCTATACCTTCATTTTTCTATACAAGCTGCTTAGGCCCCATAAGCATTAAACAATCACCATGTTTCCTCTGAAACAACATAGTACCACTACAAGAAGTTTTGGATGCCTGCGAGTCCCCCCCTATTCTCTCGTTTCTACCACTACACCAGGTTTCATCTCTGATGCTACTACTTGCATTCATTTTCCTCTTTTCAACACCTTGTTGCACTGATACCAATGTTACATGGGCAAATTATGTTAGGATTATGCTCAATAGCAATAGTATAATATTGTTTTTAACAATATTTTCATATTAATAAAGTGATTTCTGTTTTAACAAATCTTATAACATTTATAGTTTAATTATTATAATTGTCAAAAGTAAATAATCACAAAGTCAAAAGACTATGAGAAAAGAAGAATTGTTCGTACATCTGGATATGTATGAGGTAGACACAATTCTTTAGTTAGTCTTGAATAATGTTCAGAACTTAAGGTAAAGGTTGGACACTTTTATCTTGTCAAAGTTGTAGATTCTTTTGCTGGCATTTGAGTGGGATCAAATGTGTTATGATGAGTCTAAAATCATCAAAGAGGTTTTGATTAAAAGAATCTAGTGCACTAGGTGCATTGAATAAGATCACAATGAAATAATTCATCTAACAACCATCAATGGATAAAAGTTTTCATTATGAGGACAATCGAAAAGTCTATCTTAATCCTGAGATAAATGATGGACTTATGGTTGCAAGTGTTATCATTTGAGCTATCAATGAATACGATTATATAGCATAGTCTATCCTTGATAGTTTGGTGGTATTCATTTGTTAATCGATAGAGGACTTCATTTATAGATATGGACATCGTGGCTCCATTTATTAAATGATAGTATAATATTATCATAGGGATGTTTTGAGGTATTGTATATTAAATCTTAACGTTGAGTTTTCAATAATGTCTATTGAAACATGGCTTCTGGACAAGTCAAAATATCTAAATTCAAAACGTGGTCATATGAGTAAATATGGTAATTATGAGAGCTATAGGCGGTTTATGAGCTCTTGACAATTACTGATATTATTCACGAGGATACACTATCTCCAATGAGATTGTTTAGGGTATGAATGAGAAACATTTACTTTTTCTATCTTTATTTAAGAGTTCAATTTTAGCTCTTTAGTGGAATGAGCTAAAATTAATAGATCGAACCTAAGTGAATCATTTATTGATTGTGATTAGGTTATATCTATTGAAGCTTAAATTTAGACAGCCCGCCAAGATCCCCAATCCACACGAACTTGCATGGATCATTTGATATATTCTACCGGACTGATTATAGGTCCATCTAGAATTGTATTTAATATATTAAGAATATAATTTACACATTATTTATTTAATAGGCTGTTAAATTATATTAATATACTAATGAAAGGCATGTGGGCTAGTTTCTTTTAGTAAGAATGGGTTTAGTTCACATGTGGGCTTTTTATTTAAGTCTAATATGTAAGGTCTCATAATGTGATTGGCTTATTTTGTGGACAAACCACATGTGGGGCTTGATGTAAGGGTAGCTTAGGCTTTTGATGGTTGGTGATTTGCACAACCAAGACCCTTTTAAGACCTCAAGAGAAGAAGCACCAAATGTATATTCTAGTGATTACTTGCTTTGAAGAGATCTAGTTGTACACACTCACAACTCATGCATATCTCTAATACTTGTATGTTGTGTGTTTTTATATGTGTGCATTCATGTTCTTGAATCTCTCTTCATGCATGTTTATTTGATTGCATCTAGTTCATTGAAATGTCATGACATGTTTAGGCATTAGGATGCAAAGCCATGAATTCTATTCATGCATGTTTAAGTGATTGCATCTTGTTTATTGAAATGCCATGACATGTTTAGGCATTAGGATGCATTCACTTCCCACACTTGCACTTCATTAGGGGTGGGCACGGTTCATTGAATCGAACCGAACTGAACCGAACCGAGTCGAAATATGGTGTTTGGTTCGGTTCACATGGTCAATTCGGTTCAATTCGGTTCGAACCAAATGAACCATATTGAATATGGGTCGGTTTCGGTTTTGGACCTTCCAAAACCGAACCGAACCGAACCGACGAACCGAACTTTAAATAAAAAATAAAAATAAAAACCTAATTTTACTTTTCTAGTTTTCCTATTAGACCCTGTCTAGAATGGTGGTAGTTATTGAGTAGGACATCAGGTATATATATATAGAAGGTGATTGATTTGGATTAAATTTTGATTAATTGGGTCTATTTAGATGTGTTTTGAATGGAAGGGATTGTTAAAAAAGAGAGCCCAAAATCAATTGTCCAAAGGTCCAAATACAAAATAACTGTTAAAGGATACAAAAAATGAAAAATTATATAAAAAAAACCTCAAAGCCCAACAAGCCCAATAGGCCCAAAACCGAATTGAACCGAACCGAACCGAACCGAACCGAGATAAAGGTGTTTGGTTCAATTCGGTTTCATGATCCAATACGGTTTAAACCGATTCAAGTTTTCAAAAACCGAAAATATAACGGTTCAATATGGTTTTGGCCAAAACCGAACCGCGCCCACCCCTACACTTCATGATTAGTTTTAAGTGTGGTGTAATTCGTTTCCATTTGTGTGATCGGAAACGTCCGCGCTTGCTGTCTTAGTGCGATGGTTGACCACTTGAGAAGGTCTCATTCTTCTCTTGGATAAGTGGTAGTTTTGGTTTGGTTGTTTGGAGTAAAGTGTTTAGTTTCAAAAGATTGGATTTCAATGTTTTAAATGTTTTTCAAAACTGACTTTTGTATGGTATTGTGACCATAACTTATTATAAAAAGATTTAAATTGAGTTTTGTAACATTTTGAACAAACTAGACACTCATACCTTTCCAACGGTATATTATTCGTAATATTTCATGGCCGTTTGGATAGGTTTTGAAATCTCCAAAGTGACCACTAAAACAAGGCAACTATGCTGTTGTCCGTTTCTGACCTTTGGTCACTTTATTGACCATAACGTTTTCTACAGATATCGAAATTTCATTCCATCATTGAAATAGAAAGTAGACATCTATACCTTTCCAATGATATATTATATGAAAGGTTTCGATGTCGTTTGGTCATGTTTTGAGGCACTTGAAGTTGAAGCTGATGCATTGTCGCCCAAACCGCTGTTCACTCGCCCTACGTAGAGTGGGCACCTGATTGATTTTTCAATCTGCCCTACAGCTGCCCAAAGTCTGCCCTACATAGAGCGGTTTACGCGGAAACTTTTTGGAAACTTTCCAAAACGACATAGCTTTAATTGGACATCATATATATATATGTCTCTTTGATCTTAGGTCATCCAAATGACTCAAAAAATCATATTTTTAATTGAGAGTATTTTCAAAGAGAGCTTTTTCATCAAGAACTCATCTTTGATCACTCAAATCAAAAAAACCATTCTCATATGCATCTAAACATCATCTAAGCATTTTCTAGCATAGTTAGGATGCTTGCTTGCATGGGTTTTACTCAACACATATCCCTTGATAAGTTCTTCACTATTATCTTACATAATTAGTGTTTTACTTAACAAAAATCTCTTAGATTACTTGCGGTGTTCTTAGATTAATTTCTAATATTCAAGATAGAGATTTTTTTGTTGAAATGATTGAGTGTTGTATTTTGATAGCTTCATAGGATTACCTAATCTATGTTTAGCTAAGCTTTATGACATGTCATTTAGCTCTTGATATCTAGAATTGTATTAATTATCATTTTATCATCCTAGCTAAGCATCTAAGGTTCCTTAGCTTTATTTGCTCTTTGAATATTCATACATATTCACATAGACATATTATTTCTTCATTGAGAATTAAGACTTGATGGCTAAAGTTGCTTAGGCCACAAGCAACTGGACTAGGTCCGCTTTTAAAGGCTCGCGGGTAGTGTTGGTGGGTTATTGATCGGGATTAGATCATTAAACCGAGATTAGGTTGTAAACACCTTCACAATTAGTGGATTCGAAGTTCGAGTGTGGCGCACTTACCAGCCTGTGGTTTTTCCCGTGAGGGTTTTCACGTAAATATCAAGTGTTATTTATATTCCGTACCATATTACACTTGCTATATTATATTGACTATTAGGGGTATTTTCATAATCTTAACCATACACGAAAATTGGGTAAAATTAGTTAAAATTTATTCACTCCCCCTCTAGATATATATTGTACACACAGTTAATTTGTTTCATAATGGATTAAATAAAATGGGAAAATAATATATGGCCCATGTATGGTACTAGGGCGGCAAGGCTATTATATTTGCCTAACATATTATTTTATTTTATTATTTTATTTTATTATTTGATTAAATGGAAATTAATTAATTATTTAATTAAAAAATCAAAATCTTTTTCTGACTAGGAAATATGTTTCTTAGTGTTATACTATTGCTAGTAGTATAATAAATATCAAAGACTTTATTTGGTAAGTAGATAAATAAAAGGTATTTATTTATCTAATCAAATTAGGAAGTTATTGATATAGTCACAATTGAAGAAAACACTAAAGAGTTGGATTAGGGTTGAGATTCTAAAGATTGATAAGAGTATTGGTGAAACACAAATCCTCTTAGAGTGAGGATTTTGGCCACCTCCTTGTTTTCTTATGATAGGATTCGGCCAACCCTAAATAAATTAGGGCAACGATTTCGGCCACTATATATTACATAGTGTGGAATTCGGCCACACCCAAAGGCTTGCTTGAGAGTTATTTTTCTTTATCTTGAAAAATAGAATCCATCTCTTAGACTATTGTGAGAATTCGGCCAAGAGGAAAAAGAGAGAAGAGAACGTTTTTCGATAGTGCACTAGTAGCTTTTACATCAAAAGGCTTTGTGCACAACTTCGAATTAGGTTCACGTAATTTTGATCAAAAGATTGAGAATTCAAAAGTGATCGGAATGTTCTTTATTATCTCTTGGAAGTTTTTGTGACTAACGAAAAAGAAAAAGTTTTTTGTTATCCATCCTCAGGTACATAATTAAAAGAAAGGGAAACCACGCTCCTAGGTGATTCACGTTCGTGATTGGATTGAAAAGATCTTGCGGATTACTATTGACGCAACGTCAATCGGATCACGCGACAAATGTACGATATCTTAAGTAATACATTAATTAGTCAAGGGTTAAGGTTCATCTTTAAAAGGGAAAATTTTGGAAATATACTAAACATATTTTAGTCTCGCTACCACTGCGTGCACATGTTTTTCCTTACAAATTATGTCTAGAAATTTTCACACCTATGCTGACACTAAACAAACTCGTCTAGCCAGCCTACTTAAAAACACACACGGAATATGTGTTGCCTACTGAGTGTTTGATGAATTGCCAATCACAACCCCAACTATGATTATGTGACACTAGTCACAAACAAACAAGCACAACAACTTAACAAGGACGAAACACACACAACACACTCACACACCGTATGCACAAATTCCCACCACACACAATCCGCCCGCACACACACACACACACACACACACACAGAAAGGTAGAAGTAAGAACAAACACAGTCTTTACGGTAGCCCATTCCTAACATAATCAACACTCTTATTAATTAGAAACAATGCTTGGAGGATCACCACATTTTAGCTTTTTAGTTCTCTAGCTTGCTAGTTGGTGTCTCAACCCAAATACATCTATTTATAATGCACATAATCACCATAGTATTAAATTTATAAATGTTAAAATGATTTAGAGTTTGAAGAATGATCAAATAGTGGTGCAAATGCCAAATATTTCAAAGGTTGTGGGACTCTAGCAAACCTAGAAAGACTGCATTGTTGTGATAGTCTTCCAGCGGTATATTTGGTGGAATTAGCATGTATAGAGTTTCTATCTATTGCATGCATTGCCAAATTTTAGAGTAGTGGTTATCTCTTTTTATACCACTAATATTGGGATGTGGTGGAGAAGCATAATCATTATCATTTTTTTTTTTATGCGTTTGACATCATATCCATTTGTGTTTTCATTTCAATGAGAAAAAAAGGATCATAACTGAAGACAAGAGATTGTTTTTCTTCTTTTTTCTTTTTTCTTTTTTCTTGTTTATTCAAGTATCAAGAATATATATATATATATATATATATATATATAAGGAAAGCCCGTTTGGGTTTACTTCGTAGCCACAAAATCAACACATTCTAATAAGATATGAGGAAAGCTCGTTTAGGTTTACTTCGCAGCCACAAAATCAACACGGTTCATGTTCTTCTCCATTCAAAGAAGGTATATTAGAATCAAATAATCAAATGGTTAAATTATTTATAAATTGTTACTCATATTTTCTCTGATTTCATCTTTCTTTGAAAACTTGACATGCAGGCGAGAGCCGTTGAGCACATGCAGTCACTCTCTACTTAGAAGCGTCATGAAAAGATGCTCGAAAAGCTAGATGGTACATATTTGGACAAAATATATGAATTGTCCACCATTATTGGTGAGCATACCCATGATAACAATATGTTAACCGCTATTGCTTACTTTTATGATAAAAAAGCTAGAGTCATTAAAGCTAATGGTGTAATATTATTCTTTAGTTTAGAGGATGTCCTTAGTGTTGGGTGTGTGACCAAAGTCTCATATTGGCTAGACATGGGGATGATCATGAGTATATAAGTATGGAAACAACGTCTATTGATATGAGGCCTTTTGGGTAGAGACCCAAGAGTAAATCCGTGCGGGCTTAGGCCTAAAGCGAGCAATATCATACCAATATGAAGAATATGGGTTCCATGCTTATAACAAGTGGTATCAGAGCCGTGCCCCAGACTTGGCCAGATATAGCCGAACTAAACTAGGAGGTGGTGGGCCCAGTTAGCACGCGATGGATCCGTGCTATTAGCTCTCGAGGCAGGCAATGCTCCAGTGCTTCATGTAATGTGTGTGCTCAGATGCGGTGGAGAGGAGTGACCTTGATGGAGTGGTCCCCTAGCATTGACAGATGGATGATCGCTTGAGGAGAGGCTTAGACCATGAAGATAATGATGGTCCTTTGTTTGAGGGTTGGATTGTTAGGTGTGTGACCAAAGTCCCACATTGGCTAGACATGGGGATGATCATGGGTATATAAGTATAGAAACAACCTCTATTGGTATAAGACCTTTGGGGTAAAGACCTAAGAGTAAATCCATGCAGGCTTAGGCCCAAAATGGATAATATCATATCAATGTTGAGAATGTGGGTTCCATGCTTATAACACTTAGAATAACTAGTTTGCTAGTGGAAGGCAAACCATTTACAGTTTCGAACAATGATGATTTGCCAAGTTTAGGAAATGAACTTATAGGGTGGATGACACCAGAGGGACAATGTAGTAGGAAAAAAAGAAGTTAAGTTGTCATGGTTGAAGACCAATTTTGAGGAAGTTTCTGATGAGGTAATCAATCAAGGAACTGAATCGAATGAGTTTGCAAAATATGTAAGAGCTTTTGCCTTAAATATTTTGGGAACCGTTGTCTTTTCTACTAGAGGCTAGAGCTAATTTATTCATCCACTTGAATTATTTGGCTATCTGAGGTCTATAGATGAATTAAAGACATATGCATGGGGAGCTGCAGTCCATTGCATATCTTTATCAATCCTTGGAGTTGAGCGACTCAACTATTAGCGGGCATACATTTTTTTCTCATGGTAAACATTATTCATCTCGCATTTCCATTTTCATTATGGTTTGAATTGTTATTAATTGGTTCTTTTATAGGTGTGGGCCCTTGAGTACATTCCTGAATTTTTTAGGAATTTTTTTAAGGAAGAGCATGTGGATTTACCAAATGAGTTTCCACTGTCTCATGGTTGGGCAAGACTGGTGACACCTATAATTAAAAATATATATGGGAGAGTGACATTGGATGGTTATATCCTGATTTTGAACACCCTTGAAACAAATTCAGTAAGTTTGTATAATTTTATATTACTCTTGGCTTTTCTATATTATTTCTGGCTTATTCTAAATTATTTAATTTGCATTAAATAATATGATTTTTTAGATTCAGTGGTAGCCTTATACAAGGCTTAATCCCAACTTCCTCGAAATTTTAAATGGCCAACAACGAATGGGATTATGCCGGACAATGTTGATTTGTGGTGAGGTGAGTGTCTATCATCTGCCTGATCTTTGCCCAATGAAACATGGGTTCAGGTAGCTCGATTTTAGTGCTTGTCGGCCTATCCTCCCTCTTCATAGAGAGATAGAAGAGGTAACGGATGTAAGGGTAAATAAAACTCTCTAAAGAGACTCTTCTAGAGGAAATGGAAAAATTTTGAGCGTTCTTTTGCGAAAGAGAAAAGAGAGGAGGATCAAGATTAGTTAGATGATCATTCCTCCACTAGTTTGCATTAAACAAATTCGACTTGTAAATTGAATTCAACTCTTAGTTTTCCTTAAAAAATTTCAACATGTAAACTTAATTTTCATGTTTAATGATTTTGATGCAGATGATTAGATGTTCGATAAGTCACCACTGACCCGTATTGGTCACTCTCCTCACCTATATGTGCTTGATGAGCCATCATTGTCCCATACCGATATTCTAGGTTAATTAGCCTCGGTTGATGTTACTTTTAATTGATCAAATAAACATTCATTTGATGTTTAATGATTTTAATGACAACAGATGAACGTACTAGAATATCTTGATGGCATCGATTTTTTCTAACATCTATGAATTAATTTGAATCCTTTGTCGTTGTTTTTTTCTAACAGGATGTAAGGAAAGCCCGTTTGGGTTTTCTTCGTAGCCACAAAATCAACACGGTTCATGTTCTTCTCCATTCAAGAAGGTATATTAGAATCAAATAATCAAATAGTTAAATAATTTATAAATTGTTACTCATGTTTTCAATTTATTTTCTTAACTATAAATATTCAATTTATTTTAATATATATGTATATATATATATAAACAAAAGAAAAACGAAACTGTAAATACTATACTTTAACTGAGATAGAAGACAGTTGCTAGCCTACATGTGTGTGGTAAGTGGGAAAGCTTAGTGGTAGTAGTATGGACAGTTAGTTGGCGATTACTGTCTGAAGATGTAAGTTGTGTCAATTACTCTACGGTTACTGCTCCAAAATGAGTATCTTCTGCAAGCTTGAAGTGGCACATGCTGGTTCTTCTAAATATCATTGTTGCTTATAGAGTTTAAGCTGGATGGTCTAACAATGTTAAGGGCTATCAACTGCATAATGCTTGTGTGCACTATAAATATATGTATTTAGGTTAAGACACCAGCTAGCAAGCTATAGAGAAAAATGTTAAGAGTGTGGTGATCCTTTAAGCATTGTTCCTAATTAATTAGAGTGTTGACTATGTTGGAAGTGGTCTCCCGTAAAGGTTGTGTTTGTTCTTACTTCTACCTTTTTATGTGTGTGTGGTGAGAATTTGTGCATACAGTGTGCGAGTGTGATGTGTGTGTTTCGATCTTGTTGAGTTGATGTGCTTGTTGGTTTGTGGCTGGTGTTACACAATCATAGTTGAGGTCGTGATTGGCATTTTATCAAACACTTGGTAGGCTACACATATTCCACGTGTGTTGTTGAGTACGCTGGCTAGACAAAGGTGTATGTCGGCTCATGTGTGATAATTTCCAGGCAGCCTATACACATATTTAGGGGTGTAACAGACCTCCCCCACTTAAAGAATCTGACGTCCTTGCCGGGAGGTTCCCCAAGTACTACTAGATCAGATCTTTGAACTTCTACAAAGTTGCTCCTCTTTTCCAAATGGCTTCCAAGGCACTCTCGCATTTCCACTGAATTAGAAAATATGTCCTTCGATTCAACTTACTTTCACCAACTGTTCTATGATTCAAAACTCTCTCTATTGTCTTGTCAAATTTTTTTTTTTTTTTTTTTTTTTTTATCACAAATGGCACTCGCCTCTTCTGCACCCTACTCTAATCAGTTGACTTTTCATAGTAAGGTTTTAAGAAACTTAAACCTTCAATCTATCCGGTAACAACAATCGATAAGCCACATTTTCTACCTGTTCCTTGACCAAAAACAACCCATCGTACCTCTGAGTTAAGCCTTTATGATACTTCTAGTCTGTGACCTTTTTCCAAATTTGTTGTGTGAGTTTCAACAACACATTGTCACCTACATTGAACTCTAATGGGTTGCAATTCTGATCAGCATACTTCTTCATCCGTCAAACTGCCTTGGCCAAACTCTCAATGGCCCATTCGATCATCTCTGTTTTGTCACGCATAAACCTGTATCATGCTAGATACAATCCTTGATCTTTCTGCTGAGCTACTTCCAACAAAGTTAAATGTTGAAACCAAAGACATACCTACGATTTTTTGATGGGGATGACTATAACAAAAATACATATATATATATATATATATATATATATATTGTGAAATTCGGTAATACCATAAAAATTTAATTAGTTGAAAAACAAAAATACAAATAGAAGGACAAAATGAATCTTATGCATTACATTGAGAACTTGATCAACTCTCACTTGATGATTGATTATTTTTTTTTTCTTCCCAAAATACGAAAGCATGGTTTTCTTGGCTTTGATGTATGGTTATTTGGCATTGTAACCTAAAATTATCAACCAATTTGGTTAAAGTAATACATTATAAATCATAATATAAAGCTAAAATAATAAATTGCAGTCAGAAAATAAATTAATAAAAAATATAACAAAACAATACTTAAAATTATGAAAAAAAAAACCCAAAACCTTTACTTATTAATTAGAAAAAACAAAATTAATTTTAACTAAGAAAAGTACATGAGCTGAAGAACCGAATATGAATATTTTTTTATATTCAATTTTGTAATTGAGAATTTTGGGTGATATAGATAATTATTAATTGGAAGAGACAAGGAGAGAATTGAGACATGTGAGATAGAGATAGAGAGAATTGATGTTGATGTAATTATGCCCGACACGAATTGATGTTAGGAGAAGAGAATCACTAGCACTCCAATTAAAATAATAATATATTAATTATATATATATATATATATATATATATATATATTTGTTTTGTAGAAAACTGACCTAGCTATAGCCCGAGTCAACCCTCTACAAGGTTCACCCTTAGTTGAAACCCCATACACAACTCTATTGGACTCCTACCAGTGGACGAAGATCTGTGCAGATTGTAGCAAAACAGTGCTATATCAAGCAAATTTAACTAATTCTTTTAACTCACAGTCACGTAACATCTCAAATCCTCTAAGAGCGCATTAATCCTGTCTATTTGACCCTCCGTTTGGGGATGGTTAGCTATGGAGAATTTCAATTCTAATCCCATCAAATTGAACAAGTATGTCAAAAACTTCCATGTGACTTATCACTCACTATGTCTACTGGCACCCCAAAATACTTCACAACGTTCTTGAAGAATAGCTCTTTTGCCTTGTCCACTAGGCATGCATTTGGAGTAGGAATAAACACTACAAACTTCAAGAATTTGTCTACAACCACTAACACCGACCTTATGCAGGGCCGTCCTTAGGGGGGCAGCAAACTTAGCATTTTGCTAGGGCTCTCAACTAGCCCAATCTCCTTTATATATATATATATATATATATATATATATATAATCTCATTTTTAGTATACTCTTCTGCAACACATGGTTCAGCAATAGGGCAAGAAGCCGACAACAAATTTCCGATCAAAACTAAGCCCTCAACTAATTTAGGAGTTAATGAACTCCTAAATGGATCAAGTATACGCCTTTCTGTGCTAAATGCAGACTCTGAAGTCACAGTTGAAATCGGCATTGAAAAGATATCCTTTGCAATAATTAACAAAATAGGAAATTTGATAGAACAATTCTTCCAACAAGCCAAAATATCGAACTTGTCATTCAATTTCTCACAAGCTTCCAACAAATACAACTCCACCTCACTTATCCCCATACTAACATCTTCCGCTTGTTGTTTTTGGCCCCATAAACTATCTTCACTAAACTTTTCTTTTTCATAAAAAGTTTCAGACACACCACTCCCATAAGAGGATACACCATCATTTGACTTTACACCCACACCACCATAAAGTTTAACGTAACACTCACACAAATCAACCAACAATTCTTTCAAACTAGAAAGCATCAACTGAGCTTGTTGTACACCAAAACATGCATCAAATCGCCACTTCACATAAGCTAATTTGTGCCTTAGGTCAAGAACAACCGCAATTATCAACAAGTTGTTGGTTTTATCTAAACAACAACACCCCGCCACCTACCCCCCCCCCCCCCCCCCCCCCCCCAGTACTTGTCAAATTTTAGTTTCATACTTGAAATTCTCTTAAGCAATATAGTGTAAATATACCTAGAGGGGGGGGTGAATAGGTATAGGCTCCAAATTCTTCCAATTAAAAATAGTGCGGAAAATTACAAAGCAAAATGCACACTTGATAAGATTTAGCAAATGAATTGATTTCACTAAGACAAGAGTTAATCAATTTACAAGATGTGCAAACAATGTAATATATGGAAGATAAAGAAAAGTAAAAACAAAAATGAACACAAGTATTTTTTACGTGGTAAAACCTCAAAGAGGAAACATCCACGGGTTGATACCACAACCACCGGCAAAGCAATCCACTATACGAAAAGGACTTACACACTCAAGCTATCAACACATGATATCCGCTCAAGCTATCACCTCCTAATCTACCCTCGGGCAAGTGAACTACCAAGCCTACTTCCTATCCGAGATGTGTCCTACACCTCTAGAAAGCAACTTCCTATCCAAGACGCTCACGTCTCTAGGAAGATTTCTTGCTTGACTATCCGAGTCCTCCCGACTCTAATCAAGACTTTTTGCTTGGCTATCCGGAACACTTTCCTAACCAAGACTCCTTGCTCAAGACAAAGCTTCACTCACTTTGCAAGAGACTTCAACCTTTCACAAGGCAATGATCTAAGTGATGCAAATGATGCAAGCACAATCAAATTAAGCTAGATGATCAATCAAGCAAAATGTACATGTTCAATGATAGTCTAGAATATGATTTCAACACATAATCACAAAAGTTATCTAGAAATCAAGACATGCAAATCAATAAGAACAAAGGTATCAATATTCAATTTAGCACACTAAAAACCTAGTTCTTAGATCATGAAATAAAACATAGAAAATAACATGAAGCACATCACACATATATTTTCTAGAATCAATTTCATGATAAATCAAGTTTAGCACATAAATGTTCAAGACTAATCACAAAGCTAAATCTCAATTAACAAATGATCAAATAACCATAGCATGTGATCTAACATACTTCTTAACAAATTTCATCAATCAAATGGAAAGAATCAATAGTTGATCAAAGATGAAATTGAAAAAGAAGAAGTTGAAAATCATACACTGACCACGGACTGGAAATGGACCAGCTGAGAAAACTGCTGAAGTCAAATGCCTTTGGAAATGCTTGGGGTTTGTAGCTCTCTTCGAGACCAACAATTTTGGTTTTTGAATCGAATGATTTCGAGTTCGTATGAGAGAGATATGATCAAAACAAGTAAACAAAAATTGTTGAAAAACTGATGCGGGAAATGAAGTGTTCTTCAAAAATTGCATAAGTGTTGGAGGGAAGGAGGTTTGATTAAAAGGAGGGAAAAGGAGAAGATTTCCGAGCAAATCACGTGGTGCCACGTCAGCACCCCGTGGGGGGCGCGTGGGGCCCACGGGAGCAGAAGGCTCCCTTGCCCGTGGGGCCCACGGCCTCCCACACGGGCTGGCCAAGTGGCCACACGTGGTTTGCCCACTTCTCGCGCGCTCCCTCGGTTCGTTGCCCCATATCTTGAGCATCCGACCTCCGATTTTGAATTCGTTTTCGGATTACGAACCGTGACTCCCTCACGCACGACTACGACTACTCAACTTTGAAAAATGGTTGAGAAATCATCTCGGAATCCGATGATGAAATCAACACAACAAATGAGAACGAAAAGTAGCATAGTCAACTTGTTTGGACTCGAAACCTTATGAGTGAGTAACCGAAACGACCGGAACTCGATAAGGCATTAAATAAGAACATGTTCAAGTCCTAAACACAAAATACGAAAACAAATAAACACATATTCACACAAACATGCCATATCAAAGAGATAGTCACAAAGCATGCAATTTCACAATGTTTGTCAATACAAGATCAATGCATGAGCATGCTATGAAGTGTGTGAATGTGTTATACCAAATGTTTGAACCACGATGCAGGGACACACATGTATGAATTGTGTGTGTGTGCACTAACGCCTTGCAAGAGGGTGGAAGTCAAGTTTTACCTTTGACGATTTTCACCTCTTGAAGACGACTTTTGCACTAGATGTTGCTCTTCACTCTTTAAGCTTCCTTTCTTCAAATAATGTCCTAAGCAACAACTAATACAATCATAGAGTGTTTTGCAATGGAATCAAGCCAATACAAATAGTGAACCTTACAATACTCATAGCCATTCTACTCACAAGTGGATCCCTCTCAGTGCTCAATGATGTTAATTGATTTAAATAGTGCACCAACTCTGAAAATATATATTAGAAGTAACATGCAATGAAGCACTGAAATCCAAGGTAATATCATAAAAAGTTGATAAAAAATGAATAAATACCTTGGCATTCTCCCAATCATTTAAAAGAGGCAGTCATATCCGCTTCTTTTCATTATCACTCACTCTAAAGTAGTGGACATAGTTACCATCTTCCTCTTCCATTCACTCAAATGCTTTTCTAAGTTTCACCGCACTTTCCAACATTAAATACGTGGAATTCCACCTAGTAGGAACATCTAACACCACAAAAACATTATTCCCTAACTTCTCATGTGCAACACTTTTTTTAAATAGAGCTAACCTACTAGGAGAAGATTTCACATATTTGACTGCATTACGAATGGCTACAACTGATTTATGCAAATCTTTCAACCCATCACTCACTATTAAATTTAGGATGTGTGCACAACATCGTAAATGCAAGTACTTACCCTCCAAAATTGCTCCATCCACACGCCAACTATTCAATTTCTATTCATATAACCAATGGCATTTGCATTTGCGGTTGCATTATCCACGGTTATTGTGAATATTTTATCAATACCCCACTCTAACAAAATTTTCTCAATACACCTTCCAATTGAATCCCCTTTATAATCAGTTATTTGACTAAAACTCAAGATCCTCTTCTGCAGCGGCCAATCACTGTCAATAAAATGAGCCGTCACAACCATATAGTTTATATTTTGGATTGATGTTCAAGTGTCTGTGGTTAGACAAACCCTTACTTGACTAGATTTAAAGTACTTCTTCAACTTAATTCTCTCTTCAACATATAACTTATACAAATCTCTTACAATTGTTCTCCTAGATAGAACATCAAACCTAGTATTCATCGTAAAACAAAACTTACGGAATCCCCGGTTATCAACAAATCTAAATGGCAATTCATCTAGAATAAGCATCTCCGCCAATGCCCTTCTACATTCTTCAGCATTAAATCTAGAGGTGGCTAAGGTACTACCAGCACCCTCCACATTTGGTTGTTTAACCAAAAATGTTTGTCGTGAATCATTAATGGGTGGTCAGTATTTTTTACACCTTTTATTCATACGCATATTCATGTTTGTGGTCCCATTGGAACCCGACCCACATGCATACGTATCACCACAATGTTTGCATCTAGCCCTCTTTCTTCCATCTTTAGTGTGGTATTCTTGAAAATGCTGCCAACATTTTAATTTTTTTTGGCCTTTTCTACCACCTACCCGTACACCCCTCTTTCCACTCTTTTCTTTTGCAACAGAGATAGAATTATCTAATTCATCATTAGATTGTGAACCTGAATTCTCCTCCGATGAATAGGTCGTTTTAGGGTCAATCTTCATCCTTTAAAATCAAAGTAAATAATAAATTAAACAACAAAAATAGATAATTATATTAATTAAATGTAAATCCAATGAAGCATGAACAACCCAAAAATGATACAAACTAAATAAGTCAAAGTCACCGAAGTCCATAACTAATCGTTCTAATCAATCAGTCACTAAAAGACTACCAAATTATCAATCTTATAAACAAGAGAAATAGAAAAATTACGTTTTGAGCCTAACCTTAAACAAAGATTCTGAATTTCTAATGTAGTGATGTACATAAAACAGATAAATAATTTAGGGCTTTAGGCTGACCTTTTTATAGCTAATAATCCTTAGCCTCTTGATTCTTGATGGCACCAAATCGACTAAAGAAAGTTGTATACAAAACGAAATCAAAGTTGGTAAGCAATAAACAATAAGGAAACCAACATAAACAGAATCAAAGAAAGTTGTTACTCAGTAAGCAATGAACAACATAATACGAAATATATTCAAATAAAGAATATACTAAAGAAACTATTAGAATCTGGAATACGGGTCTGTCAAATCACATCACAAGTGCATCACTAAGAAATTATAGCGATAATTATTAAATGGTACACGTGAATTAATAACATACAATGTATATATTTGCTCATTTTGACAGAGCCATTTGGCTGTATTAACAAAATCAACATTTATTATTCTATAAAATGGGATCTGGTGTAAAATAATTAATTAATTAGTATCATTTGCAAGTACTCATAGAATCCAAGACATTTTATTGTTCAAGCCCCTTAAATAATGACAGTAGTTTCGTCAAAGTCATATTAAAGTCAGAGAAAAATCAAATAAGTAGAAATCCAACAAAAAACAAAATATATTCAAATAAATCAAAGTCACCACTCACCACTCACCACTCACCAGATCGAAACAAGTAAGTAGATAACAAAAAAAGAGGGAGAAAAGTTAGAGAAAATTGTAGATCGGAATGGCGAAAGAAGAAGAAAAATACCTTGAAGAGAGATGATTGTAGGCGGAAGTCGGAACCGTGGAAGAGAGATTGCAGGCGAAAGAGAGATTTCTAGTGGGTTGACTGGTTGAAGAAGCAGCGGAAGAGAAAGAGAGAGAGAGGCTATGTGAGTTTAGAGAAAAAACGACTGATAGAACAGATAGGTCTGAAAGAGTTAGAAAAATTAGGGTTTTTTTAAATTTATATGTCGGTTCATACGGGTCGGTTCGGTTTTGAAGACCCAAAACCGAAACTGACCTGAATTCAAGACGGTTCAATTCGGTTCATTCGGTTCGAACCGAATTGAACCGAATTCAAGTATAAAACAGAACCAAACACCCTTTTTGGGTTCGGTTCGGTTCAGTTCACACTTTTATGCCCACCCCTATATATATATAATCTTTGTTCTCTTTTTTGGTAGTTTTTCTCAGGGCCCAACCTTTCTCCTTTCTTTGCTTTTGGGCCCAAATTGAATTTAATTGTGATTTGTAAAAGAGTGATGATATTTGCAACCATGAAAAATTGTATGTGCACCCCTATTTGTATGTACACCCCAATACAATTTTTAAAAATATGAAATCTTGTAAGCACACCCCACACATTACCAAATATGTCCTTTCTTTTAATTTCTTAAAATATTATAAATAATAAATATATGGCTTTTTTTTTCTTTTTTCTTTTTTCACTTAAAACAAAATAAAAAGGAAAAAAGAAAAGCATATAAAAAAAATGAAAGCATGTCATTTGCTTCGTCTTCATCTTTCTTCATTTTCCTGTTACTTTTATTGTTAACTTTTGTAACAACTTTATTGTTAATTATTATTATTATTTATACAAAAGAGGTTTTAATTTTTTTTCATTATATATTTGGGAGGAGCCGCACTCCTCCGGTCCTCCCAAATTTTGGAGGGGCTACCATCTTTTCTAAATTGAGTTTTCCGCTGAATTGAAGAGGCAGTTGCACTCCTCCCAGGTTTTAAATTGAGTTTTCCGTTTTTTTTATTTTGGTTTGGTTTTTATTTATCATTTTAATTTGATTTAGTTAGTTAAAATTTTGAAAAAGTAAATAGTTACAAGAAATTATTATATTTTTTGAATTAAAATATTAATAATTTAATTTAGGGTAATGTTGGAATTTGAAAAATATAAAAATTTGGGGTGTACGTACAGTTTTAGAGAGGTGCTAATATCTCTACTCTTTGTAAAAGTGTGAAACTACCCACAATCTTCTAAGCCCATTTAAGATTGAATTGATAGTGTGAAACTATCAACAATCTTTTGGGCTTATTTTTATGTTAATGATAGTATTTTTTTGTTAATATAATTAAGAGTATCGATATTTACACCTCCTAAAAAATCGTATGTACATCCAGTTTTGTATGTGCACCACATTAAATATTTTTAAAAGATTATATCTTGTAAACACATCCCATAAATTACCAAATATGCCCTTCTTTTTTAATTTTGGAAAAATTAAGATAAAAAACATGGGAGGAGCTAGCCACACCAGCAGTCTTCTCCTTTAACATTTTAATAGAATACGTAGCAGCCTTCTCCATCTTTTCAAATCTAGACAGCCTCATCTCCACTGTTTGATATTTGTGATTTGAGACAGCAAGGGTGAGAGGTTATGGCTGCTTATGCTTCTCCTTTTGTTGTCCTATAAATATTGTAGAAGCTATGGCCTTTCTTTATGATTTAGACTTCGCTCGATACAAGTTTATATCCAGTTTTTATGGAATCGGATTCGAAGAACATAGTGCGTCAAGCAAGCACGCCAGAAAATAACTAACTATTTAACTAAATCAACTACTCTGACATTTTAGAATTTGTTAAGCCCCATTTTTGAAATCTGATTCATTTACTGAGAGTTTAACCAAATTGCATATGCATGCACTCAACTCTATTTTGTAATCCATTGTTTGTTGCTATGATCTTTTAATCTTTTCTCACAAAAAAAAAAAAATAGTTATAAAAATTATAATATCTTTTGATTAAAATATTGATAATTTATTATTTAACATAAGGATAAAGTTGGAAATTTAAAAATATATAAATCTGGGGTGCACATACAGTTTTAGAGGGGTGCAAATATCGTCACTCTATAATTAAATCAATCAAGCCCAAAAATATCTGAAGACGGTCCTGACCTCATGCCATTCATTTCAGGAAACCCTACAATAAAGTCAATCGAAATCGAAATCGAAATCCACGGTTTCTCTGGTATAGGTAATGGCTGCTATAAACCAGCTTGCTTCCTTCTTTGCGATCTCTAGCATGCTAGTTGGGCACCAACCAGTCTGAGACATCAGATGGTGTGATGATCCTGGAAGCAGCACACCTGCTGTGTATGATTGTGAGGGATAGCTGACCGGCTGGACAGAGTTTCAGGGTCTATATGAAGTGAAAAATCGTAGGCAATTTCAGTTCGTGTAACATTGGATATTATATCCAATAATCAATTTGCTAAAAACCCAATATCGAGAATTTTGTATGTTGTTATGTATCATGTATGTTATAATTAAAGAAGTAAATATTGATATTTTCTTTAAAATGTTTTCGATATTTTTTATATTTTAGGTGATCAATATAATTAAAAATAAATAAACTTTGAAATCTCCAATATTTTAAGGATATTAGTGAGATATCTAATTTATCTATCAAAATTGCCAAAAATTTAGACTCGATATTTTCACCGAAATCTATATATACTTCTTTAGTTTCGACAAAATGACAAAATTGAAGTTAAAATTTGAATCAAAAACACCAACCACAGAAAAAAAATAGCCGTGGGTGTACTTAGAAAATGAATGGAATGGGTCAAGTTTGGGCCTAACGGTATGTTTATTAAGCCTGGCCCACCGGCGCCAATTCACACGTGACAACCATTTTCCCGCTTCTTTGCTCTTCATTTTCAATTTTTTTTTTTTTTTTTTTTGTTGAATCCACAGTTGCTTCATTGAGTCGCATTTTGCTTCTTCAACTTTCAAAAAAATCAAAACTTCTTTTGAATTACACATCTCACCTCTCTGAGGTCTCGATCTCCTGCAGTGATTCCACCGTTAGGGTTTGCGACTCGTAAACCCTCAACTCCACGCACATCATCTTCAACTCGCAGTCTCAGTCACTCGAATTCACTGTCTCGTTCGCTTTCAAGGTCAGCCACTCACTCATTTTACGGCCAATTCTCTGATATACTTGATTTTTTTTTTTTTTTTTTTTTTTTTTTATAGCTTTAAAGTTTAGAGTTTCAATTTTTACAACTAAGATTAAAAAAGAAGGAGAAGAAACACCTCTTATTCATTGTTAAACCTGTTCGGGGCTTTCACAGTTACTTGGTGAAAATGTTTTCAATTTATATTCAATTCTAGGGTTTCTGAGTCCGCGCGTTTATTTATGTTTTTTTTTTTTTTTTTTCCATCCTCATTTTACAGGTTTGAGAATTGGGAAAAATGTACATAAAGGAAATATGTTTGGAGGGATTCAAATCCTATGCATCAAGGACAGTTGTCCCTGGTTTTGATCCGTATTTTAACGCAATAACGGGTCTAAATGGTTCGGGTAAATCGAATATTCTGGATTCGATTTGTTTCGTATTGGGTATAACCAATCTGCAGCAGGTTCGTGCTTCGAACCTTCAGGAGCTCGTGTACAAGCAAGGCCAAGCGGGAATTACTAAGGCCACAGTGTCAATTGTGTTTGATAATTCAGACCGGAGACGAAGCCCGCTGGGATATGAGGACCATCCTGAGATTACAGTCACTCGACAGGTTGGTCGTGTTTCTTTGACAGTTGTAATTTTGTTTAATTTTTTTTGATATCCTGAAATTTTATGTGTGGGTTTTTTTTTTTTTTTTTTTTTTTTTTTTGTAATTTATGATTTTTATGGGTTTGGAAACTATTTTGGATTAGTCTTTGAAACTAAGTTGAAGTAGTAAAATTTTGTAAAAAAGTTTGAGTTTGTTTATCCTAAGTGTAGGATGGTGGTTTGCTTTTGAATGGTTGATTGTTGATTTTGAATTGAATTGAAAATATTTTGTGGTTTTTCCAAATAGGATTTTCAATTGATTAATCTGTTTCTTTGTAAACTAATATGAGGTTGTTTATGATTCTGGTATGTCAGTATAAATATAATTTGTCCATTTCCATTTTGGCGATGACTTAATAGTCTATGTTACTAGGCTAACTAGTTTGATGTGCTTGGACATTACAGAGGGGTTATTTTATGTTTGCCTGAAAATAAAGTGCTGAAACAAAGGCTGTAGTATTGTTGTAATGTGAGCGTTAACCTGTGCTTCAATGCATTCTTACTGCGCAGATTGTGGTTGGTGGAAGGAACAAATATCTTATCAATGGAAAAGTTTCCCAGCCTAGTCAAGTCCAAACGCTTTTTCATTCAGTACAGCTTAATGTTAATAATCCACATTTCCTCATTATGCAAGGTCGCATCACCAAGGTTTTAAATATGAAACCCCCTGAGATTCTATCTATGCTTGAAGAGGCTGCTGGGACAAGAATGTATGAGACAAAGAAAGAGGCTGCGCTAAAAACACTTGAAAAGAAGCAGAGTAAGGTTGACGAGATTAATAAGCTTCTTGATCAAGAAATATTACCTGCTTTGGAGAAACTTAGGAAAGAACGGACTCAATACATGCAATGGGCTAATGGCAGTGCTGAATTAGATCGACTTAGAAGGTTTTGCATTGCCTATGAATATGTTCAAGCTGAGAAGATCAGGGACAGTGCAGTTGGTGACATGGAACAAGTGAAGGCTAAGATTGCTGAAATTGACGAAAATACACAAAGGACACGATTGGAAATACTTGAAATGGAGAAGCAAGTATCAAATTTGACTGCTGAAAAGGAAGCCAGCATGGGTGGGGAAGTAAAAATTCTGTCGGATAAAGTAGATAAACTATCCCAAGGTCTTGTGCTTGAAGTGTCTGTACTGAACAATAAAGATGACAATCATAGGACTGAGAAAGAGAATGCCGAAAAGGTGACTAAGATTTATCTCAAACTCTGTTACTTCTTTCATATGCGTTTTAGGTGTGTATGTTTGCCATATTTTGTAGTCCTATTTTCTATCTGTTTTATGACTACCTATTTATTGCCATCTTAATCAAATTTGGATTCTACATCCTTATGGTGCTAGATTGTTCGTAATATTGAAGACCTAAAGAAATCTATAGAGGAGAAGGCCTCTGCTGTTAGAAGGTCTGAAGAAGGAGCAGCTGATCTCAAAAAGAGAGTGGAGGAATTATCTAAAAGTTTGGAGGAGTATGAAAAGGATTACCAGGTGAGGAATCCCGATATATTTTAGATTTGTTCTATTTGATTGATTTGTTGTTATTGCCTTCTTTTATTTCAAAATGTGGTATTTAAAGAAACTAGTGTGATTACTTTGAATAGGGCGTATTAGCTGGAAAGAGTAGTGGAAATGAAGAAAAATGTCTTGAAGACCAGCTAGGTGATGCCAAGGTCGATGTTGGAAGTGCTGAAACAGAATTGAAACAGCTGAAAACTAAAATAAGTCATTGCGAGAAGGAGCTGAAAGAGAAAAGACATCAATTACTGTCAAAGCGTGAGGAAGCTGCTGCTGCAGAGAATGAGCTCAATGCTAGAAGGAAAGATGTACAGAAAGTTAAACTTGAATTGGAGTCTGTTTCATATAAAGAGGGCCAGATGGAAGCTCTACAGAAGGCATGTCTGCCTCTTCCCCTCCACACCACCCCCATTTGCAACACCGCCACAAGACAACACCAAAAAAAAAAAAAAAAAAGCCTCATGTTTTACATTCCCCATGCATATATTTCTAAATCTTTTTATTTTTGTTTCTTAATCAGATTTATCCTGAACCATATCACATTTTCAGGACCGTACAGCTGAGATGGAGTTGGTGCAGAAGTTGAAAGATGAAATTTGCGATCTTTCAGCACAGTTAGCAAATGTGCAGTTCACATATCGTGATCCCATGAAGAATTTTGACAGGTCAAAGGTCAAGGGTGTGGTTGCAAAGCTTATCAAAGTGAAGAACAGCTCCACCATGACTGCCTTGGAGGTCTGTAATGCATATCACATAATTGTGTTCAAAACTCGAGATCCATATGGCAATTCTCTAACATTGAGTTCACTTGCAGGTTACTGCTGGTGGAAAATTATTTAATGTTATTGTAGACACTGAAAATACTGGAAAGCAACTGCTTCAACATGGTGATCTTCGAAGGAGAGTAACAATTATACCTTTGAATAAGATTCAATCCTATACTGTTTCTCCTAGAGTTCAACAGGCTGCTGTTAGATTGGTTAGTTATTGCTGTCAAGTTCCACGGTTTGAAGTCAAGTAGTCCTTTTTCCGGTATCTTGATGTTATTATTGCACAGGTTGGCAAGGAAAATGCAGAACTTGCAATTTCTTTGGTTGGCTACAGTGATGAATTGAAGGTATGCAGTATGCTTCCATATGCCTATTTATCGCATCAAACCTGATCATGTCATGCTGCTTGATTTACTTACATTTTTGTTGTTTTTTTTTTTTTTGATAAAACACTTTTTTATTTTATTTTAGTTTCTTATAGACAAAATTTTCTATTATTGTGCATATGACTCTATTCTTTCATAATTATGGTGTGACCTTTAAATTGTCTTGTTTTGTGGCTAAGCAATTTTGAGTTTGAAACTTGGAAGTTCATTTTGGAGTTTTCTTTTTGTACCTTTGTCATGGGAACTTCCTGTTTATGATAGTCTCTTGTTTTGTTTTGGTAAGAAAAAAAAGTCATGGAAATCTGATGATTTTAACGGTAATTTACTTTTTCAATTTTTTTGCTAGATTTTCAGAATTTATAATGTTCCATTATGGGTTGTATTTCTCTGAAAGTTGATTTACTTTGCAGAGTGCTATGGAATATGTTTTTGGTTCAACATTTGTTTGTAAAACCACTGATGTTGCAAAGGAGGTAAGGCCGTCTTTAGCAATGCTTTTTCTAGTGCATCTGCAACTCTTTTTCAAGTTATCAAGATCATATTCAGTTTTTTGTTGTACGGTTTGATATTGTAGTGCTGTAAATAGTTTCTTGAACAATAAAAATAAAAATAGATACATTTCCATATGACATAAAGCTGTTACATACAATATATTTCTTCTTGAGCAAACGATTGTATAAGCTATACTAGGAGAAAAAAAATGTTTTTGGAAAAACATCTTAGAGCCTGTAGATGATTGGAATTTTCAAAATGCAAGCGTTCCTTCTAATCTGATTCTTATCATTTTGTTTGTTGTAAGATGACCTAGTTGCATGGTTTAGCCAATGGCTTATGCCTTACATAAAAATGACTTTTTGATAGATGTGTTGTGCTCTTATTTCAGATCATTGCTGATGTTTGTTTTTGTTTTAATAATATTATGTTTATTTGATCTATTTATATGTGACATTGGCAACAAAAAAATAGAGTTGCTACTTTGTTGGCATTTGTCCAAAGGTATCCAATTAAAAAAATTGTTCTGTTTATCATATGGCCCAAGTACCTCAAATTTGACATGAATCTTTACTTAGGTTTGAAGTGAATTTAACATATCATTCTACTAAATAAGTAGTATGTTCAGGGTTGGGGTTAAATGCCATAGGTTTTTATGAAGTTTTCACTAGTTTCTGTTAATGTTGAGAATTGTTTAACTATCAAATCAATTGCCTCAATCTCTTTGATAAAATGTCAAATAACAATTAACTTTGCAAATCAAAATTTGCTTTTCATTTTACTGCTAAGTAATGATCATGTGATCATTGAAACCTTGTAAAGTAAATCATTTATCAGAAGACCTTTGGTGCTTTTGCCCTTGTGTTCCCTAAAATCCATTATATTAAAAGTAATCCACATTTTCTGTTTATTTAGAACAAAGACTCATTTTTCATTATTCATTCATATAATTTTTTTTTTTTGGCCTTTTTAATGTATGTATTTGATGTTCACTACAATGGATGTTTTGTAGGTTGCTTTTAATCACGACACTCGTACTCCAAGCGTTACTCTTGAGGGTGATATATTTCAACCAAGTGGTCTTCTAACCGGTGGAAGCCGCAGGTAAGTACTTTGCTTGTTTATCAATTTAAAATATTCGTAGGCATTCTTTGTGTTGCAAATGGTCTTTCTTTATAAAATTTTTAATTTTCCATGTGGGTGGGATGGGGTTGGGGTGTTAAAGGCAGATATCTTTCACCAATTATTTTGATTTGTTCAAGATTATGTTTGCAGAACCTTTTTTGTTGTTTCCATACAGTGCAATTTAATTAACCATTTTTATTAAGATGGCATTAAAAGATGCCTTTAAGTTTTATTCGTACTTCTTGTTCAAGCTGGCGAATATTTTACAGCAGCAGTGTATTTTTGCAGGGGTGGTGGTGATCTTTTAAGGCAACTTCATCGATTAGCAGAGGCTGAATCAAACCTTTTAATGCATCAGAAAAGGCTATTTGAAATCGAATCGAAGGTATAGGCCTCTTTCTTTTCCAAAAGAAGGACGAGACATTTAAGGAAAAAGAGATCTTATGCTTCTAAACATTAATTCTCTTTGTATTAGAAAATAGAAATCAATAATAATGTATTTTATGCAGTTATTCAAATCAGGATATGTTGGTTATTCAAACATATTGGAGATTTTGTGTTCATGGAAAAAATAGAGCATGCTGCACTCATGTTCACAGCACCAAATATGCCTTCTGTTTTCATTTCATGATGGTTAGACGTGGTTGATTGTTGATTCCTAACCTTTTATGTGTTGCTGCATTTGGGTTTTTTGAAGTACAGGTTTCTCTATTCCAAGTTCTTGTTACCCTTTTCCAAGGCCGTAGCTGCGGGGCAATGAAATATTTTCTTTCTCATTTTTGATATCTTTCTTTTGTTTTCTTGTCTTGACATTTCAGATCAATGAACTCCTGCCTCTTCAAAAAAAGTTTATGGATCTTAAAGCGCAGTTAGAACTTAAATTATATGACCTTTCACTATTTCAAGGCAGGGTGGAGCAAAATGAGCATCATAAGGTTTGGACCTTTCTACCTTTCATAATACACCTAACCCATGAATTGTAGTCATCACTCTGCCTTTTCTGTGTTGTACAATTTTATTTACCATATTTTTGTTTCTGTTCTCTATCTTGTATGCCTGGATTTAGCTCAGTGAAGTAATAAAGAAGATTGAGCAAGAGCTTGAAGAAGCAAAATCTGCTGCCAAAGAAAAAAAACTTTTGTATGAAAAATGTGTCAGTACTGTGTCAATGCTCGAGAAAACAATTAGAGAGCATGATAATAATCGAGAGGGGAGGCTCAAGGATTTAGAGAAGAAGATTAAGGCTGTTAAAGTTAAAATGCAGTCAGGTTCAAAGGATCTCAAGGTTAGTTTTGATATTGCTCAATTGCTGGGCTCATAACAAGATTGCCAAAGCTATATTTTCTAAGCTTATATGTATTGTTTTAAATTTCTTTAGATTTTGTTCAATAATTTGTATCTTTGTATTAGAAACTGTTGTCCTTATTCCTGATATGAAATGCCCATAACGTGTAAATATCATCAACATGATGTAGCACAAATGAACAATCATTAAATTTTAACGTAGTATACTCATTAGTTGTATTTCAAATTGATTTTGATATATTAGAAAACGTCAAAAAGTCATTAACAAATAACAATGATGGATATTTTCCGCTTTTAACTTTTTCTAAAAAAATTTTGTGGTTATTGGAATGATTGAAAATTCCTTTTTATGGTATTTGATCTCACTTCTTTTGGAAATCTCAATGACTCTGAGTATCTTATATTATAGCACAATTTCATACTGAGATTCATTCAGTAAAGAGTTGAGGTTTTTGTTCCCTGCTCTATACTACTGAATTTTTTGATGCGGGTGCTCTGAAATTTAGGTCTCTTTATTTAAATTGTAATCGCATAAAGTTTTATGTAATATTAGACTGTCACATTATCTTCACCTTTTGTTAGACTTGTCTGCAACTATTTTTTTTTTTTTTCCCTTTTCACTCTACTGATTTTGATGGTCAAATAAATTTAGCTCTTGAATATCTTGTGACATGATTTTGCTTACTAATAGGGGCATGAAAATGAAAGAGAGAGACTCATTATGGAGCAGGAAGCCATCATACAGGAACATGCATCTTTGGAGAATCAGTTAGCTTTGTTGAGAACACAGATTGATGCTCTGGCTTTGGAAGTAGAAGAGCAAAAGGCCAAGGTAAACATTGATATGTGAAATGTATGATGTTTGGACCTATGGTATAATTATAATTGCATCTTAGCTTTCTGTTGTAGGTTGCTTTCACACGAAATAATCATGATCAGGCACAATCTGAACTCAATGCGATTCGTTTAAAGATGAAGGAATGTGATTCCCAAATTAGTAGCATTCTCAAGGAACAGCAGAAGCTTGAACATAAAGTTAGTGAGACAAAGCTTGAAAGAAAGAAGTTGGAGAATGAGGTAATGTTTGCTTAATTCACGTCTACATTCCTATTGTTCATTTATTCGTTGACACACTTACTTTCAACTTTTTATCTGGACTAGGTAAAACGGATGGAGATGGATCAGAGAGATTGCTCTATGAAGGTTGACAAATTGATTGAGAAGCATGCCTGGATTGCATCTGAGAAACAGCTATTTGGAAGAAGTGGGACAGATTATGATTTTGTATCTTGTGACCCTCGTAAAGCAATAGAAGAGCTTGGGAAACTACAAGCAGAACAATCAGGGTATGCAACTTAGAAAGTTAATACTTGTTTCTTTATTCTTATTGAAATGGTTTTGTTTCTAGGAATTTTTGCTTTTTCTCAATATTTATATGCTTAGAAGTACTTTCATAAATACTATTCTTAGTTTATGTTCTTTTTCTGTTTATTTTCCTTACGAAGCCTCGAAAAAAGGGTGAACAAGAAAGTTATGACCATGTTTGAGAAAGCAGAAGATGAGTACAATGATTTGATGTCCAAGAAAAGTATTATTGAGGTTAGTTCTCGTGATTTGTTTGAACATTGTTTACCTTCTCTTTATTCATGTCTATGTTATCCTTTCCTAGAATGACAAGTTTAAAATCAAGATGGTGATTGAAGAACTAGATGAGAAGAAGAAGGAAACACTAAAAGTTACTTGGGTCAAAGTGAACAAGTGAGTTTGTTTTGTTGTTATCTGCTTCTATTTATTATAATTGTGTAGATTTAACCATTCTAGTCTCTATTTTTCTGCCAGTTTTTATTTGGAAAATACTATAAAACTTAATCTCATTTATAATCTTCATTTCTTTAGGGATTTTGGATCAATCTTTTCTACTCTTCTACCTGGCACAATGGCGAAGCTAGAACCTCCTGAAGGTTGCAGTTTCCTGGACGGACTAGAAGTTTGCGTTGCATTTGGAAGTGTTTGGAAACAGTCATTGTCAGAACTAAGTGGAGGTCAACGATCTCTACTTGCACTTTCTTTAATCTTGGCATTGCTTCTCTTCAAGCCAGCTCCTCTTTATATACTGGATGAGGTATTTTTAACTTTGATTTCTTTATTACTCTTTTATGATTGGTTCCATAGTTGAATCTGAATACCTCTAATTCATTTTGAAATTAGATTTGTGAATAAGATAAGTCCTTGTGGTGCCATTGTCTATGCTGTTGTTTTCTATATGACTATATAGCATAGAGTGCCCAAATAGAAGACAGTTCAGGTTTTAGAGGTTAGTATCAAGTTGATTCTAATATCTAGGGTATTAGGTGCCATTTGTTTTTCACCTCTTAAGTTTTGAGTCTTAAATTAAGTGGTTTTTATCCTTTTTTTTTCCGACTTATATCTTAAATTAAGTTTAAAATATCTAAAATTAAAAAGTTTAAATTTTTGACTTTGTGTTAACACATTAACATAAATTTCCTAAAATAACCCCATATAATTAAATTATTAACAAAAACACCTCATTGACAAAAAAATCCCCAATTTCATCAAACCCTAACCCTAAACTTAACCCTAGAATTGAATCTCATGGGAGGAGGAGGCAGCGCCTCCATGAATTGTGACCAAAGGAGGCCGGCCAGTCTCCTCCCTACGTTCGACGGGGGCAGGCTGGCCGGCCTCCTCTCAATTAATGGGAGGGCGCCTCCTCCCTCATGCCTCCTCCAAAATCAATGACGGAGGAGGCCGGTGGCCTCCATTGTTGCTGCCGAAGGAGGCTTCTTGGCCTCGTCTTAAGGAATCAGCGTTCCTTGCCCGTTTTTATTTTTTATTTTTTAAAAATAAAATATTAATCCGTTATTTTTATTTATTTTGAATAACATTATTATTTATTTAAAATAGTATTAAAATTCATTTCTAAATAATAATAATAATAATAATATTAAAATGAAAATACTTAAAACGAAGGGTATAATAGTAAAATGAAAACCACTTAATATTTAAGTGAAAACATCTACACGAAAAAACAAACAATTCGGAGGGTCTTAATGATTTAGATCTATTAAGTACTTATGACTTTTAAGAAACAAACAGCCCTTATTCTCCAAATCTAATCCAACTTATTTAAAATTATGTGTACAGGAAGAGATTCAGTTACTCAAATGACTTATTTAATCATACATGTTTAGAATGGTTTTCTTCTTAATTTAGAAAATTTTGAAATATCTTTATTGTTGTGAAAATGCATCAATGGAGATATTAAAAAAAATATGGAAACCCGCCTATTTGTTGGTTGAGCTTTCATCTATACTTGAAACTTGTGGAGAGTTAGACGAAGTCTGATTAAATGATATAGAAATTGTCTTTAATTCAATTTTCTCATGTTCATGATAACCCTACAATCAAATAAAAAAGAGAATTTTCTAGAGAATTGAAAATCTATATCCATTGTCTTAACTAGCTTGACTATGCAAGACTCTTCTGCACTTAGTTTTTCAATATACTCCTTTTGTTCTATTGCTTCTCTCTCTAGTATATAGGCAAGTGATTTCATTCTTGAGGTGGTTGACAGGTTGATGCAGCACTTGATTTGAGCCATACTCAAAACATAGGGAGAATGATTAAGACTCATTTTCCGCACTCCCAGGTCTGCTAATTCTCTTTTGGGTTTGGTTTTATAAGTTCTTTTTTCTTTTTGTCATGAAAGGAACTTTAATTGCAGTAAAAATAAATATGTCGAAAGAAAGTTAAGTGTGATAGAATAGGATAAGTTCATACAAAAAGTTTCCATCTTATAAATTTTTTGAGATCTTTTAATTTTGTTCTGCGCAGTTTATTGTGGTTTCATTGAAAGAAGGTATGTTCAATAATGCCAATGTTCTTTTCCGAACGAAATTCGTGGATGGTGTTTCTACAGTTCAGAGGACGGTAGCTAAGCAAAGCTAGTGATGGATATTATCTTGTCAATCAGGTTCTCTTGGTATACCTACCTCAATGATTTTGAAGGATTTACATTTTAAATACTTGTCAGAGCATCAATTTTGAATCCATTACTATTTTCATGAACTCGAACTCTCGCTTAATCGAACTGCTAGATGAAATGAAATTGATAACACTGTGTTGCAGTTAATCAGTTTTGAGCATCAGAGTATAGATCATACATTTTCTTCTCTAATTTTCCTCTCTCGTCCTAGTTTTTCATTAAGTGTTATTTTCTCTTTCAGGAAGTTTTTGCAAGTCTAGCTACCACTGCTGCGAAATTAGGGTGTTGAAGCTGATGATTATTTGATACCAAAAATGACAGAATTCAGATATTGCTAATATTGTACATAATTTAATGCAATCTGCAGAAATTGTCAAACATGGGATCTGTTGTAATGAGTTGATATGTTGAGTTAGAAATTTCAGTGTTAAAAGTTTTATTACTGATTACAAGTTAGCAGTCGCAAAAGTTCAATTAATTATATTTTGGGTTCTTTATATATTTTCTTTCAAAAAACATTATTATGTTAATTAAATTAAATTATAAAGTTTATAATTATGGATATTAATATATATTCGTCTCAATATCTTTTTATACAGATCATAGTCCAGTGTAATTTGATGTTAAAATCGCTTATTTAATTTGATAACGTCTTAGGTTGAGTCATCACCACTTAATGTGAAATTTCAAAAATATATAAATAAATCTATCATTCAAGTTCTCCCCCTTCTAAAAAAAAACTTGAATTTATGTAATGTGTAATATTTTAAAAATATATATATATATATATATATATATATACTAATTATCCTATCACATATTTGTACCAGTACAAGTTCTCTATAAAACAAAAACTCTACTTCTTGTCCTGTAGTGAACTAGTACTAGTACAGATCTGTGAAATTGATTGTAAAAAAAAAAAAATAAATAAATAAATAAAAATCCGTTTGTCCTAAAAATAAAGGACTGGTATTAGTATGTTCCCAATATATATACATAAATCTCCCCTTTTGAGATGTGAAGATATGAGGATACAATGTAATCAATTCTTCTTGGTCTCTATCAAATTCGATCAATTTTCTAAGATTGAAGAAAATAATTTTCTGTTCTATCCATATGATACATAAAAGAGGGTAAAAGCATACAATGGAGAAGGATTAGAAGGAAACAATAAAACATTAGTTAGTACACAAAACACATTGGTTACATATATCAACAATCATGAAATTATGTGCACAACTGATGAAAAATACAAAATTACAGATATGAACAGGTAATGCTTACAACATTTTTCATAGCTCTGAGAGAATAGCAGGGATGTAGTGAGATAACTCTGCAGTCAGTGACTGAAATCCATTTACAAGCTGTGTGTGGAATTCCTGGTCTTCCTCTCCAATCAATCTAAAGTGTACTCGGATTGCACGCTTGCAAACAGCCATGAATTCAAGGAGTGCAGCGATGAGTTGCTGCAATTCCTGTGAACGCAACCTTGTAGCTGGCTCACCTGACAGAAAGGCTGTGCACACACTCAACACACCACTGTTTACCTGAAAACATAAAATTTACTGTTAGTTAGCTGAAATCTGGTCGGGACTCATAAAGATATTCAAAAATAATGTACATAGTCGAAGTTTTGACTGACCATTGATAAAATACTAAAGACACATTGAAAATTCTTAGACAGAAATTTAACAAAATAAACTAACATAACAAAACTCACTTGAACTGCAACACTGCCTTGAAGGATTCTCTGCAGACTCTGAAGTCGTGGGAGTTGATCACCTTCAGAACTGCGAGGCTCTTCTAGCTCGTTTCGTAGTGCAGCTGTTCTAGTTTCAATCATCCCAATTGCATTCTCCACAGGAGAGAACTCAAGGGATTCAGATTTGATAACCAGGAGCCTATTTACCAGTGCTGGGAATGAACCTTCAGTCTGAAGAACAGACCGCCTCTTCCATTGGTCTTCCAAACCACCTTGGGTCTTACCATTTTTTGTGAATGGAGTATCAAACAAAAAGCGATCAAAGACACGAGCACGGACACTTCCAGTGGAAAGTGAAAAAATTCTTTCTCTTCTGCTCCCTAAATCTTCATCCTCCATGACTGGATCAACAGCAGTTATCTGTAGGTAGCACACTCCAGGCTGCAATTCATCTGCTTTCACTTGTCTAGAATCTGGAATTATGTGCAAAGTGTGATTACCATCCATCCTAGACTCATATATATGACTAAGTTTCTCCATTATGTCACCTAGACGTACATCACGAGGTTCACGATACACATATTCTTTTCTATCCAGCTTCCCGAATCTATCACTATAGAACCCAACCCTATAGTATGTGGCATCAGTAAAAGGAATTGGGCTTGATTCCTGCTCAAGAATTGATTCATAAATATTAGTGAGTAATGTGTGGCATTTAGCCAATTGTCCATATGCCCTCCTGCTTTTATAAACTGGAATTACAAGCTCCAAAATGCTTGCACAGAAATGATAGAGTTCAGCTTGAGAAAATAGCTTATTTGCCAGCTGTAGGTACTTCACAGCCGAGTCAACTGTGAGCTTTGAAGCACCATAACCTTCCACCTCGGCTGCTGATGCTTCAGGGTTGATCTCACTGCTGACTACAGGGCAAATTTTACGAAGAGCAGACACGTGATCTTTGCTCCAAACACCATCATTTCTGGCCACAAGTGCCTGGAGTGAATATATCAAAAGATTAGCCAAAAATGAACAACAGGTACAGCAGAATCAGTTTGCAGATTATGTATTTATGTTGCCAAATGTAGAAAAGCTCAGCTGTGAGCCTTACTGATGTAGAAGTAGAAGAGAAAAGAGAAAGAAGATTGGAAAAACACAGCTATTCTTTATTCACTCATCAAGTCTAACCCTACAAAAGGCTCTTACGGGGCCTTTTATAATGGTCAAATACAAGAGATAGTTACAAAGAGTTTTGATAAAAACAAATACTCAAAGATCTTTGAAGGAGATAATATCCCAAAGATAAACACTAACAAATAAACAAATGATTATATCCCAAAATCCTTAATTATCTTTCATAAACTTACGCCTAACGTAAGTTCTCAAATCCCTAACTACTTCCCCATCAGTTAGTTGCCCAAGCAGGAGAGCTAGAGCATCATCAATTAATAAATCTCAAAAATATTAACTGCGACTGGTTTTAAAGTAGTTAGATTCAACAATCTCAGTAATGCAGTCCATAAATGATATTGTTCGAAATGTAAAACAGAGGCAAAGGATTAACTGACAAGATGAGTTAAAATAATTCAAGTTGCAGGATGGCCCTTGGTACACTAAAACTTACTAAATCCTGAAGTTTTTGAAATTTTAAGAACGTAAACACTTTGATTGGAATAGTGCTTTTGTTAAAAAGTTGCACAAGCACCCAGAAGAGTGTGTTACTGTTACCTGCATGACAACACCAGCAACAGCAACAGCACACTGTGCGGCTTCAGCCCAAGACTGCATTTCCTGATGTGCATCACACAAATGGAGTAACCACATTATGTGAAGATCCGGTACAGGGGCAAATGCCATTGCAAGTTTATAGAAGCTTTCGGCGGCTGCATATCTGTCCATAGTCATTACAGAACCCTGAGAAAAAAGTTAAAAAAAAAATAGTATGAAATTAGTCCAATAGAGCTTACAAATCCCAAATACAAGTGAAATAGCAATAGACAGGTAATGTTAAGGCACTGGCACATGTTTGGGACCAGGATTTTATCTTCTACCACATTCTAGAAGTCATATACCTTTCACAAACCCATCATACCAGACATGCAATCCAAAAAGAGCCAGGTAAGACAAGATTAGAAGCTGATTTAGGGCAATGCAGGAAGTATATCAGCCTAGAAGAATCAATGAAGTAAATGTAAACAATAGTGGTTGCATGACGTGTCACAGCTACATGTTTCAGGTGCTGTAAACTTGTTTAGTGAGGAGTGGAACATGAAGAAAATCAATATATAAGGCATGCTTCTTCATTCCAGTTCTTCAATGTGAGAACAATATAGAGAAACCATGATGCACAGCACCGTTTTGTAATGCATACATGAAAGAAATTAGCTAATTTAAGGGGAGAGCGAAAATTAGCATGACTCCCAAATCGCAAATCCCACATAATTTCCACGGCAGAGTTAGTCAGTAGGGGTGGGCAGAAAACTTGGAACCAAACAACCTGAACTGAACTGGAATTGAATGTTCAGTTCGGTCCTCTCAACCTGAAAAATGAACTGACATAAATAAAATAAATAAATAAAACCCTAACTCCCTTAGTTTGTGTTCAGACACCTCTCTCATTTAGTTTCTCTCACCTTTCTCTTCTCTCTCTTACCTTACTCGCTCCTCTCACAAACCTTCTCAATAATTCACCATCATCACTAGTTAGAGCTCCAACATCTTCCTCCGCCAATAATCGAAGGCATCTGTAGTTTTTATTTGTTTTTTTCTTTTTCCATCATTTCACGATATGTGATAAACTCTAAAAGTCACTCCATCCTCATTTCTGTCTAGCCACCACTGTTGCTGTCTGTTACAGTGTTACCTTACCAGCGGTCTATCTATATTTTCTGTTATATACAAGTTGATGGATTTTGATTTGTGGTTGTTATTGTTGTATACTTGTGAATAGTGTCTAGTATCTTCTCCTTTCTTTTATAAACCCCAATTTGGTGATTTGAATCTTAATTTTTCATTTTTTTTAGTTTCGTGGTTTTGATTAGTTGGGATTTTGATTTTAAGTTAATAATAAAATCACGTCCATGCCAATTTTGATTCTTTTTCTTTTTGTATGCAGTAACAAAATTCAAAGCTGAAATGGATAAAGATGAGAGATACTTGCAGATCCATTCAAAAAGTTCAAAACTGATGAACCGAACTGAACCTAATTGGTTTTTCCGGTTCAGTTCAGATTGCATCATAAACCAAAAGGGAACCGGTAGAATGCCCACCCAAATTAGTTGGTAACACAAATTTCAAGGATGAAGCAAGATACAAAAGAGTGAGGAGGGCAAGGTCTTGTATTGTGCGTGACTGGCAAAAAAAAAAAACATTTTCTATCCCCCAATAGGTGGACAGAAAATGAGCTAGCACATGTTAAAACCGGCACAAAATGCTAAAAACTTACCAAAAGTGCATGTTCCAAGCTAGCATCAAGAGCCAGAAGAAGACTGTCGGATAAAGATTTCACTTCTGACCACGACCACCGGTTCTCTGAAAATCTTTCTGGAATAGCTGATAAAGCATTCTCATGAATTCCACACTCCCTAATTAGGCTGAGGCTCTTATCTTCATCCGCCATTTCCTCCAAAGATTTTCGGAGGCGCCGCGCTTCTCCACTCTCTTCTAGTGTTCCATCAGGTTTCATTTGAGTCACTTGCACATCAGACATTAGTTCCGACAATGTGATAGTGAGCATGACCCTCAGCCTTGCAGTCTGCATAAAATAGAAGGAGCTCTGCAAAAATGAAATTAATTTACATGAGCTAGTAAGAGTAGCAGCAGTAATCCCATAGATGTCAAAGAGCCTACCCGCACGAGTATCTGCAGCCCAACAACAGCCTTTTTCCTGATGCTGTCATTTCGAAAAACTGCAAGCCGAAGAAGATGGAATGCGACTTGCTTCAAGAAGCGATCATTCTCCCTAGCCATAAGTGTTGCCCCATGAATATCAAAAACACGGTTGAATACAGGAAAAAAGGCTTTCCAGAAAGTTATTGGCTGATTTCGGGAGAAAAAGCTCATAATTATGGCTGTGATGCAATCGAGTTTTCCATAATCAGTAGCAATGCTATGGGATGCCGCCATGGCAGAGAATTTCTCAGTTATTTCCAAAACCTGAAGACTGACAGCAGCACTCAAATTTTCTTCCCAAAGTTCCTGAAGTCAATGAAAAGCTGTCAGTTACCTATAGTGATAAAAACAAAATTGAACAGAACTAGAACAAGACCCGATTGACATTTAGAGAATTAAACACCCACTAAATGAAAACAGGAATTATTGGCACAAATTATACCAGTTTCTGCCTCAAAATTGGGTGCAATGATTCTCTAAGTGCCTGGGATGAAGCTCCAATCCTAGAAGATTGCGCCTGAGCCAGAGCTTCCCTCAAGGAATATGGCTGGCTAGGGGAGCTTAACTGGGAATTCACCCTCTGCCACAGATAACCATTTTCCGGAGTTCCCTGTGGCTGCGTCAAAGAGATTCAAATGGCATTAGGTGAATAAAAGATGAAATTTCCAAACTATAGGATAGCAAACCAAAACAAGTCAAGAATTCTTAATCAATTTCCTTTCCTTTTTAAATATAGAATTCAATGAATAAGGACAGTAATTAAGGATGATATCAAAGGAAAGCAGTGAATAAAAGAACTAATTGGAAATATTAGAGCACTAACTTCTGAAGTCGAGCAATCATGAAAATTAACTTACTCTGACTTCTTGCCGTGATGCCTCAGACAAGTAATTGTTGATTGCAGGAGAAAGTCTATCTGAGTATTTAGGGGAAGCAGGACCTTCCCCAACAGGGCTGCGAGAGCTAGCACCCAGAAGCATTCCATCAGCTGGTTTTCTATGCTGTAAATTACATCAAGCAAAATTAGTTCATGGGTAACATAAAAACAACATCAACGATACAATGAGAAATATAGTTAAAGTCAGCTTGCAATGATCTACCGTGAGAAATAATTCTTTTTATCTGTTACATAACATGGTTAAGAATACACAAAGCTGGTCTTTGAATTATTTATTTAATAAGTCTTTAAACATTTGCAGCAGGACGAAATACACACTTCTATAGTTTACACTAAAATCACCCAACCAGTCTAAAAGTAAATACTCCCCACAATATCAGTGTTAAAACTTAAAGAATCAATCTCAAAATTTGAATAGGCTAAAAATCAAGTTAATAATGTCTTGATCCATCATTAAAAAGCCTAAACAATAAAAATCAAGTTAATAATATCTTGATCCATCATTAAAAAGCCTAAACAAAAGCACAGAAACTGGCCTAACAACTTGGTCGCATAATCAAAACTGAATTTAAATTTCAAATTAATAGCAACCTCAAAAAGAATCTGGCATTCCTCCATGAGTTTAAAAAATAATCTAGTTCGAGCAATGCTTTGCTGCCACGCCTTGACCAGTGATGCATCATCCAGATTCCGCACAATTTCCAATACAACAATTAAAACTTCACGCTTTTCTACAGCATTTAAGTTGTAAAAGACAGGCATTTCATCTAGGATCTGCACAGATCACAAAAGTTCATCAAGTAAGGAACTTATGAAAAATTAAAATAAATTATTATTGTGCAATGTGCACGTGTTATTTGAGTACATCTCATCTCATACCCTCCGAAAAAAGCACAAAAAACAGATGAAATTAACAGATTCATCATGGTACTTTTCTAGTTTTTTAGTTATTTTTTTTCTTTTCCCAACAATGCTTATTCAATGTAATTATGCAACCACATTATGTTATGTTATATGAAATCTTATTACTGGCGAGGTATTCATAAAATATTTGATCAAACCAAAAGCTTAAATTCAATTATAAAAGAAGCCTTCCCACATCACCAAATCCATTCACAACCGTCCAAATTTGTGCTTCCATACAAGTGCTTCAATATAACAAAACAATGTGTAAAAGCGAACAATTGAAGACCTGCTTGTTTTCTTTCTAAAATGATAATATGATATCATGTAGAAATCATTTGAAACAAAAGATTTGTAACTCTAGCCAAGTGATCATATCAACCCAGGAGATAAAAGTACTATAGACACCTCAATAAATTGAACATAGAAAAATAGGTATGCTAGTCAGCCTGTACATGTATAAGAAGTGAATAATATTCAGTAAGAATTTAAAGTAATCTAATACATAATTAATTAATTAATTTTTTTTTTTTTTTTATGAACTATAAATCTCCCAAACCCGCTTTGCCAGGAACCCTCCCAATCCATACAGAGACAAGAAACTAGTGGCATTTTGCCATTAGGTGGTAGAGGAATAGCTGAATAGAACCCTTCAAAGCTTGTGGCAGTAAATCACAAGCCTCACAACTCAACTGTAAGGGATGTTTTTTTTTTTATATTTTTTTTTTTATGAACTATAAATCTCCTGAACCCGCTTTGCAAAATCAAGTTCGAAACTGGGAACCCTCCCAATCCATACAGAAACAAAAAAAACTAGTCTTTTGGGAGTAAATCACAGGCCTGACTACTCGATCAACTATAAGGGATGTAGATCGTAGTAACTAAAATCTACAAAACGCAGACTCTTAAGACAATAAGGCAAGATGAATGAATTGAAGCGAGACTCACAACGTCTGGGACTATATATGCAAACTTTATTCTGAATTAGTATCAAGCCAATTTGCATTATAACCCAAGAACACAGTCATGCATGCAGATTAGGGCAAAAAGCAAATAATAGCATATGTGCACGGTTGAGTCATTACAGAATATTCAAACCGCATAGTACATATCCTCATCATTGGATAGTGCCCTAAAATTATCATTTTAAGGGTGCACTGCACAGAGAGAATGTAGCATGACTGAAACTTTCTCTAGCTCGAACAAGAAGCTTTTCATTTTTCCATTATTGGAATGCACAACATATTTGCTATGCGCACACTGTTGAAATGCATTTCCAACGTGGAAACAAAAACATGTATACAAACATATCCAGTTTATATCATTTACCAAGCAAGAGAATTTTGATAATGCAATCTACCTGACCGATGAGTGGAAAATATAGTTGAGCAATATATAGCTTATCCTCAGGCTTTTGGTATCGAGCATCAAACTCATGCTTGCACAAGAGCACTACTAGGATTCTTGCTGCCTATAGTCGACAAAATATATGTCAAGACAAAATAATATACATACATACATATAAATTTTTTCTTTTTAGGCACTAACATCTTGATTTATAGATTTTGTCTCTTAGTGATTCTTAACATTAATAATTAATTATTTGTGTTAAGGATCATTAAAATACAAAATTTAGCAAATCAGGATTTCCACACCTGATCATTATTAAATAAATATACTACACAAGAATAATAGAATAATCACCAAAGTAGAGATGACAATCTTAATTATGATAATTTATGTATCTCTCAAAATAATAACATTCGTTCTTTCTTTCTTAAAATTAAAAGCTAAATTTAATTAATTTTACTGAAATCACCTTGACTCGCTGAGATAAATCATCATGATCCCAAGTAAGGAAAAGCTCTTGTATTAAGACTGATGAAAGGTAGTTCCTACAACATCAAATAGACTTAGTCAAGAAAACATCAGTTGTTGAGTATAGAGTCATATTTGAATCAACTAAGATCATATTTTTTAATAGGAAACAAGGAAAAAACTTTTATTGACACAAAAAGTGAACAAGCAGTCCACAAGCTAAAGAAAAGAGTTATATGGACAAACCAAAACTCTTTACAAAAGACTATACAAACAAAACTAACCACAACCGATATCAGACAACAGGCCCCAACAAAAGATCAACAAAAATCTCACAACAATTATCTGACCACCCCCTCCCAAACTTAACTGAATGAAAAAGAGGGAAGTGTTCTGAAATTCTTTTGTAACAGAGGCCCCTAAAGAAGCTAAAAGTCGAGCCCAATCCCATAAACTATCGACCTTCTCCTCTGACTTCCTTTCAAACATTCTCTTATTCCTTTCTAGCCAAATGACAGCATAGTTCCACAAAACCTTGGTTCTTTTCCCCTTTAGCAAAAGCAGAAAATCTTTCCACAAACACTTGACTACGCGATGCTTGGGGTTGCCTGGCATAATTTAGCTTCCAACAAAAGCCTAGATCAAAGATTAGAGTCCACCTAGCAGTGTAGAGAGAGATGATCGATGCATTCCTCATTTTTCTTGCACCTAATGCAAAAACAGGGCGTAAGAGTAAGACACATTTTTGGAGTCGTTTTTGAATGACTTCACTGGTATTTATCTTCCCACTATCCAATGCCCAAGCAAAAAGTTGAATCTTAGGAGGAACTTTTGCCTTATTGATTGAAAACTTGATGAGAAGCATCATTACTTAGCCATTTGAAATATGAGCTGCTAGTATATATGCCCGAGGAGTCAAGATTCCACCTTCTATCTTCTCTCCCATCATCAAGGGAGGTATTATCTAGAGCTGCCCTCAAAGAAACAAGATCTTGGCATTCCCTATTGTTTAGAATTCTCCTAAAATTGAGATCCCAATTCCAATCCCTTGAATGATGTCAACTGCCCACCCTAGACTTTATAGTAGTATTATGAGAGAGAGCCACTCTATAAAGCCTAGGGTATAGGTCGCAAAAGGAATCTTCCCCACACCAATTATCTTCCCAAAAACGAATTCTCCCTCCAATCTTTAAAGAAATGTAAGCCAAAAAGGAAGGATATTCCATAGAGATGGCTTTCCAAGGACTTCTATAAGATCCATATCTCACTAACTTTGAGTCCCAACCATTTAAAAGAGATCTGTATTTGCTCCTAATGACTGCAGGCCAAGGGGAATTCCTCTCTAAAGGAAATCTCCACAACCATTTAGACGAAAGAGCCCTATTCTTCTTTTCCAATGTTACCAATACCCAAACCACCCTTCTCCTTTGATCTAGTCACCACTTCCCATCTAATGAGAAGGATACCTTTGCCTTCTTCAAAACCTTTCCAAAGGAAATCCCACATTAGTTTTTCTATATGCTTCCTCACCTTTACGGGTATCTTAAAGGAGAGAAAGTATATAGGAAGAAAAGACAAAACATTAAATAAATGTGTGTCTACCTCCACAAGATAGGAAAGCTTTCTTCAACTAAGATCTTACACGACCAAATAGAAGATTAACAATAACTCTAATATATATATATTATCTATCAAAAATAAAAATAGCCCTGCAAGATATTTTTATAAAAGCTGAATTAACATGAATCATAATCTCCTAATTAAATTTATTAGTTCCAACTAAGGAGGAAAGAGAAAAAATAATAATGAAATTACATTTGATTCTTCATCACCCTAAGTAAGCCAGCCATATAAATCCATGCTGAGATTTGATCAACCAGGCAACATAGGATAAAAACATCACTACATGCACCGATAAAACCAAGAGTGTAATTTTAAGGTGCAAAATGCACCTCATTTGAAAATACAAGGCAAAATGCCCACCTATAAAGGAAAATATTATAGCACTATCTCCATTGGAAAATTTTCCTTCAATACATGTAAGTGCATACAACAGCTTATTTGAACCTCAGCAACCAATCAGAATGAAAGAAAAATAACTATTCTAAGATTATAAAAACAAAAAAATAACCATAGTAATAAACCTTGAATATCAGTTTTTCAGAATAAGCTTCACAAAACCCTCTTTAGCAAGCATGTAAGCATCTATGTAAGAATTTTTTGTATCAAATGCAAGTATGTAACCGGTTTGATTGTTTAAACACCCGGCTGGTTTAATGAGAGGAGCAAAGTTAAGAAGATATTGAAAAGCTTCAAGGGCAAGCAAACTATAGCCACAATAGTCAACTGAACAGAACAGATAAGTTCATCATACAACATATCATCAAATAGAACAGAAAACAAGAGAGAGAAGAGCTTCTTTCAACTAAGTGGAATTTATTTCTTATTAACAATAAAGTTACTAGAGTCACTGACATAAAATCACATTATTAAAATATATATTGCAATTATTTGTTCTCAGCAACAACTTTACTACTTCCAACAGATGCTAACACAAATTTAACAACAAAGTTTACCAGGTGAAGAAGTGCAAAACAAAAAGAATATTTTGATTGATGAAGTACCTATCTGAAGGGTCTCTCCCCGGCATTTCCACATAAAGATCATGATCACATATAATCTGAAGGAATATAAGCTTGCAGTCATGCAGAACTGATTGGCATACCCCAGAAAACTTGTCCAGGTACAAGGAGACCTGCAGCAGTAAAAGATAATTTGAGTGGAGAAAACAAAAATACAACACAACAGCAATACTGACACAACCCAATACTTTTCGGGGATAAAACAAACTTGATATTGGAGGTCAAAAAGGCAGTCACATTTCTTAAAAACTATTGTTTGAACAGTTATTTACAAGCTTTTACTTTTTAGTCTAGCAGTTGCTTAGTATGGTATCAGAGCCTACTTTACTAGTAAAGTTTCAGTACAAGTCTCACCATATGATTGTATTTATCTTTGTTAATATATTTGTTCTGCATATAAATCTATGTTTGTGTTTAGAATATGTGACTATGTCCAAGTGATAAGTCTGCTGGTCTTACTTGTAATGGAGAGTGTTAGAATGCTTAAAAATTATTGTTCAGACACCTACAAGATTAAGCTTTGGGGTTGAGTGATTATTTGAAACCTTATTTTTACTTCACTGTATGCTTCTATCAAAAACAGTAAATCTTACTTCACCATACCTCTTTATCTAGAACACAATCTTTAAGAAAGAAAAAATAAGCAGTTACAAAAGCAATACTACAATCTTATATACACCATTATTAACTGACATCTAACCCTCCTTGATAGAAGCATAATTATATAAGACTATAAGAGACTCATTGAACCAGCCACTATTATAATTCAGCAGTTTGAATGACATTCCAAACTGAAAATTATTGTGAACCATACCAGCAACAGTGAAACAGTTTGCATTGCATTTTATGCAGTGGAATAGAACTAGCAACTCCTAGTGCACATCAACACCAAAACTTAAAAGATGCACCAGCTAGTTGAAGTCCTCGTAAAGTCTTTAAAGTTCTAAATAGCCTACTGAGTTTTACTCATGTATGAGAGGTATCCTCGCATTTCACCCAGGCAATCATCTATCAAGCGAATTCTCCAAAATATAACCATATTGATTTTCTGAATCTGTACAGATGATCCATGCTTATGCAACAATATGGCAGTAAAGTCTTCACATATGAATCATATAAATCATAATTCATATAAGCATGTCAAAAAACATTACAAGAAGTGCAATTAGATTGTTTTTATGGGTCAAAAATAAATGCAATTAGATGAAAAGCATACCAGTTCAAAAACTTGGCGAGGTTCAATAATGGACAAAAGATCATAACAAAGGAAGGCCAAACTGCTGTTTAAACGTTTGGCCAAGCTTAACCCCTTCTTACAACGCTCATGCACTTCTGTTAGAAGACAGTCGTACAACTGAATTATACATCTGAACACACCCTCTCTCAATTGCATTGGAGGAACATCTTCACCTATATCACAAAAGAAAAAAGTATGAAAAAAAGAATATTTATAAAAAAGATTAAAATGTCTGCTATTTTTCTTTGAGAATTTTTACAATGATAGTGAACCAGCAGTCCACCTCAAAACACATAACAAGATAAATCAAAATGATAGATGTGCATCTTATAAACTAATAGTAAAAAGCCTCCCAATTATCTTGTTTTATTTTTTTATCAGAACCAAAAAAATACGTACAAATGGAAAGAGAAACAAATAAACTGTCCACCAACAAAGTGAACTGGCTATACAGAAAGGCAGCCTCATGGCACCACCTAAAGGACCTAAAAGTATTGTTAATCAACACCTAAAAGCTATTGATAAATCAAAACCCCTATAAATATTAAGACAACACACCAACAGCCTCCCATTCATATGGATGAAGAAGGAAACATGCATCTTAAAACTCTTGTGCAACTGAAACCCATAAAGAAGCAAAAATTGAACTTTGTTCCAAAAAATATGTTTTCTTCCTCACAAGCTTCCTGAAAAATTCCTCTTATTCTATATTGCCAAAATGTGTGCAAAATTGCAAGACAATACATTTCTGTAAATCTCTTGCCTTTAATCCCCAATGAAATGCACAATTCTCCTCATAGATAATGAGATGGAGGATCCCAAGATAATCCATGATAGGAGTTTCTGCTGCAACCCGCTAAAGCTAAAGGGCAGCAAAGAAACAAGCGATTAACAGTCTTCTCATACATCTTTTAAATTACACACCAGTTTGGAAAACAAAGTAAACATTAGGCCGCCACCTTTAAGAGATGGCAAAGTCTTGGTTCTTACATGAAAATTCCTATGCAAATGAATCTTTCATAGAGCATTAACACTCCATATATATAATTTCTCCAATGTAAAAAGTTGACCAACCAAAACATAAATTAAATAAATAAGATTTACATGACAGAGTGCCTGAAAATCAAGCTTCCATAATCTACACTCCTTAGCCTAATTTAATCTTTCCCCGGAATTTATAGAAAATTATAAAGTTCTTCTCTGTTCTTTAGATTCCTAGAAAGAATGCTAATAATATCTGTCTGCTCATAACAGAAACAATTGAAGGGCCTATGCTCTGTTTAAACAAGGAAATATTGAACATGACAACAATCTAGGAAAAACACAGTGAGAACCAGCAGTCTACAAAATGTTACATCTGATCTTATAAAGAACCAACAAAAATCAAAATACAATCATTTAACACCGTCCAAATTATGTAAAATGAAAAAAATGGAAACTCTTGAAACCAAAAGCCATAATGCAGCTAAAATTGCAACTTATCCAACAAAAACCTATAGTCTTCTCCCTTGGCTTCTTCAAGAATTATACTTGACAAATTCAATAATATCCATTTCCATTCTCTTATCATTTAAATGCAGGCTTAAGTAGTTATACATCATTCATATTAATTCCAATGACATGAAGTGAAAATTACTTGTTAAATCAATTTTCCTGATAAGTTGTAAAACAGCTAGTATTTTTCAGAAACAAGACAAGCTTGTAGATGACTGGAGTAGCTTCATAGCAATAACCATCACAAGGGATTCAAATTTTATAAGCCCTATTTTGGCAGAGGCTTCCTTATCAATACAATTTTATTAGGTTGTTGAGTAACTACTAGATCCAAAAACTTAAGGCGGTAGGTAAGGGTTCTAACAATAGCATTTACACTTTTTCTATCAGAACTATTATTTTTAAGCCCGTATCTTTAGCTCTAATAAACCCATTCACATCAACGCTCGAATTTTCAAAAAATGTTATCACATGGATATTAAAGGCTTGAAATTTGTTTAGCACAGGCTTGTTATAGGCCCTTTTTGAATGCAGTTGTTGTAAAATTTAATTAACAGACTAGAGTTTCATAGGATCCAAAAACGAGACCTTTTGATTTTCTTGGTTTTGATACCAAATTGTGTAAACACTAGACCCAAGAGCTTAAACCAATAGTTAAAGGCTCAACAATAGTATTTATTCTCTAATATAGGCCACGATAAATATTAAGTATTATTAAAGAATAAAGACACATGAAATATTACAAACAACGAACAAGCAGAAAAGAAGCTAACTAAATTAAAAGCAAAACAGTTGTTGGAGGTGCAAGGAATTAATATTCCTAGTACTTGGGACCTACCTAATGGAAGACCATGATAGAAAAGACGTGTCTGCTCCAATGCCATCGACTTGACAATTAACTCAAGAAAAAACCAAGCCATTGCCAGAACATCATCATATACCGGTCCAACACGGTAACCCTTAGCCTGTAGAATAAAGTTATAAATTAGAACAAATTAATACAGTAAATTATAACACGTCTGTGATGCCACCAATGTTTTAAAATATGTTTTTAGTATTGAGGCATTTTCTTCTAATGAGGCGAGGCATAACAAGGCGTAAGCCTCAAAAAGGATAGTTAAAACACATAAATATATATATATATATATATATATATAAAGCACATAAAATTTCATAAATCAACCAATAATCACATAATCACATTAATAATCATAAACAACCTATTTTATCCTATAAATATCAAGTTACAAAACTAAATGTAAGGTTTAGAACTTTACAAACAATCAATAAACAAGGCATGATTCATAAAATAATTAACAAGCAATTATCATACTACCAACAAAAATGTTCAAATTAGTTTCTAGGCTATAGCTATCCCCAACTCAAACAAAACCAACTTCATAACATTATCGATGCATCTTCATATTAGGTTGTGAAGATTGAATTATTTTTGTTGTGCTACATTACATTACTGAGAATCCCAAAAAAAAACACTCATGAATTTTCTAAAAAACGTATTGAGGCACGCCTCAATACGTTTTTTAATACAATGGATGCCACGTTAGCACTTAAGTACAATTTGCAGTGAACTGTTGCATCCATGAATGCAACAGTTTATTCATAGACATAACAATGTTGTCTGTTCCTACAATTAAAAAAAAAAAAAAAAAAGGAAAACGATAGAAAAAGAATTGATAATAAAATGTTGTTGGCTACAGTAAAAAATAAAAAAAAATAAAAGGATGAAACAAGAGCAGATGCCAAGATTAAAGACAATAGTATCTTACAGCACAAACCCTATTGATTTCAACAGTTTTTGTGTGCTAGGATTGGCGTGTCCTCCCTCCACTTGTATATGGTTCCTTGTTTTATTATGATTTTGTTGTTTGTTCAAAAAAGAAAAAAAAATTAAAACTCCCCAAGTCACACTCTAAGTCCATCTATTTTCTAGAAAACATGGTGCCTTATCACTAGCATTATTCTTATGAAACTTTTTTTTTTTTTTTTTTTTTTCATTTTTACAATATGATTGTCGTTAATTAAGTTATCTTTCTTGAAATTAGGTACTCACATGAGCAAGTTATGTTTACTTTTAGGTTAAACTAATTACATGAAATGGCAGATCAAATTCTTGGTTATTTTATCTTTACCACACTTATCTATGCTGATTTTATAAGACAGTAGACAAGCTAGTTTAGTTGAAGAAGTCTAAAAGGACAATTATGTGTACAGCAGGATATAATTTGGAATTTTTATGGGGAATGCTATATCATCATGTATCACCACAGAAAAAGAAGAAACGTGAAAAATAAAATAAACCCTTTAAAAAAAAACTTCCTTTCCAGACCAAGATTAACAATATAGATTTTGTCTGATGCACTAATGAGACAGCAAATAAATGAAAATGACTAAGTCATTCATTATTGTAATTAAAAAGATGTGTTAGAGAACAGTTGACAATGTGTTCACCAAAAACACGGATTTTCAATTATGAGTGGTAGTATAAGGTTTAGAGAGAATCTTTGCTTTCTTTTAAGGCAGACTTTTCAGAGGATATTATAGATAACTGAAGGATACAAGACTGGGGAATAGAATGCTTATGATAACCATGAGTTTCAGAAACAAGCATAACAGATGCTATAGACCTACCTTGCTGCGAGCCAAGCTACCCCACACAGTGGACAAACCAGGATAAACTGGTGGTTGACGACCCCCAAAGTCATCAAAAGCATAATCCACATAGTTGACAAGAAAACGATTCCGTTCAGCATCATCAACTGACTCCTGCTGCACCCTGCAAAATAAACTTCATCACATTGTTGAACACTAAACACCAAAAATGCACTCAGAAAACAATAACACAAAAAAAATAAGGAATTAAAAAACAGCCAACTCGGTTGCTCATATGGAAAGTAAAAGCAGATGCAGTAACTTTTCAGTTTCACTAAGTTAACATTTATAATATAATAATATATGGTACTTGTGCTTTCCAAAACACCATGTGATTCAACAAAATGACATTATAAGGACAATTATAGTCCAAAATCAAATCACTCAAGGGTTTTCATTCTTTTAACAGCATAGTATTGTCACCTTGATAGGTATCTGCCAAACGCTTGTGTTGGTACACTTAAAAACAAGATAAATTACATCCCTAACCTTTGTACAGCTATGAATGAGAAGCATACCGAGTTAAGATATTAACCATGGCTCTGAAGGCTGCAACCTGAAGCAACAATGAAAAAGAAAATTTAGATGACAATACACAAACAAACCAGAGGCAGTTAAATGGAGAAGAAAAATTTTCAGATGCAAATGCAAAGACATAAAGTCAATTAACAAAAGATAACTGAAGAATGTGATTTGAGATCAACATAAAGATTCAAAATAGAAACCACTGGTGAAGAATTATCTCAAAACCTGAAGCGTTTCTCCACCATTGCCTATAAGATGGAGAAGCATGTTCAGAACTGGGTGAAGGAACTGAAGCAAAGCAGTTGAATCAACATTCTTCAAACTGTTAATGGCCTGTGAGAAAAACCAATAGAAATCCAAATTAATTTTACACAAATAGTCCTGTTGAACTCTACCTGAACAGTATTTATATATAAGTGCCAGATGAACCAACACAAAGAGAACACACTCCTAGCAGATAACAAATCATAGGAGGGAAAAAACCTTAAACCTATATGTATATGCAAGTGTAAGAAAACATTCACATTATTCTAGACATATACTGATTACCACTGAGAATCCAGAATGACAAGACAAGTTTTCATATTTAAAATCCTCATCTCCGTTCATGGCCCAGCCCCAGCTTGTTTCCTCATCGAATGAGACTCTCCTTCTCCATTTGCTAAGAAAGAGGGAGGTGGAACCATGGCTAGTTACGATGGCAAAACTATAGGGGGTGAAACAAATACAGGCAAACATGCATGCACGCACTCATACATGAATAAATATACATAAATCCAATGCCATATGACTACAAGAAGAAACATTTTAGCCTTGTAAGGATCCTTGGTTCCAATATAGCTAGTTTTATTAAAAAAATCAATGAGATCATTTAGGAATTCCCAATCTATTAATAAACAAGAAGGAAAAAATAGAGAAGAGAGTAAATAAATAAAACAAAATAATACCTCAAGAAGTTCAGAACCCCAAGGTGGGCTTGTTCGAAGAGTGTGTCTATCATACTCAAGAAAGAAATCCCTAATGCGCTCATTAATGGGGTACAAAGATGAACAAAGTCGTAAGCGCAATTTAAAAGCATTCTTTCCATCTTCCAGATAGTCGAGCCTCTCCTATAAAATAATAATTATAATAATAAAGAATATATATTAACAACTACACAACAACAATAATAATAATGATAATCCAGAAAATGAACTGAAATTTTCAGGTCATCTAACAAAAAATTTAAATGCTTAATCAGAGTGGAATCATAAATTCATAATGACTATAAAAACTATTCCATGTTGAAGTACAGAGCTTACAAACCAAAAATTAAATATTGTTTATAAGCACCAATGAAGCAAACACTACACAGAATCAGTAAAATTATTTCAATAACAGGAAAAGGCATAAATAGAATTATGTTCACACTTAAACAATCATGAATAATATTGGTATGAACTTAGTGGCTGTGAGCTTTCCCAGGAAAAGGCATAATACATCTTAATATAAATCATTAAATATTGTTATCATTTCTCTTTAATATAATGATTGTTCTAATTCATTTTTATCAGAATTAAAAATGTCAAAACTTTCCGGCTTCTGTCTAAAAGCAAAAATCTTAATGGTTTCTCTCAATTGTTCTGATTTTTAGAAAATACATAATAAAAACTTACACAATTCAAATCTATTCATATTCCAGACGAAAAACAAAAACTGCAACCTCATTGTAAAGTTCAAATTTCAATAATCAAATATCACCTGCTTATTGGTACAAACTTAGTAGTTGTGAATTTGTGATCTTTTCTGGGAAAAGGCATAATACATCTTAATATAAATCATTAAAACATTTATATCATTTCTCTTTCATTTAATGATCGTTCTAATTCATTTTTTATAAGAATCAAAAAAGTCAAACTTTCAGGCTGTTGTCTAAAAGCAAAAATCTTAATGGTTTCTCTCAATTGTTCTTCCTTTTTTAGAAGATACATAATAAAAACTTATACAATTCAAACATATTCATATTCCAGGTCAAAAACAAAAACTGCAACCTCATTGTAAATTTCAAATTTCAATAATCAAATATCACCCGCTTATTGGTACAAACTTAGTAGCTGTGAGCTTTTCCGGGAAAAGGCATAATACATCTTAATATAAATCATTAAATATTTATATCATTTCTCTTTAATATAATGATCGTTCTAATTCATTTTTTATCAGAATAAAAAAGTCAAACATTCCGGCTTTTGTCTAAAAGCAAAATTCTTAATGGTTTCTCTCAATTGTTCTGTTCTTAGAAAATACATAATACAAACTTACACAGTTCAAATCTATTCATATTCCAGACCAAAAACAAAAACTGCAACCTCATTGTAAAGTTCAAATTTCAATAATCAAATATCACCTGCTTAGTTTTTACTCCTTTTTTGTTTTCAGCATCACCCTGCTTAGTTATTGAATGGAAACAAAAGACAGAAAAGAAGACACTCAACAGTTTGATATTGCCCTAGAAGTCTCAAGCTAGGCTCGGTAGAGAAGGAGAGGGAGGTGCATGAAGTCAAAGAGTGGAAAACTTGTTAAAACAGAACTATAAATTACCTTGCCTGCATCTTGGAGATAATGTGGAACAAGTTCTTTCATTATTGGTAAAGAAATTTCAGATCGCAACCTGAGATTTATCATTATCTTGACATATTAGATACCAAACAATATTTTGAAGCCAAAATTACAAGTTTAACTCTTCAAATAGAAATAATTGGCAAGATCATAAAGTTGAACAAGTTGAACAAAATTAAATACTTAGTATGTCTAAAGTTGGCAAGATCAAGTTCTTTTATGTCTAAAGTTGCAAGCATTAAGTGACATTATGATTAACTTGCACAAATAACCTCAATCCCTTACAACTGATAAGTAAGGCTGCCCTCCTGTTGGAGGTTGGTTTAGTCTACTGCATGGATCTCGTATTCAGCAACACAACTTATCAAAAGGGAATTTGACTGTCGAACTACAAATTGAACTAGGGAAAAAAAGTGAACAGAAAATAAGGTTATCGCCATTTATTTGTCTCACGTAAACAGGTCCTAGGACACATGATTTGATTAGAGTCCTAACCTTAAGCATTTTTGTTCAAAATGGCATCTAATGGCATGCACCTGCAATTTTGTACTCGTCAGCTTAAGAGTTTTACCATTATAACAGCAATAGCCCTTTGCTCTTCTCTAATTTTTCTTCGCTTTGTTTTTCCATAAGAAACCAAATTTGTATTTGTAACACGTAAACTAGTTTGTGAGCAAGCTGTCAATGATACATAATGGCTGCAAGCTCTTTCTACCACTTTGCTCATTCTTAAATCAACACTTAAATCAGAAACCACCTCTAAACAAAACATGTGTTTCAGAAGAATCATCCCCTCAGCACTAGCTTCAAAAAATAAGATCATTTGATCCACAAAAGAGCAAATAGAACTTCACAATTATTTTTCAACAACAAATTAACATCTTAAAACCTAAAAAGAAGCTTTCAGCTGCCCTGAAATCATCATACTCATACACAAAATCGAGAAAACAAATAGGAAGTAAAACAAGAGAGCTTGCCTTTGCTCTTTAGCTGCTAGAACAAGAAAATGTAGGCATAAAACCATTCACCATAGCAGAAAACTTGATCAGAGAAAACCATTCACCAAAGATTCAAATGACGATTGCCTCCATCTAACACCAAGAAGCATCTGCTTAAGAAATACGACTAAACCCCCGCCCAATGCACAGAACCATAAGCCTTTCTATATTCTAATTTGCTAATGCATAAAAATAAAATAAAAAACACAATCTAGAATCTGCACACGTTAGCTATCAATACAAAATTAAGATTTCAATTTCCCCTGGAAAATGCTTTTTATCAAATCTACAACCACAAAGCACTTATTCTTTTAAGTGATTAAGTCACTCAAGCAGAATCATAATTGATCTGGGTTGACATACAATCAATGAATAAAGGCAACAGTAGATAAAATGGTGCAAGAAAAAGAAAAGGAAAAAAAAAAAAAAATCTTAGTTCTTACAACAAACAACAAAGAGCTCAGATATAAAAGCATGTACATACTGTGCATGGGTAGATAATGGAAGCGACGCATATCCGACAACCACCTGAAAAGTGATGTACATAATGATTATTCCTATAGTAATAAGAGAAACTGAAGCAGCTGACAACTTTAGCATTGAGACAAAAGAAAGATTTAATTCAGGAATATATATAGCAAAAAGGGAATCATTGCAGATATAAAAATGAAAAGACCATACATCATAAATATAATTTTTTTTATTAGGGTAAAAAACATACATATAACTTACTGGTTTTGGAGCTTCTAGTTTCGTTTGCAGGTCAACATGGAAGAATGTAAATAGAAGGTGATGCAGGGGTGTCCAGATAGCAGGTAATGAAGCTTTTATCTCATCGTGGTAGCAAGCAACCCTGGCCCCAACAGCAATTTGTGTGTGAGCCCACTTCTGGAGCAATACACCTGGCTCCCTTGGATACATTGCCTAGTCATACATTAAAACAAGTAAGATGAAGTTTGGAAAACAAATTGGTCTCAATATAGAATAACAAACAACATATTTACCTCTAAAGACTGTCTACGAACATCAGCATCATCTTTTCGTAGTTCAACTCGGATGAACAAATTCCTCTTCCGACTCAAACTTACACTCGAGGGATATACATATAGACAATGAAAAAGTTGCAAGAAAGGCTCGTTTCTTGTTGTGGTGCGGAAGTCAAATGCTTGAAACTGAGAGTTGATAAACATATTTATTAGGATGAATGGGTTAAATGAATATAAACAGTACTCGATAATGTTAAAACCTTCATAAAATAATTTACGAATTTCATAGCATAGATGGATTAGTAACATTTCTATATTAAGAGTCTCTCGTCAAATTCAACACACTAATTGAACGGGGTGCTCGATTAGAGTTGGTAAGAATTTTGCATGGTAACTAAGTTGGGACTTCCTCTTTCAAGAACTGGAATATGACCAGTAAATTCAAAACTAGAATAGCTTCAGAACCAAACCAAAAAAAAAAAAAAAAAAAAAAAAAAAAAAAAAAAAAAAAAAAACTGGAATAAAAACAAGGATAAAGAGAACCCCACTTAGATTCAAAAATGGATTTGGTGGAACCCTAATTCTGTGTGTTTCTTTACGATGCATGCAACAACATGATTTATTAATCATGAGAAGAACCACAACTTAATGCGGCCATGCATCTTAAAATAATTAAAAATTGGACAGTACTCCTATATCAAATCAATCCACTGGCAATATGTGGGATATATGTGGTAAGCAGAGTGGGATAGGTGAGACACTTTGACAAGCATAGAAATGCTAAGTGTTTGGATAAGGTGTGATGAAGAAAACCATCATTTTAAGAAAAAATTTAATCTCACTTACTAATAGCTAACAAACACCTTCCTTTTATACTATCAAAACTGTGCAATGTTACATTCAAAGTCAAGCAGCTGTCATTTTCATTACACTAGTCACAAAGCTGTCTTCTTCACCAGTACACTCAAATACATAAAGCTGCTTCTTAGCATTTACTCTCTCATACTCATTATAGATTTCCCAGCCAAAGGGCCAAACAAAGAATCCAACACCAACTCACAGGACGAAATTATCAAGCCCGCTGAGCTAATCAAGAGCTGTATCCACCTCCAAAAGCAATTGGAAAAAGAGAGAAGGAAGAAAAAGAAAAGAGAAACAAACAGAACAGGAAAGATAAATAAATCACCCATACTCTGATCATGACAGCCTCACAGACCAACATATTCTTATGATAATGTGTCAAGCGAAAGGTAATTGCCGCTTGGAATGTAATAGTTAAATAATAAATCATAAAATAATATTACACTTACATCATCAGCATTAAAATCTGGAGCATTTGATCCATTTCCAGAAACTTCTTTCCCATCACTGAAATTCCATTTAGAATTACTAGTCTGAGGCCCATCAGAACCATTGCTAGGGCACTTTGTAAACGTTAAATCAGTAACATGGTCCCCTGGATCAATGGAATCATTTGTCACACTGCCACTTTCAGATATATTTTCCAATTCAGCAAGACCTGTCTGATGTTTCTCTATTTCCAGTCTTAAAACACCCTTTACTGGTTTATGAACCTTGCGTTTAGGATCCTGTAGTAATATGAAAAACCCAAAAGAGAACTATGTTAGAAAGCGCAATAGTGACCTAAATAGTAACTGTATATTAGTGTTATTAGTCTTGTAAAAAGAAGAGGGTACATGATAGACAAATGAAACCAAAAAATAATTTCACACTTTTGCCATATTAGAGTTAAAACACCTTTTTCTTTCCATTTTACAATTGTAAAGCACATTTCACATACATTTTCAACCCCCCGTCCATTAATATCCAAACAGCTTAAATCAAATAAGTAAGAGGAGCATGAACTGGAACTACATCGTCCATTCAAGCTAAGAATAGAATAACAAGGCCATGTTTGCAAATCAAGCGAAGTTTAGCTTCATCCTATTGAAATATTGACCTCCAAACAACAAATTTATAGAATTGATAATGTAAGTACAGAAAAGTAAGTCATTTGTTATGGTCGACTCTAGTTGGGAGGACATTAAGCCCATGTAAACAAGTGCCACAAAGTAATTAAAAGAAAGCTACTGAATATGGATAATCTAGGCCACACTTCACATAACATATGATAACTCAATACAACATTGATAAGAAGATACAAAATATATATAGAAACAGTACATACATAAGTGATAAGTGCAAAATACGTGTTGGTGTGTGTATGTACATAAGCGTGTAATTGGTTTTTTTTAATGAATAATTGTTTTTTTTTTTATAGGTAACATAAAAGTATAATATTTATGTACTTAAGTTTGCGTCTCTGACTCGTGTGTTGTGTGTTTGTGTATCAATCAACCTACGGCACTTGATGCTAGTTACAATGTTCATGCATAATCATAAGCTAAAATGAACAACAGCCAATGAGCTACTAACAAAAGCCTAAGAGGGGAACTCCACCCACCTGAAGCGACTCCTCCGTATAGCTTTCCTTTACTTTATTTAAGTTAGATATTTCAACGACAATGGAGCTTCCACTTGAATATCCAAGCTTCCCATCCAATGTGATCTTTGCAATGGGCTCAAACACGCCCTCATGGGAACTTGACCCAGACACACTGGGAGCTAGAGGACTGCTAGGTGAAGCAGACCCACCAGAAGCTGCACCAATGCTGTTATCAAATAACGGAACAATAGCCCAAGCGAAGGACTCTCGGTAAGGCATAATGCGAGACCACACTTGCAGTTTCTGCCTTTCTCTCTCCGACAAGTGGACCTGTTCAAATGGGAGGAAAAAATGCATTTGTCATACAAAAGAATATACACTTTGTCAGAAAAAACTGTAGCATTTATTTTTATGTAAGGCATGCCAACTACAAATACACTAATTTTTCTAATGACCTTTTACCCCACACAAATTACTAAGTTTTACCAGCCTCAGATAACAGGAATCACCTATAGTTGAATGAAGGTTTAATCAAAGAGGTTAAGTGGGTTAATCATCCCTCACAACCCAACAGATTATAAAACAATATGTGAGCATCCACACTACAACAAACTCAATGTAGAAAAAGAAAAAGGAAAAAAAAAAACAGAGAGAGAGATCGGAAAGGAGTATTAAAACATTAAAAAAAATAAATAAAAAAATAAAAAAGGGAAAAACAGGCACACTACGAAAGCAATTTGCTAACCCATAAGACAAAAAAGAAAAAGAAGAAAAAGGCAAGTTTATGACAGTGAAAATAATGAGAAAGCAATTTATGGATGCCCTTCAACTTACAGGTTCTTTACGCGAATAAACAGACGGAGTAACTCCGCTGTCCTCTGTGGCAGGCCTCTCTAACTGGATTAGCAGGCATACAGATGCTGATGGAGCATCTAAATAGAAAATACCTCGAGGTTCACAAGATATTTTAGCCTGGAAACAATAGAAGGAAATAGTATGTAAGTGAAAATCAACAAACCATACGAAATCAGAAATCCATCAAAACAGAGATAAAGTAAGAACTGCTAATCAATTTTATGACCTACATCCTGCATTTCAGTCGGTAGCACTCGGAAATAGAAATCTTCGGACAGTTTTTCTCTTCTTTCCCGATTATATAAGCAAATTGTACCATAAAATGGCTCTACGAGAGATAGAGAGAGAGGTCAGAAAGCATGAAATATCTACAAGTTATCAAAGATAGAAATAAAAGTATAAACTCACCAACTAGTCCAGCTTGAAATGATAAGGACAAAACTTTAACAGAGATCTTCAAACTACTGAGTGCACACAGATATAAAAGGAAAGAGAGAGAGAAACTCATTGAGTTAGATAAGATTTATTTAACAGAAAAGAAAAAGAAAAACCAAGGAGGCCGCTACAAACGTATAATCAGCAATGAGATTTAAACCTGCCATAATGCGCGACAGGGGTTTCCGGAATCCTCTGACCAAATATCATTGATCTCTCATTTTCCCAGTCAAAAGCTGGTTCGTAAGCAGGGAGGGGAGATTGACCAAAATGCTACAAGTAGATCATCAAATCTCATAATCAAAATAAATTAAAAGAATAGGAAAAAAAAAAATTCAAATTATTAAAGTATGGGAACCAAAAGGATCACTAGGCAATGTCAATAGAACCAAGATTCCAAACAGCACAACCTTTGAAACATCAAGAGCATCAGTATGTTGCCTTCCAGATGTACTTGGTATGTCATCGTCAGTAGCATCTTCAGCCTTGCCTCGCCTTGCATTAGCAAGACGCGTTTCTGCATAAACAGAGGTCAAAGTAAATTCACTAACAATAAAACATAACAATTGACAGGGAAATAAAAATACGATAGAGGATAAAACAATCACCTGTCTCGATATCAGTATCGGGGCCCTCAAATATCTGAGTTTGGAAAGAAGGAGGGCTGGTGCTTTCGTAGTGTCCATACTTGTTCTCATCCTTGACCCAGTCAGTTCTGTAGCATTGAACTATCTCATTTAGATGCGGCCACTGTTCCAAATTCTCATCAAGCTGCATGATATCAATGTAGAATATCTTTAAGCTTCAATTTGTAAATTTTAACATGAAAAGATATTACATCGACCATAATTGCAAGTATATTGAGGTTGTCAACTATAAATTATCACAATATATCATATCATATTAATAGAAAAACACCCCTTCCAAATATTAATTTTTCTCGTTTTGTTCAAGTTGAAATAGATACACATGATTAATCATTCAGTTGAAAGTGATATGATTATAAGACAAATTAAAGAACGGAAATGGAAATGGAAATGTAGTAAATACTGACCAGTGGGTCCATTTTAAGCTGAGTAGAGGACTGACGAGGTATTTTCCGAAAGCGGTGGCCTCCACTACTGCCACCACTGCTGTCCATAGCACAAATACCTGTTCTACATTTCGTTCAAAAATACACAAAATGCATGTTACTCAAAATGTAAAAAAAAAAAAAGAAAAAGAAAAAGAAAAAAGTAATATTCAACAGATCTGGTACGAAATCTTGACTTCTAGGGTTTCAATTTGATGAAAAGAAAGAGCGAAGGAGAGACGTACCAGAGAGAGTGAGAACACAATGTGATTTGATTTGCGAAGAGAAAAGCAGAGATCTTGGAATTGAAATGAAAATAAAGAAACCTAACACACGAACCACCACCAAACCCCACTAGAGAAGAGAGTGGTGGAGTAGAGAACGGACACACCACAGGTCAAAAATGAGTCCAAACGGTCCTAAGTCCTAACGGGTTGGGACCTCGTTTTAAAACTCTCTAATAACAATTTTTTGCTTCTGCTTTTTTTCTTTTCCTTTTCGCTTCAAAGAAAAGCTATGATATTATAAATTTATAATATTATATACATATATTTGTATTTTCTATTGGTGGGTGAATACAACTTCAAAGAAAAGCAAGCAATAATGATGGATTGTTTGTTTTGTAAGTATTTCTCAGATGTATATCTCCATTTTTATTAGAAGATTTCAATAAAGTGTTTTTGACTACGAAAAGTAGTATCTTTTAATTTATTTATTTTTAACTTACATTTAGGTCGATAAATCCATTTAGTGTGTGCTAAAATGCTAAGAGATGGTGTGTTATTCATTTGTAACTACGTATTATTATTTTGTTCAAAAAAAAAAAAAATTATTTGATTTGAAACAATTGAACCTTTACCACTTTGAATTCATCTCAAGCTATTAAAAGAAAATTAAGAAAATGTTTTGGCAAGATAAATTCATATATGTGGGAGGTAAAGAAATACTAATAAAAATAGACATTCAATCAGTCATCATGTATGTCATGAGTCTGATTAAGTTGCCTCAGGGTCTCATTTTAGAAATTCATAGAATGTGTGCGGGGTTTTGGTGTGGAAGTAATCAGTCCACCTAGAAAATGCACTAGCAGTGTTGCAGAAAGCACTAGATGCTAGTCGAGCAGTGACCTTCTACCTAGAGCCTAACCTGCCTAGTCCCCCACCTAGGCAGTCGGCCGGAAGTCGATCGATCGGTCTCAATTCTTTTTTTAATTTTTTTTTATTGACTCAATATTCATATTATTTCATATATTGAACCTAAAATTGAAAATCAAATTCCAACAAACTCAATATTGGGAATCAAAATCCATAAATAACTAAATAAAATCCAACTAACTTGATCAAATTCCAATCAAAGTCAATTATCAAAGTTTCCAACAAGGCAACAACAAGAAGTAAACAAAATAGAGTAATGCTAGATATCACAATCACTATCACAACTTTTCAATCACAACCATGTGGCTGCTAAGGTATCAATTGATGAGTGGATAAATTGGTAAATGAGATAATGATTATTAATGTATATCCACTGACAAATTAACATATCAGTTGCCACATAGGTTGTGATTAAAAAGTTATGATAGTGATTGTGATGTCTAGCATCACTCAACAAATACGATTATCCAAGATTCCAACATGTAAACAAATAAGTTCATAAGTCATAACCATTAACTTTCAACAAATACGAAAGTAAATGTCTAGCCCTAAGTGTTTGGTTCTTCTTGTTCTTCTCCATATATTTCCAACATTAGTTCTTCATCGTCTTCATTGGTCTCCAACTCAAAATTTTCTTCCTCCACCGATTCATCTTCGGATACAAAATCTTCCTCAAGTTCTCTTTGAACATTTCCAACACTTCTTCGAGGTCATGTCATTTCATCCGCCCCGGTTGCTTCATCAAACATTTGCCAAGTAAGCCTTGAATCGTGCTCAGCTTCTTCATCACCATTATCAACTATCCATCATTGTGCATTACTAGCATCACCATTACTTGCTAGTATTACATCTATGTTGAACTCCTTATCCCATAACCTTTTATGCTTATTCATCGATTTGGAATTGAGTTGGACGAATACTAGATCGTTCAACATCTAGTTTATTCATTTTCTTCGTATGTATTTACATAAAAGTGAAATTAATCAAAAAATAAGTAACTTGATAATGCCTAGTAACTAGTAAGTAATAACTTAGTAAATATTCACCCTCTCAAAGTGCTCTAATTCCTTTCACACCTGGATGAACTAGTGATTAATGCGAGAATCCTTTTTTCCATCTTTTGCAACTCAAGTGTTTGATATCCAAACACAGACCACAACTGAACTACAAAATAAAATATATATATTTAAATCAATATACTGATTACTAATATAGTCTTATAATCTAATATACTAATTTAAATTTTAAACTTTAAAGTGAATACTTGTTTTTACCTAGATTATATGTCTCATTGTTATTATCGCATGCTTTTACAACCATTAATTTTCCAAAAACACTCTCTTTGCTGGTTTACTTCGTTAAGTCGGTCATTATGATGTTTGTTTACTTGTCAATGTCATCAGGAAAGAACATCTATAAACAACTATGATATGAAGTATGTAGTAGGTGCACGGTCACAAGCATACAAGAGGGATAATCCATGCAAAGGTAGTGAGAGGAGTAGTGGCGCGTGGCACATGCAATGACCAAGTCAGGGGTGGTAATCGTGGGTAATTACAAGATGCCAGTTGTGTTATTAGTTGTTAGTATGTGTTAGTTGATTGAGTCAAGTATCAGTAAGTGGACAGTAATAACAAGGAGTGATCCATGTATTCCTCCTATTCTTTTGCATTCTCTTTAAACACGCAGTGTAGGCTATATATTAGCCATTTGAATTCAATAAAAGACATCAAGAATTATAACCCAAATATCTCTTCTCTACTCTCTGTTTATGACTTCTTCCTTTTTCCCTCAACTCAATTTTCTACTTCTTTTTCTACTTCAAATTAAACCTTATCAGTGGTATCAGAGTCTACTTCCATTAAGACTCACGCAAAATCAAGTACGAAATTCCGTAGCGAAATTCATGAAATCTTGTCCAGCCATGAAACAAGATTCAACCAGATGGGAACAAGATTCAACCAGATTATCAACTAACTTTAGACTTTGCGACTACAACAGAACCAAATTATCACGTGTTAGAGAGATTGTAATAATTTTAATATTCAATAGGTGCAATTATCAGATATGTCTGTTCTATGAATAGATACAAGTCTAAAAGATGCAAATCTACAGACTTGTCTAATTGATGTACAGACACAAGTGTGAAAAGGTACAATTAACAGACTTGTCTGTTAATGAATAGACATAAAATGATTTGTCTATAAATATGTACAGAATTATCCAAATCAAAATATTATTAAGTTTTTACTTTCAGTTTCTACTTTCAGTTTCACAGAGTGTTATGAGAAATTCTACAAAATTGCTATTTGTAGTCTTTCAAGGATTTGTTGTATCTTGGAGGTAATTTGCCTTTGAACCCGTTAGCAAACATTTGAGTGGGGGCAAATAACACCTTAAGGAAAGTAATTCCTTACGCCTCAAATCCATTTTTTCGTTCCACCAAATTTATTCTACAATCTTAAGGTGTTATTATGGATGCTGAAAAGAATATGGCTTCTTTTTTGAATCCAAATGTTCAACTTGATCGATTTGACGGAACCAATTTTACTCGCTGGAAAGGAAAACTTTTCTTTCTTCTTACTGTACTGAAGATAGCATATGTTCTGGATCCCAATTTGCAGCCACTTCCAGAACCAAATAAAGACAAAGACACCGATACATTGCAGGCCGAAAGAAAGAAGCGATCAGAGGATGAAGTAATGTGTCGGGGACATATTCTGAATACTTTGTCAGACAGTCTTTATGATCTTTACAATACCATGAAGTCTCCAAAGGAAATCTGGAACGCACTTGAGTATAAATACAAAGCAGAAAAAGAAGGTACTGACAAATTCCTTATTTTAAAATATTTTGAGTTCACCATGGTTGATACTAAACCTATTCTTGATCAAATACATGAGTTACAAATTCTTGTCACAAAACTTCGTGAATTGAAGGTTGAGATTTCTGAATCATTTCAAGTAGGGGCAATTATAACAAAATTACCCTCTAGTTGGAATGATTACAGAAAGAAACTCCTACACAGAAGAGATGATATATCTTTGGAAGAATTACAAAAACATTTGAGAATTGAGGAGGAGACTAGATCTCGTGATCAAAAAAATATTTCTCAGAATTCTTCCAAAGTTAATATCGTGGAAGGGAGTAAATTTAAGAAGAACTTCAAAGTGAGTAACAATAAGAAGTTCAAGAAATCTGGAAATAACCAGAAATTTGGAAACAACCTGAAATTCAATGGGAATTGTTTCAATTGTGGCAAGAAAGGCCATCGTATTAGTGATTGCAGGCTCAAGAAAAAGAAAGAAGAAGACACTTCCAATAATGCTAACCTGGTTGAGAATCAATATGAAGAAATAGTTGCTATGGTTTCTGAAATGCAAATTGGCATGATAACAGAATTAAATATGGCAGCAGCAACCAAGTCTTTTGATTGGTGGCTGGATTCTGGTGCCACCATACATGTCTGCAATGATAAATCATTGTTCTCTGCATATGAAGAAGAAAAGGATGGTGAAGTGGTTCTCATGGGAAATCATGTTTCTGCCAAGGTTCTTGGAAAGGGAAGTGTCGATCTTCAATTTACCTCTGGAAAGAAATTGTTTTTAAAGAATGTATTTCATGTTCCAGAAATTAGGAAGAATCTTGTTTCTGCAAATTTACTATGTAAGAGTAACATTAAGGTTGTTCTAGAGTCAGATAGTTGTATTCTGACCAAAAACGGGGTTTTTGTTGGTAAAGGGTACTCATGTGATGGAATGTTCAAACTCAATATTATTATGAATAAAGTGAATAATTCTGCTTATATTGTTGAATCTTTTGATACTTGGCATGCTCGTTTAGCACATTTAAATTTTAGAGCTTTGAAATATATGTCCAAGCATGATTTAATTTCTTGCAATAATTATAATCATGAAAAATGTGAAATCTGCATCCAAGCAAAATTGACAAAAAAGCCATTTCCAAAAGCAGAAAGAAATACCCAATTATTAGACTTAGTACATTCTGATATTTGTGAGTATAATGGTGTTTTAACTAGAGGAGGAAAAAGATATTTTATCACTTTTATCGATGATTGTTCTAGGTTCACATATGTATATTTATTGAGAACAAAAGATGAAGCATTTGATGTGTTTAAACGGTATAAGTCTGAAATTGAAAATCAGAAAGATAAGAAAATTAAAATGCTTCGTAGTGATAGAGGTGGAGAATACTTTGGAAATGAATTTGATAATTTTTGTGAACAACATGGAATAATTCACCAAAAATCTGCTCCATACACACCACAACAGAATGGTTTGGCTGAAAGAAAAAATAGGACTCTGACTGATATGATTAACTCTATGTTAATTAATGCTAAATTGTCAAATAATTTGTGGGGAGAAGCTTTATTTACTGCATGTCATGTTCATAACAGAATTACTTCTATGAAAACACATGTATCACCATATGAAGTCTGGAAAGGTAGAAAACCCAATCTAAGTTACTTGAGAGTATGGGGTTGTTTAGCCTTTTACAGAATTCATGATCCTAGTTCTTCAAAATTAGGACCAAGAGGGATAAAAAGTGTTTTTGTTGGATATGCAGAAAATTCCAAGGCATATAGGTTGTTGAGTTTAGACTCTAATATCATTGTAGAATCAAGAAATGTTGAATTCATTGAAAATAAATTTTTTAATGATTCTACACTTGAATCAGAATCTGTTTATAGTTCACCATGTGACATAATTCCTAGTTCAATTTCGTGTAAAAGAAAAGAAATCGAAAAACATTTTGAACCTAGGAGAAGTCAACGTGAAAGGAAAGAAAAATCACTGGGCACTGATTTCATTTCATCTCAAGCCTTAACCTTTTTGGTAGAAGGAGATAGAAATATTGTTCTTAACAAAATACCTATTTTACTTAATATTGAAGAAGATCCTAAAACATTTATTGAAGCCATGTCATCTAGAGATGTTTCTTTTTGGAGAGAAGCAATAAATGATGAAATGGATTCAATAATGTCAAATCAAACTTGGGTTTTAGTTGATTTGCCTACAGGATCAAAACCAATAAGTAGTAAATGGGTATTTAGAAGGAAATATAATACAGATGGGTCTATACAAACTTTTAAGGCTAGATTAGTAGCAAAAGGTTTTAAACAGAAAAAAGGTATAGACTATTTTGATACATATGCACCTGTAGCTAGATTAACATCCATTAGAGTGTTGATGGCTATTGCATCGTTATATCATTTGTATGTGCATCAAATGGATGTTAAAACTGCTTTTTTAAATGGTGATCTTGATGAAGAAATATATATGGAACAACCTGAAGGTTTTGTATTACCTGGAAATGAAAATAAAGTTTGCAAGTTAGTCAAGTCACTTTATGGTTTGAAACAAGCACCAAAACAATGGCATGATAAATTTGATTCTATTATTTTATCAGATGGTTTCAAACATAATAGTGCTGATAAATGCATATATTCTAAATTTACAAATAATTGTGTTGTAATTATTTGTTTATATGTTGATGACTTGCTAATCTTTGGAACAAATATGAAAGGTATATCTGATACTAAGAATTATTTAGCTTCACAATTTAAAATGAAAGATCTTGGTGAAGTAGATACTATTTTAGGTATCAAAGTAAAAAAACATAGTGGGGGTTATTCACTGTGTCAATCTCATTATATTGAGAAAATGCTTATTAAATTCAATCATTTGAAATTTAAAGAAGCAAATACCCCCTATGATTCTAGTATCAAGATACTAGAAAATTCTGGCAGAGCTGTTGCACAGCTTGAATATGCAAGTGCAATAGGAAGTTTAATGTATGCCATGCATTGTACAAGGCCAGATATTGCTTTTGCTGTTTGCAAAATGTCAAGATACACAAGTAATCCTAGTATACAACATTGGAAATCAATTGGAAGGATACTTGGTTATCTCAAAAGAACCAAAGAGTTGGGTCTATTTTACTATGACTATCCAGCAGTGCTAGAAGGATTTTCTGATGCAAGTTGGATAACTAGTGCTAGTGACAATAAATCCACAACAGGTTGGATATTTACTATGGCCAGAGGAGCTATATCTTGGGCATCCAAGAAACAAACATGTATAACTCACTCAACAATGGAGTCTGAGTTTATAGCACTAGCAGCAGCAGGCAAAGAAGCTGAATGGTTGAGAAATCTATTATTAGATATAAATTTGTGGCCACAACCGATGCCATCTACTTCTTTGTATTGTGATAGTGAAGCTACTTTGTCTAGAGCATATAATAAAATTTATAATGGAAAATCTAGACATATTAGCTTGAGACATGAATATGTCAAATAATTAATAACAGATGGTGTTATTAATATTGTTTATGTTAGGTCAAATAAGAACCTAGCAGATCCTTTGACAAAAGGTTTATCGCGAGACCTGGTAAAGGATACATCTAGTGGAATGGGACTGAAACCCCTCTTTGAAAAAATCACCTGTGACGGTAACCCAACTTTATAATAGAATTATCACTATTCTAAAGTTTAATGGGTAATAACAAGTTACTGATAAGTGATTAGTTAGGCACTAAAATTTATTTTAAGTGTCCATTCTAGGATGTTCAGTGCTAATAGCTACGTTTGAGGATGAGTGCAAACTCTTAATGAAGTTCGAATATTATAATTTAAGTGTCTTAAGTAGCTAAAGACATATGTTAAACTTCACCTATGTGAACATAAGAAATGGTGCCGTTTCTAACAAAAGTTTGGGTTTACTTTTATAAATGTTCATAAGATCAAGATCGAGCACAAGGCCATAATAGTGCTAAAATGATTTGAACATCTCATAGAAACTGAGATAACTCATATGTGATGTATTTCCGGTATTAACTTATAGAGACTTGGTTTAAATGATTTGCATACCTTTGTCTTGTAAATACTTTGAATTGCATTTACTAATTGAAGGTTTAAATCGAAAGATACCTTCTTGTAAGTATGAGATTATCAATAAAGATTTGGAGAAATATTACAATCTAGTGGGGGATTGTTAGAGAGATTGTAATAATTTTAATATTCAATAGGTGCAATTATCAGATATGTCTGTTCTATGAATAGATACAAGTCTAAAAGATGCAAATCTACAGACTTGTCTAATTGATGTACAGACACAAGTGTGAAAAGGTACAATTAACAGACTTGTCTGTTAATGAATAGACATAAAATGATTTGTCTATAAATATGTACAGAATTATCCAAATCAAAATATTATTAAGTTTTTACTTTCAGTTTCTACTTTCAGTTTCACAGAGTGTTATGAGAAATTCTACAAAATTGCTATTTGTAGTCTTTCAAGGATTTGTTGTATCTTGGAGGTAATTTGCCTTTGAACCCGTTAGCAAACATTTGAGTGGGGGCAAATAACACCTTAAGGAAAGTAATTCCTTACGCCTCAAATCCATTTTTTCGTTCCACCAAATTTATTCTACATCACGAACCATAATCGATCGGCAACCGAAAAAGAAATCAATGCATTCGAGACAGGGGAACCCTCGCACGACAGCCAATCAATTCACACCATTCCAACCACGATCGAAACCACACCAACTTGAAATTAAACTTCCCAATGTACGGTGGCCTGGATGATTCGACGGGGTAGATTTTTAAGGATGAGCAGTATTTTGAATTTAAGGGAATCGAACCTCAACAGCAAGTGCAGTTAGCATTGTTTTATCTAGAAAATGTCGCACTTCAATGGTATTGTTGGTATACAAAAAATAAAGGTCTCTTACGCTGGAACGAGTTTACCAAAGCAGTCCTTCATCGATTTGGTCCAACTGACTATGATGATCTGTCAGAAGCCTTGGCACGTCTCAAACAAACAACGTTAGTTAATATGTACCAGAAGGCATTCGAAAAATTATCCCACAAGGTAGATGATCTTCTAGAAAATTTCTTGGTTGGTTGTTTTATTGTAGGGTGAAAGATGAAATTCGATTGGACGTAAGCGTTAAGCAACCAAAAACGCTATCCGACACCATCAGTGTGGCTCATCTCATTGAGGAGCGAAACCAATTCCAGAGAAAACCTAGAAATTATTTTCGGCCAGCAGCAACAACAAACCAGATCAAACCCCAACCAAGTTCCACGGTGGGATTTCTGGGTCCGCCTCCCTCTCAGCGAACAAGTTAGATGATTAGAAATATTTCTGGTCCTATATGTCGGATTACAGGACAGAAGCTCGGGAAAGAAGAGAAAATGGACTTTATTTCTTCTGTAATGAGAAATACACACCCGGACACCGCTGCTCTTGTCCACAACTGTTTATGATAGAAGACGTGATAAAAGGTAACAGCATAGAATATGTGGACAAGGAATGTGATTCAGCTGCTAAAGAGGCTATGCTCGAAATATCCTTCCATGCGATGGCCGGTACAACACACCCACAGACTTTTCGCGTCAATGGAAGGGTGAAGAATAAAAAGATTACAATACTTATTGACGGAGACAGTACACATAATTTTGTGGATCAAGCAATAGTCATAAAATTCGGTTTACTGGTTGTAAAGGATAGAACATTCCAGGTCATAGTGGGGAACACAGAAACAATCGAGTGTACCGGTTGATGTTTGGGGCTTAGTTTAACGATTCAAAGATATACGGATCAAGCCGATTTTTACGTACTTCCAGTCGCGGCTTGTTAGGCAGTATTGGGGGTACAATGGTTGGATACCCTTGAACCAATTGAGACAGACTACAAACACCTCATGATGTCTTTTAACCAACTAGGACGACCTTACACATTGCATGGGCTGCGTCGCACCAACCTTCAACCAAATACAAAGAAAGAAATGTTTCACTTGCATGGTATGGTATGAGATTTACTTTCATATTTATCAAAGAAATGTTTCTTTGACTCTTTGATTTCGTTCACAACGTGGTGAAGTTACATGGCATTATGGTATCAATAGTAAGTGATCGAGATAAAATCTTTATTAGTTCTTTTTGGAAATCGCTATTTCAGTTACAGGGGACTAAATTACTATTGAGTTCAAGCTACCATCCACAAATCGATGGACAAACGGAAATGGTGAATCAGACTCTTGAACAATACCTTCGGTGTTTCATAAGTGATCAACCAAAACGATGGATGGATTGGCTGCCTTGGGCGGGGTTTAGTTACAACACGGCCACTCATTCAGCCACTAACATTACTCCTTTTGAGGCCGTGTATGGAGTACTGCCACTCTCATTGTCGTCTTACGTACCGGGTACCACCAATATACAAGTAGTGGACGAGTTCTTACGATCACGAGAAGATATTTTATGTGAGCTTAGGAAGAATCTCATGGCCACACAGAGCCGAATGAAGTCTCATGCTGATTAACATCGCCAAGACGTCACGTTTGAGGTTAGGGATTATGTGTACTTGCAGTTGTAGCCTTATCGCCAATCATCTATGGCTTTTCGAAGTTCTCTGAAGCTTGCACTGCGTTTATTTGGACCTTCCAAAGTTTTAGCCCATATCGGGATGGTGGCATATAAATTAGAGTTTCCTACTAGGTCCTAGATACACGACGTATTCCATGTAAGTTTGCTAAAGAAGAAAATAGGTACTATTGATTCGGTGGGGTTAGCTCTACCACCTATGTCAGTGGATTCCAAATTGGTTCCGCAGCCAGAAGCCATCTTAGATAGGCGCATCATTCAAAAAGGGAAATATTGACCTAAGATGGAGATTCTCGTTCAGTGGGCAGGGGCACCGCGTGAAGATGCTACCTGGGAGAATTTGTGACCTTTCTTTAAATCATATCCAGAATTTGTCTTTGAGGACAAGGACCCTTTAGGGGGATGGATTGATACGAAGTATGTAGTAGCTGCACGGTCACAAGCATACAAGAGGGATAATCCATGCAAAGGCAGTGAGGTGAGTAGTGGCGTGGCAAAAGCAAGGACCAAGTCAGGGGTGGTAATCGTGGTAGTTACAAGATGCCAGTTGTGTTATTAGTTGTTAGTATTTGTTAATTGATTGATTCAAGTAACAGTATGTGGATGATAATAACAAGGAATGATCCATGTATTCCTCATATCCTTTTGCATTCTCTTTAAACACACATTGTAGGCTATATATTAGCCATTTGAATTCAATAAAAGGCATCAAGAATTATAACCCAAATATCTCTTCTTTACTCTATATTTCTGACTTCTTCCTTCTTTCCTCAACTCAATTATCTACTTCTTGTTCTACTTCAAATTAAACCTTATCACTACACATCGCATCCATGATAACACCCTCGGTTCTAATGTTTGGATCTTTATAGAGATCTAAGGGATTTAAGAGATAAGCTATCATATGTAATGGAGTATCGAGCCATTTTTTGGCTTTACCATCAATAATGTCAATGATTGGACGATAAGTATCCCCGTTATTATTCAAGGCCTCATTTATCTTTTCTTTTGCTTGTTTGAGCTTCCCATATAAAAAGCCTATGGATGGATTTTGATCCCCATCAACCAGTCGAAGCACATCCACCAAATAAGCAAATACCTTTAAACATGTGACAACCCCATTCCAAAAATTGATGCTCAACATAGTAGAGTATGCCGTCTTCCCTTTAACAGTCTTTAACCATTTGTACTGATTTCATTATGTGCTAGTAAACATTACCCTTAACTTAACGTATACCATGAGGTTGTGAGTTCAAGTTTGTCTCTCTCCCAAAAATCTTGAATTATTGCAATCATTCTAAGAATATATATATAAATTAACGTACGGGCCCTTAGTTGCCCATGGTAAATAAAAGTTATTTATCACAGGCATATAAAAACTCATGGTGAAAATGTTTTTAAGTGAACATCAACCATAGGCTTTTAAAGGCTTGTGGTAGATATTGCTTATTTAACACAGGCTCAAGATGCTCGTGGTAGATGTGTCATAATAAAAACCAAATTTTCTTGTAGTGCATATTATTTTGATTGATTTTTGGACTATTTCCCTTTTTATAGATTGTATAGCATCGCTCAAAAGGAAATTGCTATTTTTGACCGAAATAGTATTATATTTATTTAGGTTAGTCATTAGTGGCTGTGATATTGACTAAAAAATAAAAATATTATTTTGAAAAATTATAATCGGTAAGAATTTACATATGACTTGATTCATTCATATAAAAACACATAGTAGTAGAAAATATTTATTTTGACCCAAAAGAAAACCCACTAACCTTAATTTATCTAAAATCAGGTTTGCCTCTCACACCTAGGGATGTCAATCAATTGGATCGGATTGGATTAGAGGTGCTCTATACCTAAAACCTGATTTGTACGAGTTGTTCCAAACCCGACTCGTGCCCTGAACGGTTTTTCCTTTTCTGCCCCAAACCCGACCCAAAATGATCCATTTCATTTTTTTCTAAAAAAATAAAAATTTCTCAAACCACTAAATATACAAATTATTTTACCATATAATTGAATTTTAGGACATTGACTTAAATTTTAACATTCAGTTAAATACATTTAACTTGAAATATATATATACAATTTGTTTTCTTTTTTGATTGGAAATTTAAATATACACCATAGAAAAACATTTTAACATACACTTAAAATCCATACATAAACTTAAATTTAATAGAACACAACATCTAAGTTTGATAAACTTTAAATTCAAGCATAAAATACAATTAGGTAAAGAGATAAAGAGATTAGAGATTTGTTTTTCCCTTTATTTTTTTTATATTTTAAAAAATAATTATATAAATACCGCTATTCCGGGTCAAATGGAGCAGGTCGGGGCATAAGGGTTGACCAAAAACCGACCCGATAAAAAACAGGACAAAAAATTTGACCCCAACCCGACCCAAGCCATGTTTTAAGTGCTCCAAACCGGCCTCAAATGGATCGGAGCCCCGCTGGTTTCGGGCGGGTAGAGGATTTTTAGCATCTCTTCTCACACCTACACCATAGTCCATAAGGTTGTAATATTGTAATATTTCTAAATCCTGAATTATTGTAATATTTCTATAAAAGAAATTATTTTGATTGATTTTTGGACTTTTTTTTTTTTTTTTTTTTTTTTTTAATAGATTGTATAACATCAGTGCATCACTCAAAAGGAAATTGTTATTTTTGACTGAAATAGTAATGTATTTATACAGGTTAGTCATTAGTCATTACTCAATAACGGCGGTGAATCCGGTGATATTGCCTAGAAAATAAAAATATTATTTTGCAAAACTATACTAGCCCATAAGCGACCCTTATAAATATTGAAAATTCTTCTTAGGCTATTTATTTAATTATTTCTAAAGAAAACGTAGTTTTTGTTTACGGAGGATGGCTGCTTTGACTTTTGGATTAATGACGCTGATGATGATTTCTCATTCTCACAATGGTTTTTTTAATTTTACGTCGGTGATCATGACTGCCTCGGTTGTCTCGAAGCTAAGACATTATCATACTTAATGAGCATTCTTTACCACTAAACAATATTGGACGGTGTCATCAACCATTGAATTAAAATTCGATGAACATCAATTCTCCACTGTCTTTAATAAATCAATAGAGCAGCATGCTTATTATTATTATTATTATTATTTAAGGTTTGCAAGGGGACAAGAATTCAACGGCATTCAAAAGCTCTGTTTCTGTTGGAAACAATACCTTTCCTATATGGAGTTAACTGTAAACTGCTAAATACTCTGGTAATCATGCTATTATAACTTATTTAAACTACTTATTTATCTCAAAACATGTGAATAGAATTATTAATCATAACATGTTAAGTTTTTGGAATTTTTATTTATATGATAAAGACTATCTTTTTACAAAATGAATAGTCTTTATGTACACTTATTTTATAATTTTTTAAGTCAATATTGAAAGTATTCTATAAGAAATATAAAAAACATAGTTAAAACTAGTATTGTTATATATATATATATATATATATATATATATATATATATATATAATCTTTCAATTATCAGTTCGAACTGATATAAAATATATCAGTTCCTTACACGTGAACCATTGGATTTAAAAGATGCTTTGACAAGTACATACAGTAAAGTATTTAAATCTAATGGCTCACAGGATAGGAACTAATATATTTTTGTCAGTTCAAACTGACAATAGAAAAATTATATATATATATATATATATATATATATCAGTTAAAATTCGTGCAGATCACTGATTCCCACCTGTGATAATCAATAATTCTACATGAAAAATTATATTAATTTTTTATTAGTTTGGACCAATCTTGTTACTTGACTTGGATGTTTGGCCATGATTTTTGGATGTCATGTCACATTGATACTGTTCAACCCAAAAATCAACCTTAATAATGTGAATGACATGTAAAAACAAATTTGCATTGGTTTTTGAATTACTTTTTTAGAGTATCCACAGTGGTGTGGAAAAGAGACCCAAATTAGTAGACCCATTTTTATTTGGGTTTCGTGGATGCCACAGTGGTGCAAAAAGAGACCCAAAAAAGAAGCCACAAATGTGGGCCCCACTCTACTAGACCCAAATTGGGTTCCAAATGTGGAACTCTATTTGAGTCTTGCCTAATAATTGGAATTGGGTTTCCAATGTCTCTCAATCATTGGGTTGGGCTTATATATATATAATTAATTTAAATTTAAATATATAATTATTAATTTCAATAATTATATATAATGAAAAAAATATAAATAAATTTTATTTTAATTTTAATGAAAACATTAATTTTTTTAAGGTTTGGAACCGGAACCGAACCGAAACCAAACCTTCAAAATCAGAACCGAAACTGAACAGTTGAAACTGTCGAAACCGAACTGGAATCGAAACCGAATAGCTAGAATTGAATCGGAACCAAGGAACCGGGGAATCAGAATCGGAATCTCTCTGAGGGAGGTTTCGATTCCAGTTCTGAAACCGCCACTTTCGAAATGGAATATGAATCGAACCGAAATCGACGCCATGTTTAATCGTAGACAATATTTTGTTTTAAATATTTATTTTAATTGTTGATGTAATTCGATTGTGATAATTTCAAATTAATAAATTGTTTTATTTTAAATTAATTATAATTTGTTAAATAATTATTGATAGTGTTGATACTTAAAATATATTATATAATTTATTTATTTATATAATATTTTAAAGAAGAGTAATGATTGTTTGGAAAAAAGTAAAAAAAAGTGCATCCACTTTTTTTTTTTTTTCAATTTAACCCCATTGTGGGGAAAAGAGACCCAAATAAACCAATTTTTTGAAAACAAGACTCATATTTGATGATTGGGCACAAATGGGTCTTGCATTTGGGTGTCAACTAGTGCTTAGAAAAAATAAACATGGAGTTATATGGGTGCAGATATTGCCACTCAACAATTTGATATCTACACCCATTTTTCATTTAAAAAATTTATTACAAAAATATCCTTAAATAAAATGACTAATGAGGACAAAAAATAATATCCTTAAAAATAAATCAAAATACTCTCTACACGATTAAACCCTAATTTAATCTTAAGCATAAAAATTTACTTAACAAAAATACACAGTTATCTTATTAATTTTTTTTTTTGGGAATTGCTATTCCTAATGGGGAAGGGAAGATGATGCTTGCAGGCTTGCAGCTGCTTTGGCTAAGTTGCAGCTTTGTTGTAGTGTGTGATAAGAATTAGGATCATATTGCAAATAAAAGATAAATAAAATCCTCCAAATTAAGCCACTCTCTATGGATTCTATATATATTATTGCTTTGTCCATGATTGGAAGGGCTTGTACAAACAATTTACAAATATGAAACAGTAAACCACCTTACATTATAATATCAAGAAAACTTTTACAGGATTTTTAACATGAAATGACTTTTGATGATTCCCATATTGCAATGGGCAATTGCTTAAATAATGGTTACTCCATGTTGCTCAATACATCATCTTATAGCTACCTGCGGCAAAGAATGTTAAAGTTTACCTTTTACGGCGTAAAGAATGTTGACCTAAACTTTTGAATCACCCACCGCAACATTCGAGTCATTATTTATCTGCTTCAAAAGTTCCACGTCTTCTTCTTCTTCGAAATTGTCTTTCATATGAGTGATGGCCTTGGAATTAGCTTGCTTTTCAACCTCCATTGCCCAACTATATACTACCATGCCGAGAATAGCTAGAACCATCCCGAGTATATTTTTCACTGTCAGCTCTGAATCAAAGAGCATCCACCCCAACATCAGGACACAAACAGTTTTCATGTGGCCTAAAACCTGGAAAGATACAGCTGAGAAGCGTCCAATACAGAGGTATTGGCTCACGTTGCAGAAGACTGCTAAGGAGCACGAAAGTAATATAAAAAACTGCAAAGATTCCAATATCAGCTATTCAGTAAAACTTTAATATCAAACAGGCTGCAAAGAGATCAGAAGAGACACTTGAATACTTACAACTGCACCGGTAGACAACTTATAATCTGATAAGAGTTTGCCACTCAGAAAGTAATCAATGAATGGGCCAGTAACAATGAGTGATACAGCTTGTATTGGGGCTGTCTTGCTAAGCAATTCAAAAGAACCTATGGAGTACTTTTTCTGTAAAGAACCAATTGACTGTTCACAAAAGTAATTGACAAACAAACATCAGAGATTGTAAATCAATCGATCACTTAGATTCAAAATCACAAAACTACTAAAAAAAATTAAAAATATAAATAAATAAAAAAGAGAGAGATATAATTGTGCTTCCATGAAAAATTTATCTCACAGGCAAACTAAATAACAAATAGAACTGAATTAGAAACTATATGAACTAATGCATAAACTTGATGGGTTAACTTTGCACTTTCGTCACCCATGCTCCATGAACTCCTTATGATTATTATAAGCTAACTCAGCAATGAATTTCTTTTGTTCAAACATTATTCAGTTTGCATTTATTTCCATATACAATTCCTTGTCAATGACATAAGGTAACATGAATAGTTATAATGATCAATTCCAAGATAAGGGTGACTGGGTGACCACAAGTAAAAATTAAGCATCTCAGCTTGTGCTATGCACTAAACTTTACAGTTAGTCAATCAAATTTTGGACTTCTAAATCCAAGTCCTGGGTTGACCACACTGCTTCATATCATAGAAAATTACAAGTTTATTTGGCAAAGATAGAACTAGAAGATGAAGCTAGTTTCTACATGTGCAGATGCACACAGTAACAAAGAATGGCGAGAGCAAACATCAGATGCGATTGCAGTATGAGTGGGGATTATGTTTTCTTCTCCATCAGATTAAGACATCCACAATCAAAATTCAAAATTAGACGATCTAAATGACAGCTGTTTTAAGGTAGCCATTTGTAAAGTTCACATGCTAAAAACATGCATTGAGATTCTACAAATAAATATAACTGTCAGAATTGGTAAGAGAGAACCCATAATGTGTAACAGGTGCAGGTAACGAAAGACTCACCAACTGAAAGTGTCTTTAATTAACAATATCACATGAAAAGATGAAACACCAAAAAAGACTTGTATCCTTCATATATGTCATATTGACATGATTAAGTCATGAAATAATTATATCAGTTCATTGGTGGTTTGATCCACTCGGCAAACATAAATTCAAGCTTAAAATCTATTTGCCCCGATATATATTGCCTTTCTACCTTACCCAAAGGGGGATCTGCAGTTGAAGGCTTTCTAGGCCAAAAAAAAAAGGGAGGGGGGATCGTTCAAGAAATACTTACAATCTGTTGTAAGGATGTAGATAAGATTGCGACCGAGGCACAAAGAAATCCCTTGGCATTAATTTTGACATCAGTCACCGTACAGACACCCACACCTAATACGACCACCCCAACAGCCATCTTCACTTCCTTGGAATAGCGTTTACTATGAAGAATCCATTCCAAGACACAAACCACTGGAATCATGCTTAACTTTGAAATCTACAGCACAACGATAACGATTAAGATCATGTCCCAAGGAAAATGTCATACTCATTTTATGGTGTAAAAAAGCAAAAGGGTGATAACAAGACTCACAAACCTGATAAAATCCGACAGAGTTAAGCATCAGGCTGAGGTTCATCCCGGTGATGGACATATTAGCAACGATGGAGAACCAAAGAAGTTCCCAAAAGGGTACATGCTTTGATGCAGAATAACCAGCAGCATTTGACGCCAAACCAACCAATGCAGTCACGGTGAAGTGGAAGCCGGTTAAAGTTGTTGCTGGAAAGCAGTAAAAACACTTTTAATTCAACAATTTTGTACAAAATTTTCATATTCAATTTCAGCTAAACTGATAGTGAGTGCAAATTGGACATCTGAATCGAATTTAACAACAAATGCAAATTTATGTTCAATTTGGCAGTTTGTTTTTCAATTAAGAAGAAAAGATAACCCTCAAAATTTCCGAAATCAACAAGGAAAGAAAAGAAAGTACACCCATATGAAGCTACAATTGATATACAAGATTAGAGAGATCAAGATCAGATTTGAGAGAGTGCAGATAATAAGAAAAGAAGAGAGAAGAGGAAGTGAAAAAGAAGAACTAACCAAAGCCAAAAGCGAAACCATTTGGAGACATGAGCTGCTTGTTGGCCATGATGAGTCCGACAGAGCTGACAATATTCATGCCCCAAGCACCCACATCTGACACCGAGGATGCTGCTGCTGATTTACTCTGTCCCTCCATCTTCATCTCTCTGTTGATTCGAAATTTCGAATTCAGAGAGAGAGAGAGAGAGAGAGAGAGAGTCGAAAAAGAGCGACCAAAAGGGGAAATTTAAATAGAAAAGAGAGAAGATGAATTTAGAAGAAAAGTAGGCAGGCAGGCAGCCAAAGAGGAAGAAACTGAATGAATGATGTCAGGTTAATAATCAATTTAAAAAAAAAAAAAAAGTTAATTGGGAATTGCTGTATTAATCAGCAAACTGCATGTTACCATTATAGCATGCAAAATGCAAACTCATAATTGAATACCTTTTCTATACCTTTTAACTTACATTTCCTGCTTCCTTTTCTATATTAATCTTGTCCTTGATCAAACCGCCATATTAAATTATTTTATTATCTTAAATTAACTAGACTATTAAAATGACAAAATTATTTTTATTTTATGTGGTATGTATTATGTAATGACGACAATGGAATCAAATGAGGATGGAGAAGGTCGAAACATAGGAAACGGGTAGGCGAGGCCGGCCAGGTCCCATCGCCCAAATTCCCAAAGGTAGGTGTTTAGAATATTCCCAATTTTTTTTTATTTTTTATTTTATTAGAGAAAAGTAACCGTTGGATTGTGTTTCCAACGGTAGGTAACCGGGCCCATCAGTGTTGTTCGTGGAACCAACGTAATCAGTGTGAAGACTTGTCAAACTTTTTAAAAACGTTTATAATTAGACAAGATGTGTTTGGTCATGCACCTCCGCACCATGAGGTTATAGGTTCGAGTCATCTATTTTTTCTAAAAATATTCAGATTTATGTAATATTTTAAAAAATTAAAAAAAAAAAAAAAAAAAAAAAAAGCTGCTTATAATTAAACAAATTCAAAATTTGAAAGAATTTAAGTAAATAATATGGTAAAAATAAAAGTAGGCAGAAGATAGGTCCATATATATCATTTAATGAAATATTAAAATACCTTAAAACTAATTAATTTGTAGAATAGAATTGAATTCGTGAAGAACTAACATAAAAGTCACGTTACGTTAGATAATGTAATGAGATTGACTTACTGTGTTGAACGAACGTTGAACATTGACTTGTAACTTTCAAAAGGAATTGTACAACTAAATAACAAATTAACACAGCTAAATGTGTTGCATAATTACCGTGTTTTCGATATCATATCTCCCCCTATAAAAACATGATCATTTGACGTACGACCACCGACTGCCACTACATGCATGCCCCATGCCACCACACATATTGTCCCACTGCCTCTCTGGCATGTGACCACCAACTATCTTCTACTATGATTTTAACTCAAAAAAGACACATTTGAAATGTTGCCCTCTAAAATATTTTGACTGAGAGAACGTGTATTGATTCCAAACAATCCTTCCTTCCTTCCAAAACAGCAAAATGAAACAAATATTACTTGGCAACACCACACATGTTCACAACAGCTGTGATTGATAGATAACTACAAAATAACAACACATCTCATCCCCAGAAATTAAATGATTTCGGGAAACAGATTGTTTATGATGATCATCTATAAAATTTTAAAAATGTATCAGTCAGATAGCAACAAACAGAGAGAGAGAGAGAGAGAGAGAGAGCATAGACAAAAAGCATCAAAAGTTGTCATCACCACTTCCTTTCCTGCTTACCAATGTAATTTCATCTAACACACTTGACAAAATCCATTCAACATACACATTCCACCGCTCCTCCACTCTACAGGAAAGCATCCTTCTCCAACAGCTTTAGTACATCATGCTGGTTGTTCAGCTTTGCAACGTCAATAGGAGTCTTGCCGTCCAAGTTTTGAAGAGTTCTGCATTCAATTCAGAGAGATTATTAACCGGCACATAAAAATCCCATTAAGCGGAAAATTAATGTTAATTAATAGGCTGTTGTCTTACACAGCGGCACCATTGACCAGCAGAAGAGCTACACATTCCTTCCTGCCATAACCAGCCGCATAATGAAGTGCAGTGTTCTTATTCTTATCCAAAGAGTCCACATTTGCTCCAGCCTCAAGAAGGATTTGAGCACACTTATCCTATGAAAAATTCAAGTGTACTCATTTCTATGCCATAAAGAAACTTGAAAGCAACTAATATAGAACCTGCAACTTTCAGTAGGAAAGACGTGCTTGTAGGCACTTTACCACCACAAATGAAGCTTGAAATATTCACAGCATCTTTTTATTATTATTATTTATACTTTTGTTTCCTTGTGCCACCAACATATACCAATCAAAATCATTATTATGTTTTTCTTTACTTGTTATCAACATTCATGCAAAAACATATAAAATTTATTTTAAATTTATAATCAAAAGCGCAAGTGTATGTATATTATATGTTATTAACTTTTTAAATTTTATTCTTTTATGCTCTCACTCTACAAATTGGCAACCATTGTCTGAACCAATTTTATGAGAAAGAATAAGTTCAGTTAATAGTCAGAGTTGCATTGCAAAAGTGTTTTTTTTTTACCTTTGCCTTCCATGCTGCTCACTCTACAAATGAATAATGAAAACAAAAAATCTTCAGGCTAATAGTCTGGATGCAGCACACTCGGGCTCCTAAAAATCTTCGGGCTAATAGACTTTTAGCATCCAAACAAACAAGCATAGATTAACTATTAGTACACCTAGATTTCACCAATGTAGCCTGGAGCATAAATAAACCTTGCTACAATGTTTGAGCTCCTAAATTCATGGTCGACATTTTTTCATCTGGAAATAGTTTATTCACTTGCAAAAAGAAATTCAATATCACTTAATGAATCATAGAGGGAGTGGCATCATGACTTATAAAAGAACTATACACATGCACACATCTTCCCATGAACAGACCATCCTTAACAGTTGAATTTTTTTCCAAAAAGCAGTTATATCACTTCCTCAAATAGAATAAGCATGACCATCTATAACTTAAGTAATATTTCATCAACTCTCTTCCTTCCAAAATTCAAAAGAAAAAGAAGAGGGGCAATGAAGGTTCAGATTATTGTACCTCACCGTATCCACAGGCAAAATGCAATGCTGTCCTCCCTTCTGAATCTTCTTCATCCTTGTTAGCACCAGATGCTAGCGCATTTTTCAAACCCTAAATGAAGAACAATAAAAAGAAGTTCAAATTTAGCATATCAGTTAAAGTGAAATATACTCCCAATAAAATACATGCATTTAATCTTACTTGAACAGATTCAACACAAAGACAAAGCACAGGGTATAAAATGTCTATCAACTGACATAGGGAAAAGAATATTAAAGTTGATTGAATAGGCAGTATATTGTAGACCAGAAAGTCTAATCAGTACTGGAGGGGCATGATGTAAACCTGATATTTGATGTCTACTATGGACAAAAACCACCCAGGTGAAATGCCTATTCTCCAAGTCACAACCATTTCTCATTCTTCAAGCTGTCACTGTTGGGTATACTACTTGAGCCAGGTGCAAACTTGATTCAGAATGAGGCACTTAATGAGAACTTGATACAGAATGAGGTGCTTTGTGTATACTATCTTCAATAATTAAGGGCTCATTTGGATGTTTTATGAAACTATGAAAGTTAAGTTTGTCACATTTAGTTTCATGTTTTATTTATGTGTAGTATCACTCTACAGAAATAGGCAATATAAGCCATTGACACAATTTCATAAAAACTTGAGATGGTGCCATAGTTTCACACAAAAGGATCCTTGTCTACTCATCAAAATTGAAAGATTGAAAGATAATCAGAATTTTTGCCACAGTTTAACTCAAAAGGATCCTTGTCTACTCATCAAAATCGAAAGATTGAAAGATAATCAGAATTTTTACACAAATTTTACAAAGCACAAACATTCGGCATTGTGCAAATTAAATCAAGCATGAACTTCTTGTGTTTGTTTTAGCCTCAATTTGCTTTGCAAGAATTCAAAATTCAATATCAGAAGTGTGCAACTTATATATTCAAAAATGCTGCACAGAATCTATTCTCCAAAGCACTAAAATATTTAATATAGTGTAAACTAAGTCAAACATGAGCTTGTGATTTGATTTTGTGTCACAAATTAACATTGAAAGACAAGCAATTTTTTTTTGAAAAAAAGAAAAGAAAAAGAAAAGATGTATCTACTCTGCCCTCTCTCATTTTATTCTAGTACACATATCCAGGCATTCAGCATCCAAATCGCTTCTAGAGCATGTTTTTTGTTTCTAATTGATTAAGGACCAAGGACCACGATAATCCCACCCCTAAAGGCTAAAACATAAGCAAGAAGTTGAATTTAGAAGATATCCACTAAAGTTTTTATGACTGAAGAAGTTGCGTATATATGAACATTCCCTCTTCATTCTTCAAATCATGAACCACAGAAGAAAGTATTTGAGCTTAAAGGAGGTCTTCCAAATTGAATTCCTTATTCAGAGTAGAGTTCAAGGACTTTATTATTTCTTTTTCTTTTTTTAACAAACAGTTGTTGAACACGAATATTAAATATTTAAGTGTATAAAGCAAGCTGTCCTTAAACAAGAAAAGTAGGAAACATCTTCCTCAACCCCATCTGTTTCCTTAAGGCAAGTTAAGGCAAGTTCCAGAAAATAGTATGTGCCAAATTAAGCACCCTCTCCGGTTTCCCATCCGTTAACTGCAATTGAGATAACCGAAAAAAAAAATCTGCTCAAAATCTAACATACCAGTTTTCTATTAATTTATCAAACTTTTCATTTTGCTGTTATTTTCAGAACACCTAAGATTGTGTTATCTGATTGCCGTAAAATCATTAATTAGATGAATACCGAGTCGATGAAATCAACCATGCAATGCTAGTTAGACAAACAGTGGTGTATATTTGTCCCTTACCACCACATTGCCTAGAGCGTTGCTACTATTAAAATGCATTCTCCTTGGATTTTATTTATTTATTTTCTATGCCCAAATATCCAACAGACCTTTCCCTATTCTCCACAAGAATGTTTCAGTACAGCCGATAGCATCATTTCAACACTTATCATAAGTTAGACGTTGCCAAAGTGTCAATATAGTCTCATTATCATCTACAACCAGACAAGATCCTACTAGTCATTGTGAAAACACAAGGCTTCATTCCTTCATGGTACCAACTGATAACAAAAGAAACCATCAGACTCCATCCTTCAATTAATCGTTGCATTGAGGGGTGCTGGCATTGGGAGAAAGCCCCATAATTGAACAGATATCTTCTAAATTGTGAAGCAATCTGCTGCTAGATAGGGAAGAATTGTGATTCAATTTTCTCTTGTCAGGTTATTCGCGGATGGACCAATTGACCAAATGACTATGTACTACCGCAGATGTACAACAAAGACATTAAGAAACATAGTAAAGCATCCTATGATTATTTGCCATCGTGGAACACTATGATACCCATCAAAGATTGGACAATAGAAACACTAAAAGATTCAGTCTCTGAACTTCAAGGAAGCATTTACCCAGTTTCTTGGAATTTACATCCATTGGTAAGAACTAAGAACTACTAAACTTCTAAGATGAACATGTATGCATCTCATTGTATAACAATATCCAATGTTCTAAAAATAATAATAATAGTCCCCGAAAACACACATCAATGACTATGACTAAGAAAACATAGCCCTATATTCTATAAAGCACATCTATTCTTTCACCTTAACGTGGATAATGAGGACTCAACATGCATTTGACATTTTTTTTTTTTTTTTTTTTTGAGAACATTGGCAAGTGACTTCCTTATTGACAAGAAAATCAACAAAAGCAACAATCAGATGATAAACTAGAAAACCAAAGGTCATATGAATGAGCATTGAAGAAGACTTCATCAAATCAAACAAGTAAATGGAGAATAGAAAAACAACAAGTCATGTACTACCTCAACATCACCAACACTAGCAGTGTGATGAACAATTGACTCATCCTCATTTCCCGCTTCTTCAGATTCATCTAGCCCAGAATTTTCAGTAGAAGTGGCTGCATCACCTCCAACTGCAAGGCCCATTGCTTCACCCAACTTCTGTAGAACGTCTTTGTCATTCCAGTACCTATTCCAACACAATTATCCTACTTTGTTAGATGCATGAGGACAACAAAATGCAAAAGCATTATCTAAACCATATGGCAGCAATATAAAACCAACAAGATTAGAAATCTTAGCATTTCGATTTCTCACTTCATCATGGCAGCTGGACCACCGGTCTCTATCTCTTCTAAAATGGGCTTCAAGGACGGATCTTCCTTTATCCGTGCCATTCGTTCCTCGAGCTGGTCTTTTTGTGTTGGGTTTGACAAACTCTCAAGCATAGTAGACATAGATGGGTCCTTAAAACACCAAGACATAGATTTTTAGCTGAAAGGCAACATCTTAAATGCATACACTTTTCATATGATCAATAGTATTAAAAACAAAACAAAACGAAGAAGAAGAAATGAAAAAAGAAACAACTAAAATGAGGTAAGAGATGACATATACCTGCATTAATGCATTACCAAGGCGCTCGGCCATAGTCATAAATTGAGGATTCTGCATAACCTGTTGCATGGTGGAGTAGTACTGTTGTGAATCGAATTGCGGCATACCCTCGGCAATAGAGGGACCTTGAAAAGTTTTCTGCAGCTGCTCTGCCATCTGATTGAATGCAGGGTCTTTGGCTATATTCTCAGCTAGTTCCTTAATACTTGGGTCCTAAACATTTCAAAACATAAAATATAGTTGAAATTCAACACTATGAACAAAGTAACAAACACACACATGCACATATAACATGTTCAACATCCCTTTCAATCAAAAAGAAATAACAAGCCCAACCCCATTATATCAAGCTAATTACACTTAACAATCATGATAATTGAACGAATCCAAACTCAGAAAGAAATCCCCAGATTTGATAAACATACGTTGAGTAGGCCAGACATGGCAGAGAAATCAAAAGGGTTTGGAGGAAAGCCAGGTTCAGGTGAAGAAGAAGCAGCTTCTCTTCTTGGTGAGTCTGTAACAGCAGACCCAGATGATGTCTCAGATTTTGCTGTTGACCCACCTGTCTTCTCCTCTGCAATCAAAAATTTCCCACATAATTCAATCAATCAACAATAAACCCTAGAAAAAAAAAAAGTGAAAAAAGAAGTAAGAAAGCATAATTAAATTACCGGAGGGAACATCCTTGTTGGGATTGGAAGCCATGACCAGAAGAAACAAGCTGCTGCTCTGATCAATCAAAAAAAAAAAGGACAGATTTTAATGAGATTAGCTTTGATTCTTTTCAATTGAATTGAGAAAAAAAGAAAAGAGTGAGAAGAGTGTGACCTGAGGATTGATAGAGAGAGGGATGGGTGTGAGATGATGAGATTAGATTTGTGAAATCCAAAAACGAAAAGAAAAGAAACCCCTAGTAGTGAATCACCACCACGAAATTTATACAGCAAAACAAGTACAAAACCCCTACACTTCCTGTGGGCCATCTCAATCTTCTTTCTCTGCTCTTCATTCTCACTTTTTTTTTCACCATTTTGCCCCTTCTTTTCCTTTTTATTACTATCCTAGGTTGGGTTCAGTTAAACAGTTAAAGTAACATCAAAGTGAACGGTACGTACGTTTATTGTTTGTGGAAATTGATAAAAATGACCACATAAAATATGGAAATTTTGTTTGCAACCACAAATGGAAATTTAATTGTTAATAACAACTTTTTTGAGAAATTACTGGAAAGCCCTCATATAAAAAGGGTCCCCAAACACACTCTCTCTCTTTTCTCTTTTTTCTTTCTCTCTCTTATGGTCTCTCTCTCCCCTATCTCTCTCGCCGGCATGCTTCGAAGGTCGCCGAGCGCCGACGAAGGTGTTGCCGAGCGTCAGCGACCTTCTAGGCTTCACGGCAGAGGTTCTTCGCGGCAGAGCTGCTATCCTTCCTCGAACCGCCGAGCGACGCCATCCTTCACTCCTAGCCGCCGTCGTGCATCGAGCTGTCGAGCCGTCGTGCGTTGTGTATCGTGTCGTCGGAGCTCCCCCTTCGCCGGCTGGTGCACGGATTTGCATAAAAATAAACAAAAAACCTAATTTTGGGAAGAATGTTGGGGAAGAAATGAAATTGGGCATGATTTCAAGTTTCAACATTCAAGTTTTAGTCATGATTGCAAGTTTGAGGTTTTTTTTTTAAAAAAAAAATTAATTTCAGGGGTACTCTTGTAATTTATGGACATAAACCGCTTTTTTTTTTTTATTAAAAAAAAGTGGTTATTAACAATTAAAATTTCAAAAGTGGTTACTAACAAAAGTTTATTATTTCAAATGGTTACTTTTGAATTTCTCTCTTATTGTTTAGATATCCCAAAGTAACAAGTACATGTGGGTCAGTTTAGAGAAGCACATTTGGTGAATGGGGATGGATATAGGTCCCTCCATCCCCATCTCCACTTCCCCTTCCCCCTCCCCCATTTTCCCATTTGGGGAAAATGGGGATGGGGAATTTTAGGGAGAAGTATATCCATCCCCAACCCCAGTTCCCTATTTTCTCTGTTTTTCCCCATTTCCCCGTTTCCTCCATTCCCCCATTTGACTAAAAATTACAAAATAAACTAAAAAAAAAAAACATTCCATTACCAATCTTGAGAGGAGATTTTAGATTTATGTTTTGTCTTTAAAAAGAGTAAATGAGTATATATAGTTATGGTTTTCAAAGAATAAAAATAAAATAAAAAATATATATTATAATTATATTTATATATATTTAGGGGAAATGGGGATGGGGGATCTCCCCCCATCCCCATTTCAATATAATTGTGGGGAAAATGGGAAACATGGGGATGGGGATGGGGAGGGGGAGGGGGAGGGGGAGGGGGAGGGGGAGGGGTCCCCACATCCCCATCCCCATCCCCATTTTCCCCCCAAAATAATCCCCAAATGGGGATGGGGACGGGGACGTGGGGATTTGGGGGTCCGGGGGAAAATGTGCATCTCTAGGTCCGTTTGGGAGAGCTTCTCAAGTATCTTTTTACAATAAATCTTTTTTAAGTAGATATTTTAAATGAAAGCCATTGGTCGTTTGGTTGTCAATTAAAAAAGAGCTTTTTTAATAATAGAATTACAAAAATACTCAAACAAATATTAAATTATAGAGTTATATTGGAGATTTTAGTATTATTAAAAAAACTTCAAAAGATCTACTTGGAAAATCTTTGAATTTGGGTTTTCCCTGGTAGATGTAAAACAGCTTTTTTAATCATCTAAAAGCTCTATTGAGCGACAACCAAACGACAAAATAAATAAATAAAATTAAAAAGAGCTTTTTTATTTAAAAAAAAAAAAAAAAAAACAAAACAAAAAAAAAAACTCTTTTAGCTAGTAGACAATCTCTTCTAAACGGGCACGTACTCATACTGCTTTTGTAGCTTCAATTCTAACTTTTACACCTTCACTTTCTTCTAATTACCACTCTACCCCAATTCTCCATTTAAAAAAAAAGTTTTATTCTTTCAGTTTTTAAAAAAAAAATTGTTTTTATCTCCACCGTCCATCTCCAAAATGGATGGCCGGACGGTGGAGATCCATATATATATATCCCGATCCTATCAGGATGCACTGATATAACTTTATCAGGATATTGAATGTGAGCCACTCATTTATAACAGTGATTTGACAAGTGCATACATACCAAGTCAAAGTATGTAAAACGAGTGGCTCACATTCAATATCCTTATATAATTATATTATGATACATTGATAGGATAATTTCCGTATATATATATATATTCATTTTTAAAGATTTTTTTTCTTATTAAATATAATGAAAAGATTACAATACCATTCCAAAAGTTAAATTTAACTAACATAGGGGATGTCAACCTTAGGTAGGTTATATATATATATATATATATATATATATATAGTGGAAATGGTGGGAAATGTCACCTTTTTGACCGGTTTTTGTAAGAAAGTCACCATTTTAATAACTTCAGTTTAAAAGGCATCTATTATGGTGAACGGACAAAAATGTCCTTACTTTACACATTCTCTTTCTTACTTTGAAGTTTTATGAGATTTTATTCTTTCATGTTCCTTTATAACAGACCTCCAATAGAGGTTAAACATCATAACATTATAAATATATCTTCATTGGATAATTAGTTTTGGTTTGATTTGTCGAAAACTCAGCTTACAGGGGTGTGGGGGCAGCACCCCTGAAGATTTTTTTTTGGTTTTGGTTTGATTTGTCGATCTGAGTTTTTTAGCCTTTTAATGCTTTTTCCGAGCCTTTTGAAATACTCTTCGAGCCTTTTGTAAACCTTAAGTTGATTGTGTGAATTTTGAATCTAATTGAAAAGGCTCGGAGAACAAATGAAAAGGCTCAAACACTTCATTAAAAGGCTCGGGAAGTGTATGAAAAGGCACGGACAGTGTATGAAAAGGCTCGAACATTTCATTAAAAGGCTCGGGTAGTGTATGAAAAGGCACGGGCAGTATTTGAAAAGGCTCGAACACTTCATTAAAAGGCTCGGGTAGTGTATGAAAAGGTATAGGCAGTGTTTGAAAAGGCTCGAACACTTCATTAAAAGGCTTGGGAAGTGTATGAAAAGGCACTGACAGTGTATGAAAAGGCTCGAACATTTCATTAAAAGGCTTGGGCAGTGTATGAAAATGCTCGAACACTTCATTAAAAGGCTTGGGTAGTGTATGAAAAGGCTCGGATCTAGTGTAAAAAGACTTGAAAACGCACGAAAAGGCTCGGATCTAGTGTAAAAAGGCTCAGAGATTCTAAACCGATTAACCTATGAATTTTCCTTGAAAAGGCTCAGGTAACATTTTAAAAAGCTCGGGGACTGTTATAAAAGGCTCGGAAAAAGTTCAAAAAGGTTTTCTCCCAACGTTTGAAAAAGACACAAAGTGACAAAAAGGGGTATTTTGTTTGGTCACCTAAATAGGTGTCTTTTAAACTTAAATTAGTGACAAATTTTTTTTGAACCCATATATATATACATACACTAGTGCCGCGAATTGAATATGATAAATTTTCAAATTGAATAAGCGTCCTTTACCACCAAACCATGTTAAGCCGTTGTATTTTTATCTTGATTAAATTAGATGCCTATCAATTGTTTTTTAACCATTAGTGTTTAGGAGTTAAGCTAAAGTTCCTGCAATACCTAGAAAATGTCTCCTCAAGCAGTAAGATATATACAATATGTAAAATGCTAATGAAGAACTTAAAACAGAATATCTGCATTATTTACTTTGATTGTCTCATTGGACTATTTTTCTGTCTTTTTAATTTTTGAAATATTAACAATTTAAAAGCATTTTTGGATAAAGAACTATATAATGTATTTTAAAATGTTGACAATTTTGATACTAAAGAAATTCGTGGACTTGTGATTGTTTCTACTAGAAAACTTGGTTTAAATTTATCATTCATTATTAGACTTCTTATATGAATAGCATGAAAGACCACATTTATTTAAATCTTCCTAACTCCTAGGAAGAAAAGCAGACCCTACTCTTTATTGTTTATTTATTTATTTGTATCAAAGTTCAAACACCTCAATGAGTTAGCAGGATTTTGTTTCCAAGCTGTTGTCACACGTGTACCTTTATTATTTGGTTTTTCAACTTGGAATAAAAATATTGAATATTCTTTTCCTTCCTTTGTTTCACTTTTAGTAAGCAAGTCTTCATCTTCTCCATCTATTCCTCATCTTTCAACACCATCCAAACCCAAAAAAATCCCAGGTCTGTAATCATCAACAATCTTATCATGGACCCGCCCACACGGTAACACACCTGTTTATTTCTTCTAAAAAAATTTCAATTTCAGGCATTTTGTTACTGTCTCAGAATTTCAGTAAACAGAGAGAGCAAGCAAAACAAAGCTTTTTTTGCAAGCTCGTTATGATTTGGTGCTTTGAATAGCCACATTTCTACCCGACAAAGAAATAAAAGAACAAACGGGATTCACATCGGCAACTCCCAAAACCATATTTTATCAAAGAGAACCCGTAAGAAGGGCAGGAGCACGCTGATGCTGAGCTGAATGAGTCATCTGTTCGTTGGGAACCAGAGCATCAAGATTTCTGTATCACCTGGTCACCGATCTTCAAGGTGACGGGAACATTGGAGATGACTGTTGGATCAGGGACCGTATGGTGGAAATCTAGCCACAGGGGTGGGCAATTTGGGTTAGGTAAAATTTAGATCCTACTCATGAGTGTTGAGTTTGTGCTTAATCCTACTCATGCGTCAATTTGTTCTTTTTATTTCCCATTTTATGTGTTTGTCTTCACTTCTTCTTCTTCTGGTGTAAAAGTTATCTTTTTTCTCTAAAATTTTTGCCAGTTTATCTTTCAAAGTCAAAAAATCCTTTTTTTAGATTCTTCTTTGTAATGGGTAATCTGAAAACTCTACAATCGCCTCTTAGTTCTTGTTTTATTGAAATTTAAAGTGGGGTTTTTCCTTCTTCTTTTTCTCGTAAATCTCTGTTTTGAGTAGTCACTAGTCAGTCCACACTAAATGTTTTTTTTTTTTTGTTGCAAATTCACTTTGTTTGGTTTGTGCTGTATAAATTTATATGTTTGAAAGATATTGGTGTGGAGATGCATTTTACAACACTTCTCTGCAGTTTGGTATATACTGATACTTTGTTTTTGTCTTCATTTTACCAGGCACTTGCTTTGACACAAATAAGTGTTTTTCTGTTTGTGTTCTTCTGTTTGTGTTCTCATTTTTGTTTCATTAGCTTCTTCAATTAATGTGATTTTTGCACAACATCACATCATCAGTTGTGTTTCTAATCTGCACAACATTTATATGATAAATTACACTTCCTTTGCTGCATGAAATGATCATCAATAGATGCATTGCTCTTCTTTTGCTGCATGTTTGTATTTCTTCCCCTGCCTACACCATCATATAACAATCATTGCGAAATTAACAAAAATACATGTTATAAACAATTAGCCTAAATATATCTACTAGTAAGTCCTAATGAGAAAAACTTGCATGGAAGGTCTCATTGACGTGGCAATGGGACCGTCCAATGAAAGTGTGTTATTTATATTAGGAGCATAAAAATATATTTTTAAATTACTACATGTCACACTTTCATTAGACGGTCCCATTGCCACGTTAATGAGACCATTCCATGTAAATTTTTCTCTTTACTTAGTTAGCTTTGTTTCTGTAAGTGTTTATTTTGTTGGCACTGGTACATGTGTGACTTGAGTTGTAAGGCTTATAAATAGTGTGGAGAATTAATGGAAAATATCAACACTTAATAAAACTTATTAAATCAACATATTAACATATTTTCAAAAATATTCATCAACATATTAAATTATCAACACTCAATAAAATCATTTTCATTAAATAACTCTTTTTTTTTTATAAACCCATAATAAAATTCATTACTTTTATTTTTATTTTTTTATTAAAAACAATAGAACCACCCTATATTATATCACTGACAATAAACTTAAAAACGCGTAATAGCATTTGAGGTGATAAGAGGCTACATATATAAACTTATCATATCTAGACTAACACAATACTAGTATGAAGCCTAAAAAAGTAGTTTTGCTCATAATTGAGTATTTATAAACAAAAAGTCAAGAAAAATCAAGTATACAAAGTTACAGACTCACTCACTGTAGGGGTGGCTGGTCTTAAGTTGCCTAAGGCCCAGCTAAAATTAAAGCCATAAAACAATTTTACAAATAAAATTTTTTGAAATACTATTTAAACACTCGGCCTAGAACGCTAACAATTATTGTGCCATGTCGTGCCATGTCGTGATACCAATACTCAGAGTTAGACTCCAAATGTCGAGTCCAAGTTCTTGTTTCCTACCAAGTCTTCAACTTCCAAAGCCGCCACCCAGAACCCTTCAGTCCCTGAAGTTTCTTATATGATTGCAAGGGTTTCACATTCCGAGTTTTCGTATAGTTTCCCTGTTGTTCATGGTCGGAAGTTCGTATATCTTCATTTCTGTTCGAATTCATACAAACCCGCCCACACTATAACACAGTTGTTTATTTCTTCTAAAAAAATTTCAATTTCAGGCATTTTGTTACTGTCTCAGAATTTCAGTAAACAGAGAGAGCAAGCAAAACAAAGCTTTTTTTGCAAGCTCATTCTAATTTGGTGCTTTGAAGAGCCACATTTCTACCCGACAAAGAAAGAAAAGAACAAACGAGATTCGCATCAGCAACTCCCAAAACCATATTTTATCAAAGAGAGCCCGCAAGAAGGGTAGGAGCACGCTGCTGCTGAGCTGAATGAGTCATCTGTTTGTTGGGAACCAAAGCCTCAAGATTTCTGTATCACCTGGTCACCGATCTTCAAGGTGACGGGAACATTAGAGATGACTGTTGGATCAGGGACCGTATGGTGGAAATCTAGCCACAGGGGTAGGCAATTTGGGTCAGGTAATTTTCAGATTCTACTCATGCGTGTTGAGTTTGTGCTTAATCCTACTCATGCGTCAATTTGTTCTTTTTATTTCCCATTTTATGTGTTTGTCTTCACTTCTTTCTTCTAGTGTAAAAGTTGTCTTTTTTCTCTGAAATTTTTACCAGTTTATATTTCAAAGTCAAAAAATCCTTTTTTTTAGATTCTTCTTTGTAATGGGTAATCTAAAAACTCTACAATCGCCTCTTAGTTCTTGTTTTATTGAAATTTAAAGTGGGGTTTTTCCTTCTTCTTTTTCTCGTAAATCTCTGTTTTGAGTAGTCACTAGTCAATCCACACTAAATGTTTTTTTTTTGGTTGCAAATTCACTTTGTTTGGTTTGTGTTTTATAAATTTGTATGTTTGAAAGATATTTGTGTGGAGATGCATTTTACAACACTTCTTTGCAGTTTGGTATATACTGATCCTTTGTTTTTGTCTTCATTTTTCCAAGCACTTGCTTTGACACAAATAAGTGTTTTTCTGTTTGTGTTCTCATTTTTGTTTCATTAGCTTCTTCAATTAATGTGATTTTTGCACAACATCACAGCATCAGTTGTGTTTCTAATCTGCACAACATTTACATGATAAATTACACTTCTTCTGCTGCATGAAATGATCATCAATAGATGCATTGGTCTTCTTTTGCTGCATGTTTGTATTTCTTCCCCTGCCTACACAATCATATAACAGTCATTGCGAAATTAACAAAAATACATGTTATAAACAATTAGCCTAAATACATCTACTAGTAAGTCATAAGGAGAAAAACTTGCATGGAAGGTCTCATTGACGTGGCAATGAGACCGTCTAATGAAAGTGTGTTATTTATATTAGGAGCATAAAAATATATTTTTAAATTACTACATATCACACTTTCATTGGACGGTCCTATTGCCACATTAATGAGACCATTCCATGCAAATTTTTCTCTTTACTTAGTTAGCTTTGTTTTTGTAAGTGTCTATTTTGTTGGCACCGGTACATGTGTGACTTGAGTTGTAAGGCTTATAAATAGTGTGGAGAATTAATGGAAAATATCAACACTCAATAAAACTTATTAAATTAACATATTAACATATTTTCAAAAATATTCATCAACATATTAAATTATCAACACTCAATAAAATCATTTTCATTAAACAACTCTTTTTTTTTTATAAACCCATAATAAAATTCATTACTTTTATTTTTATTTTTTTATTTTTTATTTATTTTATTAAAAACAATAGAACCACCCTATAATATATCACTGATAATAGACTTAAAAACGCGTAATAGCATTTGACGTGATAAGAGGCTACATATATAAAATTATTATATCCAGACTAACACAATACTAGTATGAAGCCTAAAAAAGTAGTTTTGACTCATAATTGAGTATTTGTAAACAAAAAGTCAAGAAAAATCAAGTATACAAAGTTACAGACTCATTCACTGTAGGGGTGGCTGGTCCTAAGTTGCCTAAGGCCTAGCTAAAATTAAGGCCATAAAACAATTTTACAAATAAAAAATTTAAAATACTATTTAAACACTCGGCCTAGCACGCTAACAATTATTGTACCATGTCGTGCCATGTCGTGATACCAATACTCAGAGTTGGACTCCAAATGTCGAGTCCAAGTTCTTGTTTCCTACCAAGTCTTCAACTTCCAAAGCCGCCACTCAGAACCCTTCAGTCCCTGAAGTTTCTTATATGATTACAAGGGTTTCACATTCCGAGTTTTCGTATAGTTTCCCTGTTGTTCATGGTCGGAAGTTCGTATATCTTCATTTCTATTTGAATTCATACAATGGACTTGATGTTGCCAATGCTGTATTTTCTGTCATGGCCTACAATAGACTTAATGCTACCGATGATGGATTTTGCTTCTCGCCCGGGTCTTAAGAATTTTAGCACTGTTCAAACCACAAAGGCTTTGAATTATGCTTATATTGTTAAAGAGTACTTGATCATAGTGGATGGTGGGATTTTGACCATAAAGTTTACTCCATCAACGAATTCTTCAAATGCATATGCGTTTGTGAATGGGATCGAGGTGTTGTCGATGCCTAATATTTATAGGTTTGTTGATGGAACTTTGATATCGTTGGATCTAAATTATACAAATTCAAAACCAAAACCAAGTATAATTGATATCTGTTGATGGAACTTTGATATCGATGGGCCTATTTATGTTGCACTTGAAAATGCCTACTTAAGTAGGCATGTCTTTATGATACGTAATGATGGTCATGTTTGGATCAGCAGACACACGTACCCCAATGCTTCCCCATGAATATATGGTTGGTCATCATACTAAGACCAAAAAGGACCGGTATCATCAGAAGACGAGATATCATTTCCACCTCGATTTATACGTTAGACATTCTCAAGTGTAGTAGTGTTATCAATGTAAATCGGATAATTTAGACCCACCGATATCAAAGTTCCATCAACAGACCTATAAACCTTAGGCATCGACAACACCTCGATCCCATTCACAAATGCATATGCATTTGAAGAATTCGTTGATGGAGTAAACTTTATAGTCAAAATCTCACCATTCACTACAATCAAGTACTACTTAACAATATAAGCATAATTCAAAGCCTATGTGGTTTGAGCAGTGCTAAAATTCTTAAGAAGAGTGTAAGCTCTAGGGGAGAAGAAAAATCCAGCATTGGTAGCATTAAGTCAAAAAAAGCCTGTGTTTTTATTTCGACTCCTTGGTTTCAGAACATATAAGAATGCTTTTATTTTATGATTCCATGGACAAAACAATTGAGTAGCATTGAAGAAGCAATTCTGGAGTCACCTTCTTTATTGGCAATGTTGGTGCTACTTGCTATAGTTAGACCTAGCAATGGGTCGTGTTATTACGAATTCATGCCGTTTCATGTTTGGGTCGTGTTAAAATTTTTTCACCCGAACTCGACCCGTTAGCTTAATGGGTTTAAATATAAAACCCGAAACCATTTGTTAAATTAATGGGTAACCCGACCCGACCCATTGCAAAATGTTATATTTAAAATTTATTAAAGAGTTGTAAATAAATATTACCGAAGCATGATCAAACTCATGCAATCAAGTCCACCATAGGGTCCAACATTCTATCAAAAACATATTATTTTCAGAAAAACAAAAATAAACAACTTGAAAATGAAATCTAAATGACTTCCATAAATCTTCATTATATTGTGATTAGGAATCTCAATCCTCACTTACGCTAAATGTTAAATTGCTTGTATTAGAAGATGACTACTTTTAGGGTTATGGATAGAATATAGTGATACAATCAATTTAGAGTTTTAGAGTTTTTAATTTAATTTTTTTAATTAATTATTAAAATATATCCTAAATGTAATTATAGAGATTTTTTTTATTTTTATTTTTATTTATAAATTCAACAACTTTAATAAGTTTATTTACTATTGAGACGGTAAATACAAAGATTTTTTTTTAATAAATTTCATAAACATATATATAATTTTTTTTTAAAATCCTTATATTAATGGGTTATAACGAATTAATGGTTTTCAAAGGTGAACCCAAAACCGACCCATTATGTTATGGGTTTTAATGGGTTGACCCATTGACAACCCAATCCGATAAATTAGACAAATCAACCGCTATTTTCGAATGGGTTTGGGTCGTGTGAAATTTTGTCAGGTCTAGCTATAGTTGTGTAAAGTAGAATGGTCTGATTGACCACCATGTTTTCCATGCTCTTATAGATGATGACAAGCACCGTCAGACACTTAAGGTAAAATGTTAGGAAGTGTAATAATTTTGAGGTACTTGGTTATAAAACTTGCCTATTATATAATTATGGCCTTAGGGACATGTTCACTTATTTTTTTATTTTTTTATTTTTTTATTTTTTTGATGAATACAAACAGAAAAACCAACTACAGACCCGAAATTATACAAATGGGATCAACATTCTCCCAAAGCAAGTCAACTCCAGAGGAGAAACGCAAGATAGCAAGGCTATGGGCCAACGTATTTGACATCCTAGGAACAGCCCTACAAGAAGAGACTCCAACTTCACTGAATAATGCTTTGATATCAAAGATAATAAACATAGCATCACCAAGATAATTCAAAGCAGAATTTAACATAGAAGCAATATTTGATGCATCCACTTCAACATAATTAACAACCAAATTATGGCTTTTAGCAAGCAATAGACCTTCTCGAAGAGCAAGAAATTCACCCATTTCAACCGAAAAATGACCCATGATAGATTTGGAGATAGCAGCCACAACCTTACCTGAGGAGTCTCTGATAGCAGCCCCTATACCAATAAAATCCTTCCCAGTTTTGACAGATACATCAGTGTTTAGCTTGAGACAGCCAGGAGGGGGGTGACTCCATGATCTAGCAGCAGCCTCCACAGGTTTCGAAACCACCGAAAGAGCTTTGCAAGTATTCTCGCCTGCACTAGAAATAATTTCCTCCACAGATTTAGCATGGCCTCCATGTAAAGCAATATTCCTTTGATTCCAAATACTCCAACACAAGATACAAACAAAGCTAAAATCTTCCTTCCCCAACCTATTGAAGAGCCCAGTTATAGTATCTATGCCTGAATGATCCTGGAATTCTGAAATATGGTGAAAAAAAGGGGAACGCCTCCAAATCCTAAGGCTGTCAGGGCACCAAAATAGCGCATGACTCTCCGATTTAGGTCGAATTCTGCACCTAAAACAAGAGTTTTGGTCAACTACTTTCCTATTCCATAAATTAAGAAAACAAGGTATAGCATTAGAACACACACGCCAGATGAACATCTTGATTTTAGGAGGAATGTCAAGATGCCATAACCCCTTCCACCAATTATGAGAGTTAGATGAGGATGAAGGAGATTCTTTTAAGAGAGAATTGAAAGCAAGCCAGTAGCCACTCTTGACTGTATAAGTGCCGTTTTTGTCAAAGTGCCAAGATAGGCAGTCCTCACCCCTTCTTACACTAATGGGAATTGAAAGAATTACCTCCTTGTCTGGTGGAAGAAAGACAGAATCCAATTTGGATAAATCCCAACAATGCTGCTCTGCATTAATTAAATCTAAAACCCTCAACTCTGAATTGGAATTGCTGGTTATAGGCTTGAAAGACGAAGGCCTTGGAATCCAGGGATCAAGAAAGGCTTTAATATTAGTTCCATCGCCCACTGTCCAACGCAAACCTTTCAGAAGCAGATCTTTACCCCATATGATACTCCTCCACACATGAGAGCAGCCAGCTTTATAGGAAGACTGGAGAAAAGTAGACTTCCTAAAATATTTAAACTTGAAGATTTTGGCAATTAAGGAATCTGGACATTTCAATATTCTCCAAGCTTGCTTGGCTAATAGAGACCTATTAAAAAGGGACAAGTCCCTAAATCCGAGGCCGCCAACAGTCTTAGGCTTACAAAGAGAATCCCAACTCATCCAGCAAATCTTTCTCTTGCCATCTTTGGTACCCCACCAAAATTTAGACATCATGGAACTTAGTTCCTTACAAAGACCGGCTGGAAGCTTGAAAATGCTCATAATATATGTTGGAACTGCTTGAGCCACCGCTTTAATTAAAATTTCCTTGCCACCTTGGGAAAAAAGATTGCTTTTCCAGCCCTGAATCCTCTTCCAGACCTTCTCTCGAATCTCTTGAAATGCTATCCTTTTGTTTCTCCCAACTAAGGTTGGGAGTCCCAAGTATTTGTCGTAACTATTGCCTGGAAGGATACCAAATAAAGCTAGAATGTTTTCCTGTAAACTGGTGTTGACGTTTGGACTGAATGTAATGCTGGATTTTTGAAGATTCACTTTTTGACCAGAGGCTTTTTCATAAATACCAAGCAAATGTTTGATCTGATGACAACTCTCCATAGAGGCTCTACAGAATAATAAGCTATCATCTGCAAAGAATAAGTGGCTAACTAAAGGCCCTCCCCGCACACATTTAACACCTAATATTTTGCCGCCTTTTTCCGACTGCCTAAGAAGACTCGACAATGCTTCAGCACACAACAGGAATAGATATGGTGAGAGTGGACACCCCTGCCGTAAGCCTCTAGAAGGAGTCACCAGCCCAGCCACTTTCCCATTAAGCACAAACGAATAAGTGGGCGTGGAAATACAGTCCATAACAAGATCAATCCATGTTCTCGGAAACTCCATCTGAATCATTATTGCTTGAAGAAAACTCCACTCCACACGATCGTAAGCTTTACTCATATCAAGCTTTAAAGCCATTTGACCTGTTCCGCCTTTCTTGCAGTGACTAATGGAATGGAGAATTTCAAACGAAGCCAGCACATTGTCGAAAATTAAACGTCCAGGAACAGATGCTGATTGGTTGAAGGAGATGACCGAGGAAAGACATTGCTTCATTCTATTTGCCAAGACTTTCGCAATCACTTTGTAAACCACGCTGTAGAGAGAGATAGGCCTAAAATCTTTGATATTGCACGGGTTTTTTGTTTTGGGAATCAACACAATATTGGTTTTGTTAAAATCCTTAATCGAAGCTCCTCCATTAAGAACTCGAAGACAGATATGAGAAATATCGTTACCTACAATCGACCAGAACTTCTGGAAAAAAATCGCCTGAAAACCGTCTGGCCCAGGAGCTTTGGTCGGACCCATCTCAAATATTGCAGTTCGGATCTCATCCACATGGAATGCTGTCTTTAGAAGTCATTTATCCGCTTCACTAAGTTTGGAACAAATAGTAGCAGTAGCATGAGCAATTTCTTGTCTCCCAGGATTTGTTGAACAGAAAAGATCAGAAAAAAAAAGGCAGATGTGCCTAATTATATCCTCTTCCGAATCAAGAAATCGCCCTCCTTCATCAAATAAACCTTGAATGTTATTCTTCCTTCTCCTAGCCGATGCACGAGCATGAAAAAATTTGGAATTTCGATCCCCTGCAATTATCCAATCAACTCGTGATCGTTGACGCCAATAAATTTCTTCTTTAGCAAGTAAGCCCTCTAAGTCTCTCTCCTTTCATTGTTATGGACTTGTCTGGTATACATATTCATGTCCCATATTTCCTTTGTTAATTACTTGTCTGTACCAAAATAAATTACAATAAATTGAGGGTATGTTAGCAACAGCTATACAAATGTGAAACATCATCTCTGTTTAAGATATACTTTGTTTTCCTTTGGTTTATTCCGAACATGAGGAAAACAAATTAAGAGATATCTAGTTGTAGAAATGTCATTATTGAAGTTCAAGATAAATCACCTTTTTTTAGTTTCTATATTAAAAGATTGGCTTATGGCCTATAAATCTATAATTGAGTCACTTGTATTGTTTTGAATTCATAGTTGCTCTGTAAATGACTGTTGGTGTGAGTAATTGTGGCTACAGAATATTCCTGGACAATTTAGTATTGGTTATATTTAAATTTAATTCTAACTTTTAACCTTTATGTTTTCAGAATCACCAGACATGTGAATTTCATATGCTTTGGTTTTTCATTCATTTAAATTTTAGCTATAGGGTAATAGTGAAATAGAAATACAGGATTTGAACTGTCAATAAATATGCATGCTGCTCGATATTTACTAAGTTGTACTACTACAGATTTGTTGGTAAGCTTGTAAAGTCCAGTTCCAAAAAATTTCCTAAACTTGGAATCTAAACTCAAACACATAACCTAAGATTCAGTTTAATAAACCCAAGCCCAAACCGAAGTTAGACTCACCTTGCTATCAGATGAGTTTAAAGAATAAAAAAATTAGTAAAAAATGGGACAGGTGGGACAAGTGGCCGCAGCAGGAGTGAGGTGGCACCGTGGCAAGAATATGGTGATAGAACTGATAGGTGGCAAAGAATAATTAAAAAAAGAAAAAGAAAAAAAGGAAAAGGGATAGAGACAGAATCATAGAAGTGAGGTCTAGAAAAAAATAAAATAAAATAAAAACAAAAAAGTAGAGGAGTGAAAAGAGGCTAGACCTGGCACGGTTCCGGTTCCGAAGGAATAGGTGATTCTGAACCTATTTTTTTCTTTGTTAATAAAAAAAATTAGACTTGTAAAATTGTAAATAAAATAAAATATATAAATGACAAATTATAAAATAAAATAAAATAAAATTCATTGGATTGGTTCACCCGAAAATAAAATAAAATAAATAAATGACAAATTACAAAATTAAATTAAAATAAAACTAAACAAAATAACAAATTACAAATAACATTTCATTGAGTAATGGGTATTTGGGTCACCCGAAAATAACATAAAATAAATAAATGACAACTTACAAAATTACATTAAATTAAAATCAAACTAAAAAAAATGTAAAGTTATTAGCCTTGCACTTAATTTTTACCACAATTAAGTTACCTACGTATCCTCTTGGGGGTTTAGAGGAATCAAAGGCCATGTAGTTCTCTTGCCTTTTATTGCATGTTTGGTGATGACATGGACTAATTGTTGTCGTGATCCGCATATGCTATTCCGGCTCCGCTGCTCCACTTTCAGGTTCATTATCTTTGAAGAAATCGTACGGTTTCTCCTGCTCGATTTCTTGTTGTCGGTATTGCACCTTAGTCCAGTCATCTGAGATAATCGCTCTGCACGGGTGATCAGATATCACCATGTATGTGAGATATGTCTTTCCCCCTACTCTGCGTGTGCATTGAGATGCTTTGCCACGTACGTGAGATATTCCTTTGGGTACTAGTTTGATAAAGAGTTTTCAGATTATATGTATTACTAATTATGATCAATAGAGAAAAGGTTTCAGATCATCAAAAAAGATTTCAGATTATCAGATATTTTATATTTTATAAAATCAACAAACATTTTTATTATATTATATAGTATTTTCAGAAAAATGTGCTTTAAAGAGAAGATATTTAATTAGTTCCCAGCTTATGTTACAGAACAATTTCAGATTTATTTCAGAAAGAGATATAGAAACGCGTTATACAGATTAAGTTTAGCCTAAGAAATACAGAATTTAGAAAGAAATTTAAGAAAAGTGTTATATAGCTAATAATTTCCAAATTGTATTTTTGTTGGCTAGTATGAAATTAAATGAACTACGATGGCTTTGATTCTTATTGAGTATAGGGTACGTAAGCGTTTCGGTTGTAAATCTCAAACTCAAGCCCCCAGAGAAAGAAAAATAAGATTTTCACAAGATTCCCTCGTACTCAAGATAAGAGTCGGGACGGGTCTTGTCAAAGCTGGTGGGTCGTTACTATGATAACTAGGGAAATCCTACTAAATATTTGAAAGGAGTTGAAGCAAAGGCTGCCAAAGCACAGTTTCTGGAGAAAGCTAAACAACTATGACAACACCGCCTATCATGAGTTCTTGCAACACCAAGCCTATGCCGAAGCTCTAAACTCTCCTCACCCCGCTCTAATAATTTCCGAACCCAATCCCGATGCCACCCCCCATTTGACAAGCCAATTAGAAAATATACCTAATCCCCCTCCAGATTTTGAATTTGAACCACCTATGGAAGAGAAGTTACAAAAGCAGCCCAAATCTGATCTCTTCGTACTCCATATGAAGAAAATAATGAAAGCAGATGGAAGCACTGTAGCAATTTGCAATTACTGCAAAAAAGTATTTAAGTGGAGAAAATCTGAAGGATATGGCTCATATCGAAAGCATATAATGAACAGCCATCCAGACGCATATGCCAGATCGAGTTCACAAGCCAAAATTTCCAAGTACGCTACCTCTAACCAACAATTATTTAAATATAGTGATGAAAAAAAATAGAGAAGAATTAGCTATAATGGTTGTAGTAGAACACTTACCATTTAGTTTTGGTGAAAATGTTGGTTTTATTAATTATTGTCAACAAACATTAAATTTTGTTGTATATCGTGTTCTTAGAACCACTCACACACATGCACTTTCTAACATTTATTACACAAAAAATGAAGTTGGAATTTTTTTTTGAAAAATATAATGGTCGTGTTTCCATATATGCCGACATATGGAGTGACCATTGGCGAATGCATTCATATTTGGGTGTGACTTGCCATTATGGATAATGCATGGACTATCCAAAAAAAGAATTCTTGCATTTAGACTTTTTGATGAAGCAAATACTGCTGTTAATATTTTTAGACAGCTTAAAATTATTTTTGAAGAGTATAAAATTGTAAACAAAAGTTTTGCAATTGGTTTTGATAATGCTTTCAACAATAACGCAGCTATTCCTGTTTTAATCGATTTATGCAAACCTTATCTTGGTAGTAAATTTTTTCATCAAAGATGTACATACTATGTTTTAAATTTATATGTTCAAAAAGGATTAGAAATTCTTCAAGATTTTATTAAACCTATTAAAGATGCCCTCTATTATTTGTGGAAACATCTTTCTGCAATGAAAGCATGGATAAAATTTTATAAACAAAATGGTAGGCATGCCATTAGGTTTCCTTGTGATGTTCCAACACATTGGAATTTTACTGGTCCTCTACCATTGAATTACTGGTCCTTTGAAATTGAGCTGTTCCTGCAACTACAAAACCTCGAAATCTCAATACATGAGATTATACATAAAACCAAGTAGTTAACACACATATTATTATTGAGTTAAGTACCAATCCTTGTATGCTTAGTTGGGTCCCATAGTGACCAACACGAGCTGCTGACATGGAATGTAGTTGTCCCTACACATTATTGAAGCCAAATCGTCAAAACTATCTGATTTATATTGAGACGTTAATATCATGTCATATTATCATGGTCAGAATAACAACAACAACCATATCAGCCCTTGCATGTCCTGTTGATTGGCGTAATAAACATCATGGATTGAAAAAATTGAGTCTAATTGTCCCTACAATAAGTACAGGACAAGGCTAAGTCATCAGCATTTAGATTATACAAAATTGAATTTCTGAAATATAGTTATGTTCACAAGACTCCATACCACGCCTTGCAGATTTTGCTAAGAGGCATAATAAATATCAAGAATTGATGCTCTGGAACCTGCTTCCTATTGGAAACCCAAATGGAAAAAAAACATCAAAACATACAATCATACGTCAATTGAATTTTTTCTTGGAATTCATAATGCTCAAACATATAATATCTCATACCATTTCTTGTCTGTTCTGCTAAGTAACATAAGAATTAGTAAGGGTGTGTGCTCTTGAATGCATCTGTTTCTACATATACAAACCACAAAAGTTTCATTATACATGTTATATAACAACTAATTGCATTAATACTTATGTGGTATGTGGAGAATAAAACTTAAAAGATGACAAACCATCTGCTGGCAACTGTCTTGTAATCCTATAACCGTTCTCTCTAGCTCAGAATTTACCTAAAACATATAAATGAAATCTATTTCAAGGCTAAAAATGTACAGCGAAGACATAGTTACAACATCTGCGTGTCAAATGTAAAGTCTGATTGACCTTTCTTTTCTTATACATTTTCTTTTTCTTGGATGACTTGGTCTTACTGTTATCGCAATTCTCTTCTTTAATACCAAGAAAACCTTGAGCAGACAATGTGTTGGCCTCTAAAACACCCCTAACAGAATTGTTCATGCCCATACAATGTTTCAAGGCTTCTTCTAGAGCCTGCAATGAAATATGATATGCTTCTTGAGATAAATACCTTTCTTCACCCAATCTGATAGCTCATTTACAAATATCATTAAAGCGTTGCACCCGGTAAGGAAGCCTGCTAGATGTTTCGGTAACTAATTGACCAATCTTAGCATCTTTTGTCCAACCCTTTTGAATGTACACAAACGAAGTTAAATTGCTTAAAGCATACCTAGAGGGGGGGGGGGGGGGGGGGGGGGGGGTGAATAGGTTTTTACACCTTTTTCAAACCCTTGAACAAACATTCGTTTTTCCCTCAAGGTAGCCTTACACACAACACAATAAGCCAATGAAGACATACATAGACAATACGATAATACAATCATAAGAGCAACGTCTAAGTATATCAACAAGTTATGTGAGGTAAAATAGCAAATAAACATAACAACAAAATAAGCTTGTATTTCATAAGATGTTCAATGTGTTACAAGAGTGATCAAAATGTCACTATACAAAAATTACAATATATAAAAGAATCAAATATACAAAATTGATCTAAGGAATGAATATACTAATCACACTATACAATGTCTTGCTTCACAATACATCACATGTGAATATTATGAATCAAGACAATAAAATATACAATTAAAATATAAGAGAAAGAGATAAGAAGAATTAACATAAGGGATTTTTTTAACGTGGTAAAACCTCCAAGGAGGAAACATCCACGGGTTGAACTACAACCATTGGGTACTATATTATTGGAAAGCAAACATAGAACATTCACAAAGTGACCAATCTTTAGCTCACCCAACCTAGTGAAGTCTAAGCCTACCCAACCCTATTGGAAAGTGTGAAATCCCTCAATGATGCGGAACCACCATATATTGGACAACACACACAACCAACATCGATGGTAGATTAGAAATTCCTCAAGAGTGCATACACCTCCCGTGTACCCCACTCTATCGGACTCTATGTCTAACCATACGCCTAGACCTACCAATACAATAGCCAACTCCCTATCCAAGGCACTCTTGCCTCTAGGGAGCCTCCCATGCATGACTATCCGAGTCCTCCCGACTCTAGCCATGACTCCTTGGTTACCTATCCGAGTCATCCCGACTCTAGGCAAGACTTCTTGCTTGGCTATCCGAGTCATCCCGACTCTAACCAAGACTTCATGCCTCTTACAAGGACTTCCTAGTGTGATCATGTGAATGCAAATGATGCAAACATTCAATACAACATAGAACATGTGATCAATACATTCTATGGCACAAATAGACCTAAACATGTGAAATCACAAATAATCAAGTCTAGATGCAAAAATACATGAATAGAAACCTAAGCATGTGAAACACCTAACACATACACTCAAAGTCTCATTCACACACATAACACTTGAAACACAATATGTTCATGAAGTACAAATTCAAGATGCTATCAATATACAATTAAATGCTAGATATATGAGATTAAAATTAATCAATATACTAGACAAAAATATAGAGCAAGGTTTTGAGATTTACATCAATCAAAACCTATATTCTCTAAATCACACACAAATATACAAATCCTAGATTTTATCAATCAAAGGATCAAATCAAATCTCAAAGTCATTTTAATACAAAATTAATTCAATTAAGTATCAAACAACCTAAGATGCCATTCTAATCACAATACAACTCACAAACATATGTAAAACCTAGAATCATAGAATCTAGTCAACATTAGTCCACAAATTGAGTTTCAATTAGAATGATAATCAAGCTATCTTTCCAAATAGCTTTTACCAAACATTAACATAGATATAGAAGAAGAAACCCCAAGCAAATGGAAGGTCAAATAACAAGAAATCCCAAAGTTGAGACTCATACCTCGGATTCTGCAGCTGGTTCGGAAATTAGTGTCCAACCACTGGAAATCACTATCAAACAGCCACCAAACCACTTGGAGATGTTAGAGGACTCAAATACGAACACTCTCCAACTTGAATCACTCAAATCCGACTCCGAATGAGGAAGATATGGTGTTTTGAAGTTTGGAAAAATTGGAGAGAATGTATTGCGGGAAATCTGAATTTTTCTTCTTGAATTTTCAAAATGGAGAGAGAGAGGGAAGAAATAGGAGGAGAGAGAGGGAGGTTTTCGGCCAACCAGGTGGTGCCACGTCACCCCCTGGCCATGGGGGGCGCGTGGCCCACACGGGAGCAGAGGCTGCTCCAGGCCGTGGGGCCCACGGCCTCAACCACGGCCAGCCCATGTGGCCCACGACCTGGGCTGTCCTCTTGCGCGCTCCCTCGGTTCATCGGCCCGTATCTCGGGCGTCCGAACTCTGAATTTGAATCTGTTTTCAGATTACAAACAATGACTCTCTCACGCATGACGACAACTATACAACTTTGAAAAAGGGTTGAGAAATCATCTCGGAAATCATCGATGAAGTCAACTCAACGAAAGAGAACGTAAAGTAGCATAGTCAACTTGTTTGGACTCGAAACCTTATGAATGAGTAACCGAAACGACCGGAACTCAATAAGGAATTGAATAAGAACATGTTCAAGTCCTAAACACAAAATACGGAAACATACAAACACAAAGACACACACATATGCTAGTTTCCGGACATAGTCCTAGAAAATGCAAAACACAAAGTTTATTAACTAAATATGAATGCATGAGCATATTTTGCCAAGTGTGTGAAAGTGAAATGTAAATGAAATTAAATCATGAAGGGAACACACAAGAATGATATGTGTGAGTGTGTGCCTAGCCTTGTAAGAGATAAGAGGACTTTGAATACCTTTGTCGACCGATAATGGCCGAATCTCTTAAAAGCCGGCAACTTGAACGAATTTTGGTTGAGACGTCTTTCGTCTTCGAAATTCTTCAATTACTAACCACTAAACATTACAAGTTAAACACGTTTTGATATGGAATTAATGCCAACAATAATTATCAACCTAACAGTTTATTATATAATGGGGTAGGATGTCAGAAAACCCAGACATTTGAAGAACAAGAATTGCATGTTTACAGAGAAAACCTCTGTATTCAAATGAATGACATAAACAACATATATCCAACTCTGCTTCGTTCCAGGCTACATAGAAATTTTGGCGTTCTTCAAAATCATCAACTCGAAAGACAACAGTTGTCCCATCTTCACTTCCCTTCTGTAGATGACAAGAAACTGCTCCTAAAACTTCTCCTAAAACTTCAACCTGAAATTTCTTAAATATTGTATCTGTATAAATAGTCGACATTTGTTTCTCAAATTCTGAGAGATTGTAATCCAGGTTGTTTGTTTTGTGTTTCAAAATGATGTTTTCATTTTATTTACTCGTTAATTTATGTTATTGTTTTGTTCCTTAATTTGCTCTTTATATTGCTCCCTAATTTGTTGCTTTCTCTTTCCTTTATTTCGTTATTTAGTGGGAGAAATAGTGGATTGTATCCACTATCCATTATCTCCATTATCTTCGGTAGAATGATATATGATGACTAGCAACAACAACATATGGCAGTTTGGTGACTAAGTCAGAAGCTTCATATCAGTTGTTTATCACTTCAACTCCACATTCCCCATTGTAGCGTGAATTGCTCCTCCACTTTCTCTTATTATCTTTGCACTGTCGTTATGTTATTTCTAAATTGTATGCCTATATATATGGCCATTATTGTATCAAATGGATTATCAAGAAATGAAATATTGACAATTATCCTCTCTATCTCTGTTGCTTCTTTCTATCTCTCATAAATTCTTCTATGTAATTTCCTGGATCGGAAATATACATATCAAATGGTATCAGAGCCGTTTGGTTCCTTGGATGCCGAGTTTCGTAACGAGATTTATGAAACTCTGGCTCGTCATGAGTCTTCATGAGTCTAGATTTGACATCCTCAACAACAAAATCAACTAAATCCATGACATCCTCAACAATAAAATCAACCAAATCTATATCACCCTTCAAACCGTTTTGATTGAACTCCGAGCCCTACGGGTTAACCATTATGGTAACACTGTCGAGAAGGAGCTCACCCACCCATCTATCCCGGTAGAAACCTCCCATTGTCCCCATTCACTCCAACCACCATTCATATCACTCCTACCAATCCGCCACCACTAATGATCACCACCATTCGTATCACTTCCACCACCACCCATACCTCTCCAACTGGAACCACCATTCCGAACCCCAAATTCGACCTGCTCACCTGACACAAGCTACCCTTTCCCAATCTTGGTGGAAACTTTCTAACTAGATGGATCAACATCAAGAAGGTTGAACTTCCGGTCGACTTATTCAGATTTTATCCTTGTGGATAAGGATAATTTGAGAGGGGTGGAATGATGTGTTCATTTTATTTACTCGTTAATTTATGTTATTGTTTTGCTCATTAATTTGCTCTTTTTATTGCTCCCTAATTTGTTTATTTCTCTTTCCTTTATTTCGTTGTTTAGTGGTAGAAATAGTGGATTGTATCCACTATCCATTATCTCCATTATCTTCGGTAGAATGATATATGATGACTAGCAACAACAACATATGGCAGTTTGGTGACCAAGTCAGAAGCTTCATATCAGTTGTTTATCACTTCAGCTCTACCTTCCCCATTGTAGCGTGAATTGCTCCTCCAATTTCTCTTTATTATCTTTGCACTACTGTTATGTTATTTCTAAATTGTATGCCTATATATGTGGCCATTATTGTATCAAATGGATTATCAAGAAATGAAATATTGACAATTATCCTCTCAATCTCTGTTGCTTCTTTCTATCTCTCCTAAATTCTTCTATGTAATTTCCTAGATCGGAAATATACATATCACATAATCAACTTCAGCTTCCATTTCATATCTGTCTAGCAGAAATGCTTTATAACTATCAATGAACACCTTGAATGTAGCATCTCTACTCATGTACTTGTTAAAGAAAGATGTGATACTTCCAGATCGCTTAAATGTAGACATTCCAGCTAAAAACGTATTCTGCAAATAAGTTGGAACCCACTTTTTACGATCTTCATACAATGAGTGAACCCATTCAATTTCCCTCATTTCAAAATTTTCAACCATCTTCCACCATCTCTTTTCAAAATGTTCATTTGTCCAAGACTGATAAATGCATTTATTAAATTTTCCCATAAAATTTTCAAACTGATTTACGACACAACCTAAATTTTCAGGGATCTTACTCAATACCTGCCATAGAAAAAAATAGTGCCGGGTATTTAGAAAAACATTTGCAACTGCTTTGTTCAAGATTTTGTCTTGATCAGTAATGATCACTTTATGAGCTTGGCCACCCACTGTTTTAAGCTATGTCCTCATCAACCAGACAAAACTTGAAGCATTTTCATCCCCAATTAATGCACATCCGAGCAAAATGAACTCCATGTGAAGGCAGTTCTCTTACTCATGTGAAGGTAGTTCAAGATCTAACTCCATGGAAAGATTGTATTTGTTTGATAGGAAAAATCAGTTCCTGCAAAATTGAAAGAAATAACGGAATATAAAAGTGATATTAATAATGGATCATCAGCAGAAGTTGAGCTTTCTAAGATAGTACAATATTATGGATTCACCATTTACATACCATCTTAAAATTAAAATATACTTCAACCCTTTCCTCATTTTCAAAAATATATAGAACTTCTCAGAAGACATGTAAAATTCTATTAAGTTATAGGGATTTGATAATCATATTGCTTGGCTAAATTTTTTGGTTCTTCAAAAGCAGAAACATTATCTTGCTCTGATACATATAAGTTTCAATTATATATATATATATATATATATATATATATATATATATAGTATAAATAGGTGGATAGATAGATACAGTTTTTCTGTTATGTGTATTAGTATGATATAAATATGTGCCTACTAGAGAAAAATTGTAAATAGATACCGTTGAAAAAAAAAAAATAAAAATAACTAACTTGTGGAAATATTATCTTAGGGGGAAATTACATATTGGTAACCTAAATTTTCAGTAAATATATATATATTTTTTACACGTTATATACGTATTAGTTTTTTTGGTTCTCAACTTTTCAAAAATACATGAAAATGGTCATAAAATACAACAATAATAAATTTGAAGAATTACTAAAATAAAATAAATGATGAACCTAATTTTTTATTTTTTTTTTATTTTTTTTACATGAAACATTTTGGGGCAAAAAATAGAATACAACAAGATTTATCCAATATCTTCTCTGGTATTAAACTAGTGAAATTTTGGCCTCAACGGAATATATGTATATATATATATATATATATATATACAGAAATTCTATTATCAGTTCGAACTGGCAAAAGTTATATCAGTTCCTTGCATGTGGGCCACTGGATTTAAATATTTTGACTTTGCTGTATGCACTTGTCAGTCAAAGTATTTAAATCCAGTGGCCCACATGCAAGGAACTGATATAACTTTTGTCAGTTCGAACTGATAATAGAAAGACCGTATATATATATATATATATATATATATATATATATATATGAGAGAATTGTCAAAATGGCTGGACACTGTCCAGACATGCAAATTTTTTTTTTTTTTTTTGACACTATTTATCCACTTATCTAGACTAGGTATTTTTTTTGAAGCATTTTGTCATTGGTAGGATTTGAGCCGCCGACTTGTGAGTTATTTTCCCAAACCCCAAGTTTGTTTATTTTTAACATATGAAAGTTTAACGGTTAATAATCACATTGTAAAATTTTATTTCAGACCATAAAAAAAATTATGAAAAAATCCATGCAACTTCTTTTATTAATTTAAAAAAAAAATGTAAAACATTGATTTTTTTTTTTTATAAATTTTTACAAAGGATTACTAAAATTTCCCTTCAAAAACATTGTCTTTAATTTTTTTTTTTTTTTTTTTATAGGAAAATTACCAAAAAAAAAAAAAAAATCCCCTTTAGAAGGAATGTTTCAATAATGGGTAATGTTAACCTGTGCCAAATCGAACACTACCCTTCAATAATTTCACGTTTAGGTTTTCTTCTTTCTCCAAATCGAACAACAGCTACAACGATGTCGGGATAGGCCTCGTCCAAAGAAGTCGTGCTGGTCTCGGTGCCATCTCCAATGAAGGCGCTACTAGTGGGAGATGAGGCAAAGATGAGAGAGGATAGAGAAGAAGAGAGAGAGAGTTTGATTAGTGTTTTTACATGGGATATAATTGCTCAAAAATATGATTATATGATTAAAACAAATCACTAATATTTTTAGGGGCTAGTTTTGATTTTTTTTTTTTCCCTTATAAATATACATATGTGGTGTACTTGGTGAGAAAATCTTTGGTGGGACGGTCTCATTGATGTAATTGAAACTAATTATAGCACGGTGTGTATAAACCTATCTAGAGGGGGGGTGAATAGATTTTACGCTTTTTACCCAATTTTTCGTGTTAGTCAAAATTACGAATTTACCCTCAAGATAATATAAATAAGCAAGTGTAATATGGTGCGGAAATTAAATCAACACTTGATTTTTACGTGGAAACCCTCACGGGAAAAACCATGGGCTATGTAAGTAAGCCACACTCGAACCTCGAATCCACTAAATGTGCAAACGATTACAACCTAATCCCGGAAGTAATCACACACCTACCTAATCCCGGTATGAGTGAACCTAGTCCAATTTGCTTGTGATCTAAGCAACCTAATCCCGGTTGCTACACACAAGACTTACCTTCTCTAGAAGAGAATACAACCCTAAGTGAATATATGTGAATATCCAAAATGCAACATAGAGCAAGGGAAACCCTATATGCTTATCTAAGATGATTAATATGCAATTAAGAACAATCCTAGATATCAAAACTAAATGACATGTCAATTAGTTTAGCTAATCAATATTAAGCACAAAACCTAATATGCTAGCACAATACAACTTCTCAAACATACATCATACTAATCTCAATCTTGTATCCAAAGCATACAAAATAACAAACAAGTAATTAATTGAGATTGCTAGATAAGAGAAACACAAAATATGTAAGATATTAGTGAAAAGCTTACCAAGCAAAGTATGATGAAGATTCCATGCAAGATGACATCTAGATGATCAAGGATGATGCTAGATGATGATTGATGATCATGAAAATGTGTTTAAGTAATTAAAAATGAGTTCTTTGTGTATTTTTCTTCTCTTGAAAAATATCCTAAGTATGAAGCATGAATAAGAACTCTTGTAAGTGACCTAAAATCAAGTTAGCATATATATAGAGGCCATAAGTGAAGTGAGGTCGTTTTGAAAACGCGCCAGAAAATTGCTCTGTGTGCTGGTGGACCTGCGCTGGACGACAGGCGCAGGACTAGCGCACAAGCACATTTTTGCTTTGGCGCTGGTCGTCACGCACACACGCACACACGCACACACACACAGGCGCCAGTCCAGCGGAGCCATACTGGGCGATCAGCGCTGGTGGCCTTGCGCTGGTGTGGACCAGCGCACGACCAGCGGCACGCCATTGGGCATTTTGCACCGGTGAGCGGCGCTGGACGACTGGCACTGGTGGACCAGCGCACAGCCTACAACTTTGAACCCCACAAGCAATCATGCAAGGGGAACAAAGGTGAACTAAGATGCATCCTAAAAGCCTAAATGCTATGATGTTATAAACACAAGATGCAATCATAATAACAAGCAAGAAGAGATGTAAATAGGCATTGATGCACAACAAAAAGAAACACAACATACAAAGATTAAACATATGCATGAGTTGTGAGTGTGTGCAACTATCTCTTCAAGACAAGTAAGCACTTAGAGTATTACCTTTGGTGCTTGTCAATAATGAGGCCTTCAAAGGGCCTAATGCAATAACAACAACATCTAAACTACCCTTACAAAAAATCCCCACATATGGTTTGATAACGAAATAAGTCAATTAAAAACAACGGGAATCCTTACAGTAATGATATTGTCCAATAGAAATATAGCTTTTTTAAGTTTTAAAATAGAGTAAATTGCAACCAACCTCCCTGAGGTTTGCTCTTAGACAACTAGAAACAACTTTTCCATTTATTGACAATCGCCTCCCCTCCAGTTAGTCAACTTCCGTTAACTCTAAACATTGACTGTTAGTTTAAGGTCATTTCGGTACTTTTAAGAAATAAGTATGATTATTGGACGTCACATTAATTGTACATTTAATGCATGACATAATTACATATAATAAAATAATAATTTAAAAAAAGAATACAAAAATGAAATCAATAGCCTCAGTCATCTCAAGGTTTGTATTTTGGAAGTTGGTTCTCTTATGTTTTAATTATTCATTATTCCTATTTATAAATTAAATTTACTCCTACCAATCTCAATAGGTACTCAAGGGGATACTTAAGGGGCTCGTAATTGGACCTCGATTGACTGATTTAGAAGCATTGCAGCAGCTTCCTTTGGTGGGTAAGTTACATATGTTTTTTTGGAGTACACGGCAGATGGAAGTTGCATTGATATGGGACTGCTTTTGTGGTTAATTATGAAACTCTGCTTTTATGGTTGTAGCTGCTGCTTTAGTGTGTCAATATGGGGCGCTTTTTTTATTTTTTATTTTTTATATTTTATATTTTTTAATATGTAGGAGAAAAATAGTTATCTTTGAGGGAAGCTCATGTTATTTTGGGTGGTTGAAATATCATCTTTTTGTATGAATATTTTCTACTACACTATTTATAAATTAAATTTACTCCTACCAATCTCAATAGGTACTCAAGGGGATACTTACGGGGCTCGTAATTGGACCTCGATTGACTGATTTAGAAGCATTGCAGTAGCTTCCTTTGGTGGGTAAGTTACATATGTTTTTTTGGAGTACACGGCAGATGGAAGTTGCATTGATATGGGACTGCTTTTGTGGTTAATTATGAAACTCTGCTTTTGTGGTTGTAGCTGCTGCTTTAGTGTGTCAATATGGGGCGCTTTTTTTATTTTTTATTTTTTATTTTTTATATTTTTTAATATGTAGGAGAAAAATAGTTATCTTTGAGGGAAGCTCATGTTATTTTGGGTGGTTGAAATATCATCTTTTTGTATGAATATTTTCTACTACACTATTTATAAATTAAATTTACTCCTACCAATCTCAATAGGTACTCAAGGGGATACTTACGGGGCTCGTAATTGGACCTCGATTGACTGATTTAGAAGCATTGCAGTAGCTTCCTTTGGTGGGTAAGTTACATATGTTTTTTTGGAGTACACGGCAGATGGAAGTTGCATTGATATGGGACTGCTTTTGTGGTTAATTATGAAACTCTGCTTTTGTGGTTGTAGCTGCTGCTTTAGTGTGTCAATATGGGGCGCTTTTTTTATTTTTTATTTTTTATTTTTTATATTTTTTAATATGTAGGAGAAAAATAGTTATCTTTGAGGGAAGCTCATGTTATTTTGGGTGGCTGAAATATCATCTTTTTGTATGAATATTTTCTACTACACTTATTTTTAGTATGAGTTTGGGTGTTTTATGTGCAGTTGCGACATATAATAGTAGTATTATACTTTTTTAATTGTTTCTAAGTGATCAAAGCAAGTAGTGTTACACCATTGAAAATGAGATTTATAATGCACAGTAATTCAAGATTTCTCAAACTCTTATTATTCGGAAAAGGCAAAAAAATATATATATATATGGCAAAAGAATAAATGCTAATGAATACAAATTTTATTGATCGTAGAATGGAAAAAAAATGTGTATTTCTTGCCCAATGATCTGCTGGCAAATGTAATTTTATATGTAATCCAAATGGTCAATTGGAATTTTTAATTAATTTTCTTCAATTGGAATTTATCAAAATTTGAAGGATATTTTTATCCATAAAAAAAATAAAAAAAAATAAAAAATTCATTCAATCATCCACATATAGACCTACCCACCTAGGACAATGGCTATTTTTATAATTTTTTTCCTTTCCATAAGTCAAAGTAGGTGTTGACAACTGACTTAGGGTTAATTGAGTCATTTTACTAATTTGACATGGTCAATAGTTAAAGTTAACTGATGTTGACTAACTAGAGGGGAGATGATTGTCAATAAATAGAAAAGTTGTTTCTAATTGTCTAAAAGCAAACCTCAGGAAGGTTGATTGCAATTTGCTCTTTAAAATATATTTTGATGTTTTTAATAAAAATGCTATACTTCTATTGGACGGTCTCACCGTCTGTCAATGAGACGTCCAATTGAAGATTTTCTCATACTTGGTATAGTCGCGCAGGACTGTACTGGTACATTGTTGCACGCCACGTTTGCAATTTCCACCACTAAAAGTGTAGGCTTCGAGACTTTGAAGGCCGTATCTCAGTTGGTTTAATTAAAGACCACTTTATTATCCATAATTACAAAGTTGCCATTTTAATAACATCTTCAGCCTTTGCAAGGTTTTATGATTATCTTCGTTTAGTATCCAATTGCTGTATGAGTGGACTGGCCACACTCTAGCAGTCCAGCTTTTCCTAGTTCTTGAGTGAGTTCATGTAAAGACCATCGGTTTTGGCCGAAAACCAAACCAATCCGAATCATGCTCAATCCTATGAGGTGTCACTGGAATAGTTTTTGGAGAGAGTCTTGGATTCGAATAGCTCACTCATATCAGTCCATGTGGTTTGGACCGGTCACACTCTAGCTTTTCCTAGTTATTGAGTTCATATAAAAACCATTTGGTGTTAACAAGCAAAACATTGATGTACACAACGAAAATTGCTGTATTCAACTCCTGGATATCAAATTACAGGTTCTTCACAAGCTTTTCTCCCTCTTTTCATTTGGATATAACTTGGTCAATACTTTAAAATCTCAATTTCTACAAGCATTTTACAAAGATAAAGATACTGCAAAATTTGGGGTTGAAGACCTAGCTTGCAGGGGCCATCTGAAGCAACTTCTCTGCTTGGTCTGGGAAGAAGGTGATGAATAGAAATGCACCTGCACATTTGATTAAAGTGAGAATGCAGTATATAATCAAAGAATTTGAGCATAGCTTTTAAAAAGTAATCTGACTTACAGACGAGTACGGTCCCAAGTACAGCTGAGATCTTGCCTTGAATTGTGATCAAACCAGCTTTGCCAGCATTTTGCAACTCAGTGGAACCAATGGAATCAAATGTACCTGAACAAGAAAAATTATTTAATTTTATGCCAGAAGAAGTTGATCTTTATAAAAGTGTTAGAAACTGAGTTTTAACCTGGTTTTACAGCCTGAAGCCCTGATGTTATACATGCTATATTTTCGAAACCAGCCTGCTCTAACTTATCCGCTGCAGCAGCAGATCTAAAAATAAAAAGAAACAGAATATTGTCGATCATTACCAGATCAGGAAAAAATGACTAGACATAATGAAATAAGAAGCACAAGCGAACAAACAGGCATTCCGGAATCTAAGAGGCAAGTCAAGAGAAACTAATGAAGAATAAGTATTAGAATAAATCAATCCATAGACATAATATAACACTATAATGTTTTTCCCATAGCCCTAAATATGTTTATATATATATATATACCACCTACTGTTCGGCGACTCGAACCTAGGACATGGCCAAGCTGAATGGGCACCCTTTACCACAAATCCGCATTGGGTGATTCTTTAATTCTCATTTTCTCTCGTAAAGTTTTTCCACAAGGCTGTTTTGACTTTAAATAACAGATAATGGCTGATCTAGTGAACATGATTCATAAGCCAAGCAATGCTGTTACTACTGACGATTAAACAAGGATTTGGAAAGCTTATCCTCTATGTCAGTTCACGTAAATTTATGAGCATCATGTATCTATAAACTGAAAGAAAGTCGAGTGCTTGACAAATCAAGACTGATACAATTGATAACAAAGGTAAAATTCTTATCTCCATCCCTTATAATTTAAGGAACTAATAGAGCAGCCATAGCAAGGAAGAATAAAATGTTTTCACTTTAGAAACCAAGGCCAAGAAAAAAGTCGAATGGAATCCATAGCTGTCACCTACATCAACAAATCATAGGTTTACAGTCAGCTAGCCGTAACCAGCAACTATTAAGTGCAACTTGCAGCCTCTTCAGATAGTACTATGAGAAATGATGTTCAAAGTTCAAACATTAGGATGCTCGGGTTTTATTAGTTACTACGTAACTATTTAAGCATTAGAGGTGCGTTTACTAATCGGACATGAAATAAAAGGGAATCAAGTTTCATGGGAAAAGGAATCAAGTTCATGGGAAAGGGAATCAGGAAAGGTGGGAGGGGGGAATGAAGTTCCCTTTCCAGCATGAACTTAATTCCTATTTGCGTGTGGGGCCTACATAATTTGTTTCCCTACTAATTTTAGTAAACACTGTAATCACAAATCAAATCATGAATTAAGTTCCCTTTCTTACAGGAAATGTGTCATAGATGTTTCTCATCTAAGAAGGAAAGGGAACCGAACTTCAAAAATCGCCTAAAGGACAAGTAGCCTATTATGTCAAGCAACACATTTAAATTCTGCTTGGAATAAAACCTATCAAAGAAACTGCCATCAATTATGGAAAAATATTAAATGAATCCCCATTAAGCATCGATCCCTCTTCCCCATTACTAATAGTGGAGAGAAGTACAAAGTTAACAAACTATAATTCTAATAATTACTCAACAAATGCCTAAGTCCTCCTTGTGATGTCCAACAATTAACCTTTCTCAATGGAATAATATGTACTATTACTGATTTCTAGAATAAATGTATTATGATCCTACATCACAGGTTAAACAATCGGGAGATGTCAAAAAACTAACCTCAATCCTTCCTGACATACAAGCAACATTTTACTTTCAGGTGAAAACTGGCTCCTAACAGATTTCACAAATTCAGGATTGGGTTTAGTAAATGGCAATCCGAAGAATAAACCAGAAAAATTGTTGTGCACAGTCCTCTTTATAATCGTGCCTGCACAAACAGAGACCAAAGGTAAATAGAATGACATTCTCTGAGCTTTTTATAGACCAGTTAACCAGTTTTTATAAGTAACTTTATGGGGCCATCATATAAAAATATAATGAAAAAATGAGAAAAAAATGGGATATACATGTAAAGAGGAAAGAGCTTTTACCAGGATCATTGTCTTTATTTTCGATAAATAAAGGCACATGGTAACATGATTTTATATGAGCACGATCAAATTGAGAATTGTCACGGACATCCACAACTGCATATCCCTCCACTGCTATAAGATTCTTGGCTTCTTCAGCATTCACATAATTTACTTCAGCTCTAATTTTCAAATTTCTTCTATAAATTGGTTTCCCTGACACGATTCTCCCAGGATGAGTCTCAAATTCCAACCAAGTTGTCCGCAATTTGCTGAAAACACATTTTTTTTAATCCCTTACTTTCATGTTCATAAGTATCAAACTTTAATTTCTACAGTAATTGACTGAATAATCTCTCTACTTGAAACATACAAATATAATATTACCTAAGTATCTAATTTAAGACATTTTTCTTCAAATTCCTAAACGGTATTGTTTTAGAAATTGAAGGGAGAAGATAACATTATCAGAAATAAATATATTTTTGAATGTTGAAAATATCAGTTGAAACTGGGTAGTTGTGCTTCTTATATCTGCAAAAGACAAGGAATAGAAGACTCCAAATGTCATGTCTTCTACTTTCCTCTGCTTTGTTAGCAATCAAATGAAGGATCAAAATCAAATTCAATTGGAAACAATATAACTTTATTTGAAATGCTAATGAGCTGAACATAATTGAGGCCTAAAGTAATCAGAGCACTGAAATTTCACAAATTTTTTTTTTTTTGAAATGCAATGAGGAAAGAACAAACAAATTCTTCAAAATTTCAGCATAAATTCAACTTAGATTTGAAACACAATATCACATTTTTATACTTCATTTCTCATTACCCTTGTAATTGATAGCAGAGAACACTAAGAATGAAACAGGGGGAAAAAGTCAGCATTTGAAATTTGGAACTCTTATTCTGCTAATCACTCAGCAGCCAACGACAAAGCCAGAAATTAAGTTGTGAGAATTAAACATCAAGTTTGAGGATTTTGAAACTTTTCTACTTACAACTAGAGAGTGGGTAACTTTATATTGCATAGAAAAAAGAAAAGGAAAGGAAAAGTGGGTACCTTCTTGAAGAAAGAATAGAGCAAGAAGCAGCAATTGTTGCCATTGAAATGTCAAATTTGGGCTCGCTTTCTGTAACAGTTGATTAATGGACATACAACACAACATCCATGAGAGTGGTGGCGGTGGCTCTAGAAATTTGGGAGCTGCAATGGGTTGCTGCCACGTGTATATCAGTATCCGATATATTTTCTCCAAGTTATTTCTTAAGAAGTATATATAGAAAAGGCAAATTGCACTAATTGCCCCACATTTTCCCATTATTGCTTAATATTTTATTCATGCCATTAATTGCACAAACACCCCATGCTGTTAGTCAACTTACAAGATAACGTTTACCGTACATGTAGTGTTTAATTGCGGTAGATATCAGCAAACCTCTAACCCGTTCAATGTTAGATTTAAAAAAAAAAAGTCTGGACAGGTATTTCTTAGCTAATCAATTATTGGACAATGGCAAAAAGCCATCTATATACCATTGGTAATACAATTTCTTACATCAATCATCATGATAAATAATTAAATATCTTCTAAAAAAACATAGTCAATACACACATGCATCGACAAAGAAGAGTTTATGATAGATGTGCTTATAAGTTAAGCAGTCGTTCAAAAGAAATTGCATGATATTTGAGAGCGAGACAGAAAAGCAAGAGATCAAAAATGGGGTTCTTGTATTCCTTCTTTCTGCTGTTTTTTTTTTTTTTTTTTTCGTCCTTCTCGTCTATTCAGCAACGGTGAAGGGCTGCTCAGCCAATTTCCGAAGCCAAAATTCATTGAAAGAGAAAATCAAGCACCAATTCTCGTTCCTAACTTCCCCATGAATCCGAATCTCTCCCGTTTATTACTTGCTTCGTGTGTATACTATGGGAAACTACGACTGAATTTAAACTTGCTTGTTCGAAACCAGTTCATACTAGTTTTTCGACTCCTTTATTTTGTTCTCTTCTCAACCTTTTACCATTCTTTGGTCACCAATTCTATGAGAATTGTTATTGGACATTACAACCAGTATACTCAATGAAAATATCATCCTAAATGGCCCCTTTAGAATTTGAAAACATGACCTCTCCTTTGAAAACCTCTTACCACTCAACACACCCTTTCAGGCTACACTTGCACCATTGCATGGCATCCAACTTACGAGCTACGCAAATGTAAGATATCAAATGACTGAATGAGACTTGTTCGATGATAATTTGGTCACATTTGCCGCATGCAAACCATGTTTGTTCTATAAAATTTCAAAGTATCAAAAAGCAATAGCAATTGCATCAAATTGAGTACATTTCATAGAACAAAACGGCGAAAGATGTTTATTCCAATTGTCCACTCGGGCTCTAAAAACTTTCAAGTAGAAAACAATGAATGAGAAATGAGAGTATGGTTACATCTCTGAAAGCAAACATGCAGCCCATTTTAAACAGCAACTAGTTTTGTCAACTTGCCTTTATCTTTCTTTCCAACAGTAAAATTGAGAAATTATTGATCAACAGTGGATCTTTTCTTGGTGGTGTAAGGATAATACTCCTTGCCAGTGTCTATTCTTGTAGTCTGGCCACCGGCATCAATGAGTGCAGAAGTAACCGCCAGTGCAGCGCCAGCAGAAAGAGCTGTTGGGATGCTCCTTGCTGCAAGATGGAGAGAACATCAAAACATGTTGGTAACGAAAAAATAAGGATGTATTGACTTAATTGACATGGACTAGAGATTCCGGTCCTCGTTCAAACCTGAGGGACGGACTGTTGAAGGTTACCTGCATTTCTTATGGTCACAGAACTCCATAAATTAATTTTTGTTTTGAAGAATAAGGTAAAATCTTTATGTATAACAAGCGTAAACCATCGAGCATGAAAGAAATAATACATAAATGAAACTCACAAATTTGGTGCATCCCAACTACAAGAAATCATCGGTAGCTACATAAAAATAAGAACCTCTAAGTGGACACAAACTTATGCAATAACATCCAGGTTCAGGCAAGAGGTAAAAAGAGGCCCAAGAAAGTAAGTGTGGTTAATGACTGCTGAGAGTTGAAAGTATAATACTTCATATCTTTCTCTGAAGAGTGAAAATTTCTTTACAAGGTCAAGAGACTCAAGACACCATAAAAGTCACCAAGATAATAATAATAATAATGATTATTATTATGTAAAACATAAATCCATAATCCATGTCTAAGTGAGAATACGTTATCAACTACAGTTCTTATTAAGCCATACCATGTCACACGTCAATTCATCACCATAAGAATCAAGATGAAAATAAAAAACCATCCAAGAAAAGGTAAGAAATTCTTACCTCTGTAGCCAAGAACGGATGCCCCGGCAACAAAACCCCCAACTGCTCCATTGACGAAATCTCTCTTCATCCTGTAGTTCTGCACGAGCTGCTCAACACCAATGTACACTCCCCCAACTGCAGCAAATGTCATCCCATAATTACCCATCATTTTCAGAGTCCTTATCAACCCCGGAAGTGCAACACTTTTCTCAACACGAGGCACATCATGCCAAGTAGCAACAATAGTTCCCCAGATAGTTCCAGCAACAAGACCAGTTGTCGCACCCTTGATTGTTTTCATTGTTGGAGTATCATCATCCTCCAAATACCTAAGTTCTGAAGGGTCCATTTTCTTCTAAGTGGGTACTGACCGAATTTGCAAACGTATCAAATACCAACTGTTAAATCATATTCCAACCCTTTAAAAGGACAGTTATGATGCCAATAACAACTTCATAGTGCAACAAATTTTGCTTAGGCAAAATCAATTACGCAAAAAGAAAAAAACCATGATAAAAGCAAACAACACATTACAAAGCTTATTGAAACAGAGACCCAATTTTACAGTTTTAACCAGATTAACTCCTAGATCAATGTCAACTGACTTAGTTCAATTTGTCAAAAGAATGTATCATACAAAACAAAGGGAACTTAAAACTACATAGTAAAGAATCAATTATTAGTATATTTTATTCAACTAAATAGGCATTATGGTTTCAAAAAAAAAAAAAAAAAAACACGAAACTCAAACAATATTTTAAGCAAATCAACGCCTAAAACAAATCGAAACAGCTCAAGGAGCTGAAAATTTTCTATTCAGAGAAAATTTGACAACAAGCTCTTGTGATTATAGCAACATCAAAAACATGAATCCCAAGTGATATATGCAGATCAATTTGTGAATTAATAGGAACTAGAGAAAAAAAGAAAAAAAAAACCCTAGAATTGCACCAATAAAAAAAAAGGGTGTTTGAGAGATATCAAAATGGGAATTACAAGAAAAGTTAAGATCAGTGAAAATATTGAAAGAAAGAGAAAGAGAAAACCTGTTGTAAGATAGAATTTGGAGAAGGCGACCGTGAGCTCCACTGTAAATGAGAAGAATGCAACTAGAAATGTATCGAATTCGGAATTCCAATTTCCAACTCACTCACTCATTCTGATCACTACTTGTCTTGACTATTTTACCCTTACCACTCTTCACTTTCTCCTCTTCCGTACACTTTTATTTTTGTTGGGCGATTATCAATTTAATCCAAAATGTTTACGAAATAGCCAAATAAGAGTTTTTAACTATTTTTCTATTTTTTTATTTATTTTAAATATTACGTAAATTTAAGATTTTTTTTGAAAGGGAGGACTCGAACCCTCACAATCTCGTGGTGCAGGTGTAAGAGGTTTACTGTCGAACCAATATTATCTCATTACTATTTTTCCATTTTAAGTGACTATGGTGTGATTCCTATGTTTTTATAAATATGTGCATGAATTTGGTCCCACTAGCTAGTACATGTAAATTAACCTTTTTACCCTTAATTTTAATTAAACGGTTAAAAAGTACGACTATACCCTTAATCTTTTAAAATTTTTACAATTTAACAAAGACAATCCAAAAAATTAGTCAAAAAAAAAAATAAATCAAATGATGGGACAAATGATTTTTCCTTGTGAGAAAATCGAAAATAGCCATCCAAATTATCATACTTTTGTTTTTAACCACTTTTAAAATTATAATTGTTAATAACCACTTTTTTTTAAAAAAAATTCAGTATAGTACCATAAATTACCAGAATACCCCTGAAAATAGTGTTTTTTTAAACCTCGAAACAAACTTGAAATCACGACTAAATTGAAATACACAAACTTGAAATCATGCCTAAATGGAAATATCTAAACTTGAAATCATGCGTAAAATAGAAATACTCAAACTTGAAATCTAGACTAAATTGAAATTAGGATAAGTTTGTTTTTTTTTTTTTTTTTTTTTTTTTTTTTCCCTCTTTATTCTTCCTCTTCTTCTTCCCAAAATTCAATTTAGGTTTAGGGTTTTTGTTTGTTTTGCAGATCTATTCGCCGGCGACCTGCGCGAACCACGACCGGCGATGGGCGACGACCATCGACGACGTCCGGCGGCTCGGTGTGCTTCGCGATCGCTGATGGCTCAGAGTGCTTTGCAATCACCAGCGCTGGTTCGTGAAGCCGTGAAGGGTCACTGGTTTGTGAAGCCGCTGGTTCGTGGAGGTCTTGCGAGCTCGACGATGACTTCCGGCGGTGGACGACGACGTCCGGCGATGGCGACGGCACCAAGAGGAGAAAAGAGAGATGATCGGGAGAGAGTGAGCAGAGGAGAGAGAATGAGAAAGAGAGAAAAAAAGGAGAGAGAGTGTTTTGGGGAGGTTTTTATATGAGGGCTTTCCCGTAATTTCTCAAAAAAGTGGTTATAAACAATTAAAATTATGCATGTAGTTAAAAAGGAATTTCCTATAATTAGAGTGGTCAGTTTTGGCAATTTCCACATCCTTACCATTATATTCACTACGTCACCACATGGTTTGTGTGATGATGACAATTTATTTGGGTTGAATTTTGAGTTTTATAGTATTACTTTAATTTATAATTCAATCAAACTTTCACAGGTGTCACATTTTTTTTTTAAAAAAAAGAAAAATTAATAATAAGCTAAAATAGAAAAAAATAAGACAAAAGATAATGGAGAAATTAAACAATTTGTTTTTTCTTAAATGGATATTAAACCATCCATCTTTGTAAGATTTAAGTTTAAAAAAAAAAAAATAATTAATTTATTATTATTTTTAAAAAAAAATTGGCATTGTTCCAATAATCCGTAACCAGGTTTATATTTATTTTAATGAATCTCCCAATAATCAAATACGGATTGCATAGATTGAGATCATTTAAAATACGGTTTTGTGCAATTAATTCTTATTTATAACTATACAGGGTCCATTTAAAATACAGTCTTGGAGGTAACAATTCCTTCCATTCCAAGGCCCACAAAAGAATTTGATCCATTTTCATTAACTGGGCCCAAACAAAGCCCATAAGTCAGTGGACAACAAAAAAAAAGAACATTCCAGAAAAGTGCATTTTAGTGATTTCACCCTTTTTTTTTTTCCTTTTCAGACGCTTTCTTGCATGCAAAGCAATTCACATCTCTTCTTGTTTTAGGGGAGCAGCGGACAAAAACAAAAACAAAAACATGGCTACTACTGTTGCGGCTCAGACCAGCCGCAACCTCCTCAACTCATCTCCCTTCCTCGCTCCCGTCGCCGTCTCCGCCGCCGGTTGCCGGTATGCTCTTCTCCGCCTACGAACTTGCGATTTTTTTATTTTTTATTTTTAAATAAATGTTGGTTTAATTAGATCAGGAAAGTTCTAGCTCCGTTTGATTTTTGATGAATATAATGACATTTTAGTTTTCGTTTGCTTTACTTTCTTGTTTTTAACAACATTTGGGTGGTTTGATTTTATGTTTATAGGGTTTTGGTCACCTAGGGCTCTACTGATTTTGAGTAACGCTTCTTTATTTTCATTTTGTCCTTATTTTTCTCTGTTTTCGTGTTGTTGTGGGGGGCTGCGTAGCATTTTGCTTTTTTGTTTTGTTTTGTTTTTGTAATTTGTTATTTTCTTCATCGAAATAAAAAGAAACAACAATTAACTTAAAATTCTCCCCGGTAATAATTAAATTGAATAAAGATTCATGATGCTAATTGCTAATTAAAGGCACAACTATGTTTCCTACAATACACTAGAGGTGGGATTTTTTTGTCTGTTCAGTCTTTTATTTTCTACTTTCAATGTTCTTGTTGATTTTGTCATTTACTTGGTTGTCATTTAGTTATTTTGTATTTTTTGCAAACGGAAGAGCAGTAAAGTTGTATTGTTAGTAACATTTTCTGGTAATTAATATGTCCTGTTTCAATTTTCGTGTTCAGAGCCAAAAATTCTGTAACAATCAAATTAGTGCAGTTACATAGTTTAGAATTGCTTCTGATGGAGTGGTAAAAGAAATAAACTACATTAATATTGAGAGAACGGTATAAATTTTTTTTGTTAATGGCAAAATTTGAAGACTTCATCTTAGAGATGTGGTCTAAGTTCCCTTCGGGTTGAGGGAGACCCTTGATGATGTAAATAGCAAAGTACAAATATCAAATTGTGGTGAATTTGACTAAAAGATGTTGAAGGTGTGTATTTTAATGAACAATTGTGTTTGAACATGATTTTGGATTCGGGTTCAAATAGGTACTTTAGTTCCTTGCTTGGAAGTTAACAATTTTTGTGTTGATTTGTTGGGTTGCTATTCAAGATTTTAAGCAAACACTTTACATGCTTTTATGTGTTCATTCTGCTATATTATCATAGCACATTTTGTGAGCAAGCTCAAGGAAAAACATGATGCTTTCTTCGCCTTTAATATTGTTTTTCAATTGTTCTTTGTATTTGGATCTATGTGTTCAACTTACAACCTTTGGTTTTAATGTAGGTATAAGAATGTTATTCAAGAAAGATGTGTACAGACCTTAAAGGCATGTAGACCCTCGGTTTTTGCTTGCAATTCTGACGTGTCATATCCTAATTTGTCAATTAGTACAAGTTCACAGATTTCTGCAGGTATATCAATTTCTCATCACTCATTTCTTTTTATTTTCACCATAATGAAGTTATGATTATTGTTCAGAGTCATTGATATCAGGGTACAGAGAATTATATCTAAAAAAACAAGCTCTTTTTTTTTGGAAAGTAAGAACAAGCTCTACTAAACTGTTTTTTGTGATTGAGATATCTAATACTTCATTAGTTCATTAATAATGAGTAAGATTTATAATGATTTCTACTAACATGTGAAGTGACTTTGTAATTTGAATTTTGGTGCTCCGCATTTCGTATCCTTTTACTCTTCAATCCATTGGCATTGGTTCATAATATATGTTAATAGTTCATATCTATATTGTATCTAGATGTATTTACTAGAATGCACACTTCAGCCAGCTATATCAAAGCACTTCTTTTCTATTATTTTGTTAGAGCAGATGGGTGATACGGCAGCATATATGAGTTGAAACTATGTTGGTTTTGTTGAAGATATTGTACATAGAACACTAACCAGGTTGTGACTGATATTTTAAAACTAGAGAATTTAAAGAAAATACATCTTTAAATTGTCAAGCTGTTTAGATTTTTATTGTATTTTAGATATTTGTTTTGAACACTCATGACTTACTAAACAATTTGAGGTTTTATTGCAAGAATGTCTCCGTGTAGACATATTTTTATTAATTGAGTAGAAGTCCCACAACTTTTTGCCATCTCAATTTGAAGATTCTAAAAACATGTTGAATAACTATAATGAATTCTCAATTGTTGTTTTTACTATATGTTAATTGGCAGGAACTCCACTTTCTCACATTTCTTCAACATCTAGCCTGTTTTTATCTGGGGAACAAGAAACAAGTAATCCTAGAGGGCAAAGATCCCTGGTGCCTTTGAGAGCAGCATCTAAGGAGACATTTAGTTTCCGCATACCTGCAGTCAAAGAGAAGCCAGAATGGTGGTGGAGGACTTTAGCCTGCATACCCTATTTGATCGCTTTACAGATATCTGATGTAGGATATTATTTACAGCCCTTCTCACAGCACTATGAGTTGTTTGAGAATTTGATTTTTTACGTCCCAGGAGCCATTACACGACTTCCAAGCTGGTTCACTTTGATGTATTGCTACCTAGCATACTGTTGGGTGGTGAAGAACAAGGACTGGCCTCTCTTCTTCAGGTTCCATCTGATGATGGGTATGTTGCTGGAGACAGGCCTTCAGATTTGCTGGTATACGTTCAATTTTATGCCGCTTATACACTACAATGGAAAGTTTGGAATGCAATTCTGGGCAGCAATGGGATTTGCATACATCACCGTGTTGTTGCAGTGCGTTAGGGCTGCTATTTCCGGGTCGTTCATTCACATACCTTTTGTCAGTGAAGCTGCATTTATTCATTCTTTGTTTCATATAGGAGGTTATCACAGGCCTTTCTAGAAACTTTTCACGTTTATCAAATTATCTAAACAAAAGAGGATTATAGTCGGAAGATTTTGTTATATATTCAATTTTATGGTGGTTATGTTCTTTATGTGAATTTGTTTACTTGTCTGCTGAGTGGGATTGGGTGTAATTCAGCAGCCGGAAGAATCGAGGATGTGGATAATTGATGGAATTAAACTTATCTACACTCAAATTGTGAGTTGGTGCCAAAGTTAATGAAAGATTAGACTATTAATCTCTTGTCGTCTTGTCCTAAGTTATGTGGACCATGAGTCACATTTGTATGGGTGTTACCTTTTATGTAAATGAAATGATATTTTGATATTGTTGGGTGTCTTTTGAGTGGGGTTTAGAGCTTGTTTGGTTGGATTTTTAAAAAACCTATATTTGTAAAACGTCTACTTGTAATAGATCTATTAGAAATAAAGTTTTTTTTAAAAAAATTATAATTGTTTGGTTGATAGATTTTTTTTTTTTTTTTTTTATTTAAAAAAAGGTTTATTTGGAGAAGCTCCTTCCTATGAGCTTTTGCCCAGTTGAGGTTTAAACTTTACTAGTATTTACTGAATTTAAAATAGACAATCTAAAAAACTCAAATAGAGGTGTGTAGAACTTTTGACGTAGTAGAAAGTTCAAAAAAACAAGCATTTAGTGTGATTTGAGAGCCATCCATTTACAAGTTATTTCCCTTCTACAACTATCCTTATGATTTACGGGTCATCGGTGAACCGATAATGAAATATTTCAACTTTTTATTTAAAAAATTTGAAATATTATGATCTTAAGGGTGTAAGTATTAGGGGTATACCATCGGACCATCCTTGTCGTGTCGAAATACTATAACTTGTTCCAATTTTTTTTTTTTTTTTAAATTTTGTCCTAAATGATGTGGCTCGTAAACTCGTGAAGTGTCAGTATCTTATAAATCATGAGATTATATGGTGATTGATGCGATGTTGACACCTTATATGCCACATCATTTGAGACAAAATTAAAAAAAAAAAAAAATGAAACGTCTAGCGTTACAAATAAATGATCTGAACTAATTTTAACTTTTGTTTGAGTGAAAATATAAAAATTAATCCAAATAATTGATTTGCTTATTAGATACGCGAGATTACAAAGGTGAAAAGAAGGTTAGGACAAGATGACCGGAGGATCCGGATCATAGTTAAGATCCTTTAATTCTAAGTTGAGAATAAAACGGAAACGGATTGCAGTTGAGACCGACCCGTTTTGGGTGGTGCTGAACCACGTTGACAAGCCTCACTCGGCAGCGGAGAAAATAAAACGAAAACTAGACCACCGAGCTCACTATTACTCTCTCAGCGATGCAGACTCCGGAAGATATACGTAAACTGCCAATCGACATCACTTTCTCTCGTCTTGGAGGTAACAATTCACACACACACTCTCCCTTCAATTCATTCACTACTCTGCTGCTTTTCTTTTTAATTTTTTAATTTTTTTACTAACTAGTTTTGTTTTTCTGTAAAACTTTTGTCATTAATGAAGAATGGTTGGTTGATCGAAAACGAATTCCGTCCGATTGGAGAAAACGAATGGCTGTGATCAGGGCCAAAATTTCAAAGGAATTCTCTGCTCTTCCTAAAGATATCGATCCTTTTTTCCATACCCTAGACTCCGATGGTAATTTTTAACTTATCAATTTTACACACTTTATGTGTTTTTCTTCTTCTTAATTTACTAATTTATCTATGTTTGGTTCATTGAAAGAGTTAGAAAAACAAATTTTGTATGTGGAGAATAATATTTAATGGTTGATTACCTGATCAAGAGGTTAAATGGGACTGACTTATATGTGAATTTACCGAAGAAAGTGAGGGTAGATATTATTTTAGGTATCCAATATGTAGCTAATGTTTTTGAATTATGCAGTTCAATCTTAGATTAGAATCCGATGTGTATTAATTGCTCGGTAAAAATATATAGGTCATATATAGTAGTAGCATGATACATCAATCCAGTGTAGCTATAATGTGTGACGAAAACAAAGAGTAGCTACGTGGTCTACATATTCTTGAAGCAAGTTTTTAAGTAAAGGAATAATTACAAAGGGTCTGTCTGTTTCTTAATTGAAATTGAATGGAGCCTTTGGGATTTGTGTCCATGTTGAAGGTAAGGTTTATCGATAAAAGGCCCTTTTAACGATAAACCTTTAAGGTTCCATCACAAGAATTTTAAGAGGACTCCTATCAAAATTAAAAATACTCTTATAGTTTGGTTCTATCATTCCAATTTTATAGGGTATCTTATGAGAACCCAGCTAAAATCAGATGACCCTTTTAAAACGATAAAGAAAAATGCCACACACAAAGATAGAATTTAGCGAGGTTCGGCTAACTTTGCCTACTCCTTGTGTGATCTCTCTTGAGAAATCACTAGCAGTCTAGCACAATGGAGAAAAATGCTTGGCTACAGGAAACTAATTAAACCCCTTAGCTAATTCCCCAAAACCTTGCTATAATCTCTTTAACTCTTGCTCTTTACCACTTGTATGTTTGTTGATTTTTCTGTGTAAAAAATAAACTCCCAGCAGCCCCATTTATAGGTATAGGACTTGGGTTACATACCTTGCTACAATAGGATTCCTAAACCTTCTTAAAATAAGAAAAGCTAACTTATTTCCTTATCCTAGTTGATTTGGGATTCCTAAGAAAATCAAATTTTCTAATCCCAAAATTATGTGCACACTTTAATTTCTCCTTACCCAATTGGGATTCTTTCCTAAACCTTGACTTGGGTTTTGATGAGCCAAAAAACGCAACATTGAATACTGAATAACAATCTTGTATGATGACTGAAACTCTGTTCCCAGGAATTGGTTACTTGGAGGCCAGAAAAATATATGATATTTTACTGAAGTCAACCCCAGAAAGTCGTAATATATTTGGGCGGCTATCAGGTGCTGCGGTAAGACAGTCCTCTCTCTCTGATCTGTCTGTGCTCACTTCATCTGTATTATAAGTCTCAAACTGCCTTCTTAATTTGTGGTAGGGTTCCTGGGAAGCAATTGTGCGTTCTTTTGAGAAAGATCATATTTACCTTGGTGAGGCCGCTCAAATTATGGTCCAAAATATAAATTATGATATGTAAGTGTGTGCTTTCATGGTGGACCACTTCTTTTGATGACTTTACTTATGACTATTTGTTTGTTGTCTATCTGATAAAATAATTGATTAGATATGTTTTCAAATATGTAGTCCGTATCAGAGAAAACAAGTGCAAAAGATTCAGCAACAATTAGCAGAACTTGACCGCAAAGAAACTGATATAAAAAGAAGTGCAGCTCTATCAGCAACTAAATATGCTGAGGCTTGTCAGGAGCTTGGGTTGCAGGTGATGATGAACATTCTTTTGATGGTTGACAAATTGGTTTGATTTGTTTTGCTTCTTACAATCTATGTATCAGAATGACAATTTTATTCTTTGCAGGGGAACAATGTGAGGCTTGAACTTTTAGAGACTGCAAATTCGCTTCCGAGCACGTTTAGCAGGATATTGGAAGTTATAAACAGTGATTCTATGTCAAATGCTATGGATTATTATTCCAATTTTGTCAAAGATGCTCACACTGAATATGATGTAAGGCAGTAATTGAAGTTTAATTATCTAATGATTATAGGTTAAATTTGCCATAGCCATTGATCATTCTTGTGATATTCAGATGGATGTTGAAGTTATTATGATTCATTTCCACTCTAATTTGGCCTGTAAATATGGTTGCAGAAATCTTTAGGGGCCGTCTTACTGCATTTGAAAAACATTCGTGAAAATCCCCCTTCTTTGAATGTTTCTGTGGCCTCTGAGATCGCAGATTCTGCTGATGCTCAATCAAACTTCAATGACACAAAGCATGTGCGAGAGGACATAGATGTTGCTTCAGATAATATTGACTGGGATATTTCTGTTGACAGTGCTCAGATTGATTGGGATATTGGTACTGTAGAAGAAACAGAAGATGCTGGTAATGGTTTGGGTCCATATGAGATAGTTAATGCCAGTGAGATCTTTCAGAGTTCTTCACCAGATGAAGCTGTGGGAAGTGATCAAACTCCATTGAATAAAGAGGAAGACGCCTTGCATCCTGAGGTTTCTGTTTCAGAGATATCTTGGGATATTAGTGTTGAAACACCTCAAGTTGATGTGATTGACGATGTTAATTTGCCAAACAATGGCATGGAAAATCAGAAATTTGTTCCAGATACCTTAACTCAAACCCCAGGAATCAAGGAAGAGAGGAGCCAGCTACTGGATACAGAGTACAGGAATAGGCTTCTCGATGATTTGTATGAGGTATATTATAACTTACTATATATCATGACAATCTCATATTACCTGCAAGTTTTCTTTCTGTTTTACCTCATTTATTTTTGTAAAAATACCAATTGTGTAAACATTATTGACAAAACATTTTTAGTCATTACATTGAAGCATTCCTACATTTAAGAATTCATTTTGGTATTAATGTTGTATTATCAGGTCAAAGCATTTTTAAATCAGCGCTTGGTAGAGATAAGGAACGATGACACTTTATCCTTGCGAAATCAAGTCCAATCAGTTGCTCCCTTGGTATTGCAGCAGTATACTCCTGAGGCTATTGAGACTATGTTATCTGATGTTTCCTTGGCCATTTCTTTGCTGACAAATAGGAAAACACGGGACCTGATTATGATTCTCAATTCCAAAAGGTACTGGTAGATCATTTACACTGGTTTTAAGCTTTTCCTTTTTCCCTTTATGTTTTGTTTTTTTGTTGTACACACTCTCACACACACACGCTCATTGTAACTGAGATATCAGACAAAGATGTTGTTGCTTGGATTTAGTAGTAACAGAAAAGTTAAAGTGAAAAGGTAAGATAAGGGGATTTCTCCCATCTTTGTAAGAGAAGACCACAACTAACTAACTAAGCATCTGTTAAGTGAGATTCTTGTCTTTCAATCGCAACTTTTAGATAGTTCTAGTAGTTATGTTCGAATTCAAATTCTTAATTGACAACTTTCACTGTCTGAAAATCACAGAAACTGTGGTCACCTGTCAATTTTTATCCCAAGTACCAGTCAACCATTTGTCCAACTTGTAACTTTAAAAGCCACTAAATATTGCAGTTTTGAAACATTGAAAAGTGGACCAGTGTGGCTAATAGCAGTTTTTCTCAGTAGTCACTGAATTGCAAATATTTTGCTTAATGAGATGTTGAAAAACAGTTATTTGCCCCTGTTAGTGCTTTGTCTACAGAAAATTGCTTTATATGCTTGTTTTTACATTTTTTCTTAAATATGAATATTTTGTCTAGAATAATTTGTGGAGAGTAAGTAATGAGATTACCAAACAGGGTAGCTCATTGCTTATTCTTTGATATATGATCAAATCTAATGAGTTCCTATCAAGTCCCTCTTTTTCTTTCCCTTTGGGCTCTTACAATGCATTTTTCCGGTTTTGAGAATCAGCTCATCCTGGTCTGTGACAGATTTTAGCTATCGAAGTTTGTTAGACTGGATTGTTTTCCTTGCTGAGTTCTACTGGTACTTAACTCTGGATTTGATCAATACTGCAGATATCTAGACAGACTTGTTACCGCATTGGATGAAAAGAAACATCTTCAGGTAAAATTGAAAGATGGGTTGAAGGACTTGGCTGTGAAACGCATGGAGCTTCAAAATTCTTTATCTTCATCATGGCCAAAGCAAGTGAGTATTCTTGATATGGTACATTAGGTTTGCTCTGTCATTTTTGATACGGAATAGAATAGTAATTAAATAAATGCTTGTTGAATTGCAGGAATCAGCACTTGCAAAAACCAGGGAGCTGAAGAAGTTGTGCGAGAGTACACTGTCATCCATGTTTGAAGGAAGACCTGTGAACATAATCGGAGAGATCAATGCTTTGTTGAATAGCGGGATCAGTGCGTAAGTGTATTGACAACAAGAATGAATAAACATGTTAGAATAAGAGTTTTGAAATTGGATAATAGAATGTAACCGAAAAACTTTTTTTTTTTTTGGATAAGGTTTTTCATATTCTTGTTTCTTTATGCACATGTAAAATGGAAGCCTCTGCCTGATTGACAACCAATTTAATAGTGCCTTCCAAAAGCTCGATTATTATATGTGATCACATATAATAATCGAGTCTTTTTTAAAAGAAATAATAATAATGTTACAACACGTGTGTGGCTTTTCCACAACATACATTCTTCTTGGCTTCTTGAGTAAGCCAACCCACGTGGAAGCATGGTTTGTTTTGCTTCATGCTTAAGTGAATTAGGTGGTGGAATATTACAATAACCATCCCTCTCCTTCTTGCCTATATATATGTATATGGCTTTCATTGTAATTTTTTTGGGTAACAATAGATAATATAATAGAAACAAAATGAGAGAATAATAACATGATAAAATGAATAATTAATGAGAGAGAAATAAAATAAAATAAGAGATGAAACAAGAGAGATAGGTGAGAGAATATATTGCCTTTTTATTGATTTTGAGTGAGAGTATCAGTTAAATAATAACCTAAAATATTTACAATGAAAGCCATATATATATATTTATAGGCAAGAAAGAGAGGGATGGTTATTGTAATATTCCGCCACCTAATTCACTTAAGCATGAAGCAAAACAAACCATGCTTCAACGTGGGTTGGCTTACTCAAGAAGCCAAGAAGAATATATGCGGTGGAAAAGCCACACACGTGTTGTAACACTCCTTGGATTTATTTACTTACACACAAAGATTTAAATTCCTCGGATTTTTATCAGACCAGAAGTTCTGACTCCGATTGTAATTTTTAGATAACCAGAAGCTATAACAATGCTAAAGCTTGCAAGTTTGAAATTTTCTGAACTAGAAGTGTTTGGAGAAAATTACAAGTCCTGGGTTATTTTTTTTTGAAAAAAAAAAAATGTTCAACCTGAGACATGCTGGTGATATAGAAAAAAAATAAATCTAACTATACAAAGTTACTTGGAACTGGAGCAATTTTGATTTTAATTTGAAAGAAGCATCGAACAAAAATTTAGTCTCTAGAATATATATATATATATATGCTTACAGGGGAGGTGATTTGAAGATGAGAGAGGTTCATTGAGACATTGGTTCAGCTGCAGCTGGTGCTGGTGCTGGTGCTTCCATAGACCGGGGCTCGTCAGTTGATTTAGGAGGGCCAGGTATCCAAAAGCTGAGAGCAGTAGATGCGGCTATGAACATGGCCCTATGGGGTGCCCATTTCAAACATGATGCTACTCCTATATGGCTTTGCCACCGTGCCACTTCACGTCCCATCTTGATATTCCAGGCATGTAAATTTCCATCTCCTGATCCTGAGAGCACGTACTGGCAATCTAGTGTAAAAGTTGCCTCTATAGTTGTATTAGGAGATGGCTCCAACGTGAACCCACAGCTCTTCTCTCCTGCGTATGCATCAAGAACATAAAGGTTGTTATCAGTGGTCGTCAAGAGCATTGATTTACCGCCGTTGCTGAATTTAATATCACAAACCTCAGCCTTATCTCCACCCACTAAAAAGGTGTCAAAGGGACCCTTATCATAGGAACGAGAATCAAACAATTTGATAGCACCTCCTTCCATTGCCATTGCAAAGACCAGGCCTTGTTGGTCATATGCAACCGTTGGTCTACCACGTAGACATAAAATTCCCTGGCAGGCATGTCCTGGGTTATTGATGTCAAATTACTCCTAAAATCAGAAGACCTATATTACACCATTGAAAATAGGGTCGAGGCATATGAACAAGACAAATCTACTGCCATGGTTATTATCCGTCACCATCAGCATGAGGATCTGAAAGCCCAATACCTAACTGTCACAGAACCAGAAGTTCTATGGCAAGAACTAAAAGATCGATTTGATAACCAACCTGATATTGCATTACCAAATGCCAAGTATCAGTGGCAACATTTACGCTTTCAAGACTATAGATCAGTTTCTGAGTACAATTATGCTTTATTCAAAATCACCACATAGCTGAAATTGTGTGGTCAGGATGTAATCTTGAATCATCAATAACAATAACAAAGGCAATAACAATTCTACTCCCCTTTCACTTTATCTCATACTATTATTCTCTCGTTCTTTTTCATCTTATTTCTGTTATATTATCTATTATTTTAATTTTACGCATCTATTTAATTTTATGCAATTTATGTATTTGAGTATGCCAACTAACTAGAACCTAAAGTTTCTAGATTTGTGTAAATTATGTATTGAGCTTAACTAGGTCAATCGTTAAGTTTCTGGAATTTAAACCAAGCTCTGCTTGACCGACTAACCAGAATCTGAAGTTTCTGGATTTATCATTATATTATTTAAGTTGGCACAGTTTTACAAACCGATCAGAATCTGAAGTTCTAAATTTTAAATTTCAGTGAAAATATGGAGTTCTGGATTCATTACTATGTACATGAATGTCATACTTGGGACCTGAAATTCCAAAATTCGAATTCTATATAGAACTCGAAGTTCTAATTTTGAATATGAAGTATTGAATTTGAACTTGAAGTTATTAAGTTTTGAACATTAAATTCTAATCAGACTTGAAGCTCTGAATTCAATTTAAATTGTGATATTAAAACTTTTATGTCAAAGTTTATTAGAACCATAAATTCTAAATTGGATCAAGTTACGTTTCTTTCATCTAGAAAGTCAATTTGTAATTTCTATTTAGAACCTGAAGTTTTCTGAATTTTATGAACCTACAGTTTATGGTCGAACCGGAAGTTTGAAAAATCAATATGATTCATGATTTTGTTTTATGAAGAGATATATTTTCATATCTATATGTTTATTCTTTTGATCACTTTGTTTAATATGCACTTTATTTTTCTTTGTGAATAGATATGTCTTTAAACGGTAAATTGGGTGATATTGAAAAGCAAGATGCAAGAGATATATGTCTAGTCGATAGTGCAACGACACATACGATTCTGTGGAATCAGAAATACTTTCTGAATTTAACCCTACTTAAAGCAAATGTTAATATAATATCAGGTCCAGCAGATCTGATAGAAGGCTTCGGTAGAGCCATGATATTGTTACCAAACATTACTAAAATATGGCTATCACATAGAAACTATAAATGATGAGAATATTAAGCATCTGTGCATTACTTCTCATGATTCAGGCCACGTGCTTTATCATCTGGATTATATTACACTCTTATAAGAGGTGTAAAAGTTTATGCAGTTATGAACCATAAGTTCTCAGACCCAAAAATATTTATGCTTTGGCATAACCATCTTGGTCACCCGGGATCTACAATGATGCGTAGAATCATCGAAATTTCTCATAGACATCCATTAAAGAACCAGAAGATTCTTTTATCCCATTAAAATTTATGTACTGCATGTTCACAAGGGAAATCAGTAATAAAACCATCCCATTCTAAGGTTGGCTTTGAATCCCCGTCATTCCTACAAAGGATTCAAGAGGACATATATGGACCTATTCATCCACCAAGTGGACCGTTCCACTATTTTATAGTCCTAGTTGATGAATATTGCAGATCAGTTGGGATTGATGTTGAACATCCCGTTCCACATGTTCATGCTCAGAATGGATTAGCAGAATCACTTATCAAGCGTCTCCAGGTAATTGTGAGAACTTTATTATCTCATTACAATTACTAATTTCTAATTTCTATATGGAGACATTCTATTCATCTCTGACCCGCTGCTTATCATCATTGTTTACCATTACAACTTATAATTGGTCATAGTCATGCTCATTTTTAAGATGCTTGATTATATTGTGTATACCATTATTGCATATCTGACATGATCTAAGATAAGATTTATTTACCATTCTAAGATTTATGATGATTTTGATTAATCTATTATCAGATCATCTATACTTCTGATAGTTTATCTTTTTGCGCACGACCTGCGTATTATTATATTGATTAATTTTCATATCATTATAAGAAAGGGATTTTTCTCCAAAAGAGAGGAGTAAATGAAAAGTTACTCTTATACAAAATAGAGATAATAATTCAATTCTCTATATATGTAATAATAGTGTCTCATTTCAGTCTTCGTATCACTCAAATACGAAAGATAATTGATCATCAGATAATTATTAATCAGTTACTTGATATATTAAAAGTGACAAAATTTTATAAGTGGCTATCTCATAAACCCCGGTCGGGTGATTGTTCCAGAAGAACGATTTGAGTAAAATGCAACAAATAAATCATCTGATGCATATCAACTTATGAACCTTTGAAAGGTATTGTTATCATGATCCTAATGTAAACAAAACTCGAGTTATAAATAAATTCACTTTCTCTAAATCAACTCAATAAGAGTCTGATATATCTAAAGAGACACGAGTCTATGAAATGACTAAATCCATTGAAATGGAAGAAATCTCTACAGAGATACAAGAATATAAGAATCAATAAATTTCTATAAATCATACATGAGAAATGTGGAATAGTGAAGAAACAATCATCCGTGATACATTTTCAAATACAGTAGCTACTGAAATGATGATTATGAAACTCATAGTATCAATGATTGTAGACAAAGGCATGATTGGCCTAAATGAAAAAAAGCAATTATAGAATAATTGACTTCATAAGCCAAACATAAAGTATTTAGACCAATAGTTCTCCAAACACCTGAAGATGTCAAACTAGTTGGATATTGAAAGGTCTTTATACGAAAACGTAATGAGAAAAACAAGATTGTAAGATATGAGGTACGACTCGTAGTACAAGGTTTCTCACAGAAACTTGGTATTCAATAGTGATGAATATGATTACGTTTCGAATTTTTGATAAATTTGGCTGTTTGAAATACGTCTTCTAAACATAGTAATTATTTATATGGTTCACTTAAAGCAGATATTTATAATCCCTGAAGGATTTAAAATGCTAGAAGCATGTAAACCTAGATCTCGTAATTTATATTTGATGAACCTACAAAATCCTTATGGATTAAAAACAATCTGGACGGATGTGGTATAACCGTCTCAGTAAATATTTGATAAAATAAGGGTATAATAATTATATGCCCATGTGTCTTCATAAAGAAATCAGAATCTGGATTTTCTATTATAGCAGTTTACATTGATAATATGAATTTGATTGGAACTCCTGGAGAGCTCCTGAAAACTGTTGAAAAGATTCTGAAAAGGTTCCATATGGACAATGCTCACCTATTAAGTACCCCTATGATTGTTAGAACCCTTGATCCTAAGAAAGATCAATTCCGGCCAAATTAAAGATGGTGAAAAGATACTTGGTCCTGAAGTACCATATCTTAATGCAACTGGTACTTTGTTATATCTGGCTCAATGTACTAGACTAGATATTGCATTTTCAGTAAATTTGCTTGCTAGATTCAATTCAGCACCAACTTGAAGGCATTGGAATGGGATTAAACATCTTTTTCGTTATCTTCGTGGAACGAAAGATTTATGATTATATTATTCAAAATCTAACAACTTTTTAGGTTTACTTGGTTATACTGATGCCGGGTATCTATTTGGTTCCCATAAAGCTCGTTCACAAACATGATATATTTTTACCTATAATGGCACAGCAATCTCCTGTCGCTCCACAAAGCAAACTCTTGTTGCTACATCCTTTAATCACTCTGATATCCTTGCACTTCATGAAACAAGCCGAGAATGTGTGTGGCTAAGGTCAGTTATTTATCATTTTCAAAATACATGTGGATTTTCATTATCTACAAGAATGTCAACACCAATATTTGAAGATATTGCGGCTTGTATTGCTCAAATTAGAGGAGGCTATATCAAAGGAGATAGAACTAAACATATTTCTCCTAAATTTTTCTATACTCATGAACTTCAACAAAGCCGACAAATTGATGTTAAACAAATACGGTCTACAGATAACCTTACAGATCTGTTTACCAAAACATTGCCTACATCAACTTTTGAGAAACTGGTATATGGGATTGGCATGCGTTGACTCTCCAAATTACAGGATTGATATTGAAGTTACATTCAGGGGGAGCAAAATTTTAAATATAAATATGGGTACTGTACTATTTTTCCTTCTACCGGATTTTGTCCCACTGGGTTTTATCGGAAAGGTTTTAATGAGGCAGTTCTGAACACATCTACATCACTTGATCCAGAAGATCATTGTATATATTTTTGCTAAGGTTTTTGTCCCACTGGGTTTTCCTAGCAAAATTAAAATACAAGTGGTGAAAAATCCAAGGGGGAGTGTTACAACACGTGTGTGGCTTTTCCATCACATACATTCTTCTTGGCTTCTTGAGTAAGCCAACCCACGTGGAAGTATGGTTTGTTTTGCTTCATGCTTAAGTGAATTAGGTGGCGGAATATTACAATAACCATCCCTCTCTTTCTTGCCTATATATATATGGTTTTCATTGTAAATATTTTAGGTTGTTGTTTAACTGATACTCTCACTCAAAATCAATAAAAAGGCAATATATTCTCTTGCCTATCTCTCTTGTTTCATTTTATTTCTTTCTCATTAATTATTCACTTTACATGTTATTATTCTCTCATTTTGTTTCTATTATATTATCTATCGTTTCAATTTAATTTACAACAAATAAAATAATAAATAATAAATAATAAATAAATGGCTTGTTAAAATGATTATTGCTTATTGGATGATTGAATGAACAGAATATAAAGTATAAACTTAGGTAAAAATGATTGCGCAAATAAATATACCGGAATTCTTTTTCAGGGAATTCCCTCCTTTGGCCCTTAAATTAGCAACAAATTCAAAACTAGCTGCTTTTGAAAGTTTTTATTTTCTTTTCAGGTTTTTGCCAGCGAGTTGATGAAAATGCCCATAAATATCATCCATTTGTGTTTCTCTTTGAACAATTTCTCCTCTTTATCCACCAGTTTCTTTATCTTCCCTCGTTTCTCTTTCTCTTTACACAACTTTGCTCCCCTTATTGAGAAGATTTCAATGACATATTATGGATTCAAATTTGATATCGTTTGTCCTTTCAAAAGTTTTTCAATTGTGTTCTATATTGCAATAAGAACATAATAAAGATTTCAAATGTTGAAAACACATGTTTACACGTTAAGAACAAAAATCAATTTTAAGTTTTGGTTTTATGTTTATCTCTTTACAATTTTAGTTTCTCTGTCCCAGTTCTCTCTTTTAAATCCCCAAAACATATGTTAATCTTTCAACAATACATTGATGTAGTGATCCCCAACCCCAAGAAATATATTTCTTAAAAAAGATTGTAGGATTTAGTTATGTGTTTGAAATCATGGAACTTCATTCATTAAAACATCAATCATTCATATATCACATTTGAAAATCTCAAGCTGGGATTAGAAAACATATCTACATGATACAGCAATATGTCTCTCAAGAAAGAGAGGCCTTTGATTACATCAGAAGAATCTATACAATTTGTAATGCAACCGGGGAATCAGCAATGCTAAGTGTAAAGTGTGAGTATCATCATGATCAAACGGACAAATAGCTCATTGCAGGGGACCCTAGGAAACGGGTGTGTGTTGAACGGAAAGATCTCTCAAACGGGTCAGCTTCAGTAACATCTGCTGCACTGCTTTTTGTCATTCCCAACTTTGCTAACAGACTAGTCAGAGATTCCACGATTTCACTCATCGGTGGTCGGAATTCCTCTACAGGCTGCTCATAATTAATTCATCAAAGAGCTAGTAAGTGGCCATCAAAACATCACAGTATTGAGACATGGATATACAATTTTGCCAGTTACCTGAATACACATAGAGACAATATCAGCAAATTGGGAGAGCGCTTTGGGGGGAATTGTTCCTTTAATCCCTGGATCAATCATCTGTTCTAACCACTCACGGTCATGAAGCCGAGATGAAGCCCACTTTACAAAAGATTGCCGCTCTTGCCTACCTCTTGAACTGCTGTGTGTTAAATAAACAAAAAGGTCAGCCTATTTTAAGGAATGGAAAATAAGCAACAACCATACTTACTTATCAACTGCTTTCCTTCCCCTTAATAGCTCCAAAAGCAACACTCCAAAGGCATATACATCAGTCTGCGTGTTATCACTTCCCGGTTCCCCATTTTCAGGTGCAATTTCAGAGGCCTGTTTGCATTAGTTGAGTTTAGTCTTCATTCTCAATTGAAGCATCAAACTCATTCCTGAATGTGCTTACCTTATATTTAACAATGTTGCTTGTAAGTGGTCTTAAGATAGCCAGCCCACAGTCACATACACGCGGCATTAGTTCTTCATCAAGTAAAACGTTTGCAGCCTTAATGTTGCAGTGAGATACGGGAGGTGAGAATATGGAGTGCAGATAACTGAAAATATCATTTGCAAAATCTCAACAAACTTACAATATCTTTCAATTTGCCTTATTTAATGTGATTCTTAAATTATAGGATCATATTAGAGTACGATATGGAATACTTACTCCAAGGCACGTGCAATGCCAAGGGCAATATGGAGGCGGATATTCCAAGAAAGGGGCTTGTATTCTTCATTGTGCAGAGCATCATCAAGAGACAAATTTCTCACATACTCATACACGAGAATATGCTGCCCGTGTTCTGCACAAAACCCATTAAGTGATACAATGTTTGGGTGCCTCAATTGGGATGAAGTCCGTATCACATCCATGAACCGTTCTTCTTCATGGAAAGACAGAGATACCATGTTGATGTTCTTCACAGCAAAAATCTGGCCAAAAATTTAACTAGTCAAGAATGCTCAAGACTAAATATAAAATTCAATAGTCCTAATAAAAAATTGCAATAAATAATTGATAGTATACTTGGCCATCAGGAAATTCAGCTTTGTAGACAGAACCAAGAGATCCCTCTCCAAGAAGGTTCTCTTCACTGAAGCTGTTTGTAGCTAATTGCAGCTCAGCCACACTGTAAACTTTTGCTGGCAATTTGCATTTCTTAGAGAAACTTTTTCTTCTACCAGTTTTCTCTGTTCTAATAGCAGAAACGGGAGGTGTAGGCCTTTGGCCAAGAAAGAACGGGGAGCTGACAGTAAAGGGTTGGGGGCTTTCTTCAAGTGCAGTACAAGAAAAGTCTACAACCAGAGAAGAAACAAAAGGGAAAAGAAGAAAAGTGAGAAATGAAATTGTAATAATGAAACAAGCATGCTTGATATCCCACAAAGCCATGCAGAACAATAGATTAGATCAATATAACAAACATGCATTATGCCAAAACAAAAAAACGAGGAAGATAATATAACCTCTATCAATGTTAAGGACGTGATGAGATAATTAAACACAACTATGCAGTAAATACTTATGAGCAGAAAGTAACGTTTCCCCATATTATATTCAGAAATATTAAACATCTAAATAACTATAATGGTATCAAAATTCAAGTCATTCTTGAAGTCTTGAAGTTTTATCATCTAAGTAGCATAAAATTCAATGTCAATGAAAACATGTACTAGACATGTAAATATGAACCAGTAAGTACCCTCACCTCTGTCTGTAGTCATTGGGACAGAATGCCGCTCAGAATGCCGCAGTCTACTATTGCTGCTGTCCAAGCGTTTAAGCCTTTGTGCTCGTGCTCGATTAATTCGGATAACAACAAATAGTGCTGCAAAGGTTGCCACAAGAGCTACTCCACAAATAAAAGCTATTCCTCCAGGGCCCAGTCCCTGGTTGCTACGTCTTTTTGCTTCAATAGAGGGATGCTTCTCGATGGCACTTGATTCAGTTGTTGGAGGGGCAGTAATATTATTCTCAAAGGGCAAACTATCCAAAGGGAAACCCCATGGTGGAGAGTTGGGGTCCACTCGGAACTTATTCCCCCAAAACCTATTGAGAGATAAAAGAGGAAAATAATGCATAATGTGATTGTTAAGGTAGGTAAATATAACATAAAGATGACTGCAACTTTACTCACAATAAATTTGGAATTGACTGAAACTCCTTTGGAATAACACCACTGAAATCATTATCCACAATGTTCCTGGAAACAGATATGTGTCAGGAAATAATAAAAGAAATCAAAATCAGAATAACTGAGAAACTCTGGGAGATTCACTATGAAGAACATACAGGTCAATCAGGGGAAGATTGGCCAGGTAAATAACTGATCCAGAGAATTTGTTACTCTGCAAGAACCTGCATACATGCCCAAAACAATGACTGGAAATCAACATGATTTATAACTATACAAAGTTGCTGTCCTATGCACAAGGATACTTTGAAAGAAATGACAAACTCACAGTCTGGTAAGATTTGTCAAAGAGCCAAAAGAACTTGGTAGATCTCCAGTAAAGTTATTGCATGACAGATCCCTATGACAGCAGAATGAATTAAAATTAACAAAAGAAAGTAGTATAAGTTGGGAAAGAATACCAGGAAATTCATAGGTATAAGAAAACAGAAAAAGGCTTATATTATTTTGATATCTCAACCAGATTATAGTTCTATCCCTTAAACAGGACATTGCAATATGTTTCACATTGGAATTTCCATATATCCTTTCAAAACTATCGTTAAGAAAATCTGAAAAATCTGAAAAATAAAGTCCCACCAGTTTGGTTTTATATCGTTAAGATTCACTTAAGTTGTTTCTTCCCATCTACTTCATCAATAAATCTAGTCAGAATTGGGCTAATAATAGAGGTTATACCAGTGAAGCATACTCAGAATTGGGCATTATTTTCCTCTTAACAGAAACCCTGGAATTTATTGGATAGGAGCTTTGTTTAAATCTAATCATTACAAGTCTCAAGTTAAAATAACGTCAAAATCAAGCACCCTACTTTCCTCGACTTCAAATGCAAAAAAAAACAAAAAAGATGGGGAAAACATACAACTCTTTAAGATACTGCAGGCCAGTAAACACATTGCCAATAGGTCCAGATAATGAATTGTGGCTCAGATTTCTGCAACAATGGAGCAAAAACAGTACAATTAGTTCAATAATGAATAATCATAAACCAAAACCAGTAATACAGGCAGTTAACTTACAGATGTCTGAGATGTTTCAAGGTAGACATAGAGTATGGAATATTTTGGCTCAACTTATTACTTGCCATATTTCTGCATCATCCATAATAAGAGATTCATCAGGAGGTAAGTCATTTGCAATTGATAAAAGATTCAAAAATACAAGGAGACCCTAATAAATAAAACTGGCATCTTACATATGAGTGGCATCAGGAGGTAAGTCATTTGGAATTTCACCATGAATGTTATTGGAGCTAACATCCCTAATAAAGGAAAACCATATTAAAATGCCATTAAAACAAAAGTAAGAGCTTCCATGACTTTAAACAGCTAAATTGAAGATGGCATATCACTTACAAATGCTTCAAGTTATGAAGATTATGGAGTTGCCCTCCAAGATGCCCAATGAGGTCCAACCCATTAAGTTTACTGAATAAAAATTATAAAACAAAAAATTAGTATTTGAACAAATTGTCACAATTAGTATTTCATTAGGGCAAATTGAATTACAGCCTTACAGGTATATTACGGATGACCCGGAACAAGAAACTCCGCTCCATGATTCCCCACATGGATCCCCGCCATCTGATTTCCATCTATTCAGCTGTGATGGGTTGTTCAGGGCCCTGTACAGATCTTGAAGAGCTGTGACTGCAAAAAGTAGTAATAATAGTAAAAAAGAAAACAGTTCATGCTGTCAGTAAATTGATGGTCAAAACTAAACCCAGGAAAGGAAATAAAGTCAGATGCTAGATTTCACATTATCTATAGCCAAGAATATATTTGATCACAATAGAAAACAAAAATGTTACAAGAAAGTACTATCACCAGAATTTCCAGAGCATTATTTATTCTACATTATTTATTGTAGACTCACACACACTGGATAATTTCCTCAAATAGCCGCAAATTCTATAGATAACTGCCTATTAAAATGTCAAAGAAAACGCTTCCGCCGGAATTTATTTTCCCGCCAAAACGCTAAAGAAAGGAAAATAAAATTTTCACTCCTGTTTGGCTGCCGAGTAAGGGAAATCGAAACAGTTGAGAATCTTTTATATATCAGAAAGAAAAATACCAACTATAGGCTATAACCATTCTAATTGTTCTGCGTTCCCGAGAAGGCGAGCAATCAAAGCTTCAAGACTGGCTATTTTGGTTTCTTATCTTTCTTGTGTTTTCTCAGGAAACAAACAGAAGAAAAAAAAAATCGCAATCAATGACGATCACCACACAACACGCAGTTTTCCACAGAAAAACTTGAGAGAAAGGATTTATAAAGAAGTTACCGTCAAGCGGGTCCGTTGAAGCCAGAGCCTGTAAAGCGAGAATTGCCGAGAAGACAATTGCAGTGAGATACGAACGTAGATACTGTTTGGCCATTTCTCGAGAAAATTAGACTATCCTGGAAACCACAAACAGATCCATCATCAGCATAAACCATTTAGAGTAAAAAAAAACAGTAGACAGTGTTTGACACATAATTAAAGAAGAAAAATCTGTTTGGTTCCCGAGAAAATGGGAGAAAAAGAAAGAAAGAAAGAGAATTCAAAGGCTTATAAAACTATAGTACCAAGAATGAGTAGAATCAAAGTTATTTGCGTTTCTTGGAAAAGAAAAAAAAAACAATAAGTTGATAGTAAACAAGAAAAAATCCATGGAAGAAGAAGATTTTACCTTTGAAGAATCTGGTTGTTTGACTCTCTTGAGTGAGAGAGAGAGAAAGAGAGAGAGAGTAGAGATGGTAAGATAGAGTAGTGGTGAATGGTAATGATCAGTTGATATATAACGAACTTGGAGAGCTGCCACCTCAGCAGAAACCGTTATAGTCGTTTAGAGCACCTGCCACGTGTTGCTTAGCAGCCGCTCTCCAGTCTCTTCCAATTCCCTCTTGTTTGTTATTTTAATTTAGTTATTAAAGGCATGTTTGGCACGACATACAGTACCTTAATTGGTATCCGATAGTATTGAATAGTAATAGATTAACTTATTTATTTATTAATTAAATTAAATATTTTAAAATATATTTAGATAATAAATTAAAATATAATTATAAATATTTAATTAATAAATGAATATTTTTATTAATAATAATAATAATTCAAAAAATAATTTAAAGATTATGTTTTCTTCAATCTCTTAAGATTTTTGAAGGCTATAGAAATGGACTGGGAAAAATCAAATCAGAGAGAGAGAAATATCTAGATATTTTTCTCTCTGACCTCTCTTTTCCTCTTCTTCACCCTCAACAGCTTTCAACCCGTCCACCGCCGACACCTTGCTGTGCTAGGGGGTGTCGGCGGTGAAGTAGATCTTTCGGGCGGTCTATTCGGCGACGATCGACGCTCTCCGGCAAGCTCCGCGGTGGTTTTCTCTTTCTTCTTAGCGGATTGCCGGTGGTTCTCTTCCCGATCCAGCTAGGGTTCCTCCTTTGGTTGTAGCGCCGGGGATGGCGCTCATCCGGACGACCTATCCATTGCCGTTAGGTCATTTTCCAGCTGCCTCCGGCAGCCCTTCGGTTTGGGGTGTTCCATTCGAGCCGGCCAGTGGTCTTGGACATTTTCCGGCAGCCAAGGCACCCCTTCCTCCGATCGGTTTTATTTTCGCTTAGTTTTATGGGTTTTTTGGTTTCTGTCACTGTAGCTTCCCTCTGTAAACTGTGATTGGCCGCTAGCCATGCTAGCCAGGGTGGTTGGGCGCTCCTTTGGAGCCCTTGTCCACCAGAGTGCCAAGGCTTGCTTGAATTGAAGCTTTTCCTTTGGTCCACCTAGTGTGTGGCCGGTTTCCCTCTTAGTGAGGGTGTTTGTCCCCCTCGTGCGGGTTGTCTCACCTTTGTGTGTGGGTTTCTCTCCCCGCCGTGGGAGATCTTGTCTGGGCTACGCTTGGATGTCGATAGTTGATGGGCCCCAACTTCTGTTGTAAACATGTTTTCATGTATTCCTGTCCTGGAACTGTATTCCAGGTGTTGTAATCCAGTTGTTTATTTCAATAAAAAAAAAATAAAAAATAAAAAAAAATGGACTGCCTCCACAAAGGAGGCTGCACCTCCTCTGTTCTTCATGGAGGAGGCCATGCCACCTTCTCGATGGAGGAGGTGTGGCATCCTCATTTGCGAGGAGGCACAAGCTCCTCCAAAACTGATCGCCAGCAACATCCTCGGTGAAGGCATCCTCAAACAACATCTTCAATGAAGGCATCCTCAAAAGAGAAGTCTTGCCTCCTTTTTACGCCTCCTCCTTAGAAGCTAGGCATTGGGCCTTTTTAGGGAGGCTGATAGCTCCTTGACGGAGGAGGCCAAGCAGCCTCAACGATGTAGTCCGACTGGACTGACACTATTTTCAATTTTAATTTTTTAATTTTTTTTAAAATTATATGATTGTGAATTAACATCTCTCCTCACCGGATTGCTTTTAATACAATTTGGGCCGTATAAAATAAGTACACCGTATAACTGAATAAAGTTATAAAATATTAACAAACACTACGAGGTGCTAATACTATTCGGTACAACGGACCAAACAAACCCTAAAGACACTCATTACTCATTTAGTCGCAAATATTTGTTTAGTAACAAATGTGTAGCTTAATGACAACTTGGGAGAGTGAAAATGTGAAATACGGGTTCAGCTACGTACTAATCTACTCTACAGTATCTAGGCAGTGTTAGTTTATAATCTATAAAAATTAAAAAATTGAAAAATAATAAAAATTAAAACTAAAAGAAATTAACTGTTAGCTAAATCGAAAAATTTAATAGAAACATTTTATTAATTAACACTGTACTCTAATACTTTTATTCTTTTAATTTATTGTTTTTGTGAAACGAAACTACAAATTGAGCTTAAAAAAAGAAAAAAAAAAATGAAAGTACAAGCAGTAGTGTCTTGTTCAACCGGAGGAATTGACGTTATGTCGTCCGGAATGACGCTGTTCAGGCGGTTGCGATTGAGATTGTGATCGAGACTGAGACTGAGGTGGATGAACAGAGGATTGATCAGATGATGATGAGTTATTATTATTATTAGAGATGTTGTGGGCGGCGGAGAAGAGATCAACCGGTTGAGAATCGGCGATCTTGCCTGCTTCCAGTGGCGTCCCATGCTTGTAGTTAACACGCAGCATTTCGTCTTCCGATAGCTTCGCTTGCGCCGATCCGTACTTTATGTCGTCTTTGCTCTTTGACATTTTTTTTTTTTAATTAGGTAATAATATTCAGTTTCATTTTCTTATGCATTATATACTAACATTACACTACCACGTGGCATCTTTTTAGATATTTAGTTGGACACTTGTCATTTCACAATGCCACGTGCGTTGCTCATTCATTCTACACTCTCCATTTTCTTTGCTATTTCGGGTTTCAATTTCTTTTATGCACTGTATAATACTGTAACATTAGACTACCACGTGGCAGCTTCTTAGATATTGAGTTGGACACTTGTCACTTTACAATGCCACGTTGTTCATTCATTCTACAATCTACACGACTACACCGTCTTTGCTTTTTCTTCTTTTTCTCGTACTCGTTTTTATTTTTCCTGATGCTAAACGAATAAACGATCTAAGAAATTAATCTAAAAACCCACTCAAATAACGGGCTTAAAAATTTACCAACACTCTTTACTTCTTTACTTTTAAGATTAGCACCAATTTAATAGCTTGAGTTTTAATTGCACCAAAAAAGTGTTTTTGATAAAAATATGCTTAAAACACAATCACAAAAATACGTCTTGCATTTTTTTTTTTTTCCGAGACTTATTTTGCGTATTTCTAAGGTTTATTTTAGTGTTTCCGAGTCTTATTTTACATTCTCAAGATTTATTTTTATATTTTCGAGACTTATTTTGATATTTTCAAGATTTATTGGAATTTTTACAAATTTCAAGATTTATTGGACAAAAAGGAAATTTTCCGAAAAAATTATTTTTCGTCTTCTTTGTCGACCTCCAATGGAGGTTAAACAATTTTGACCTTTATTGGAGGTCTGTTCTACGTCTTTAATAAAAAAAAAATTAAAAAAAAATCAAACCTAATGGTATAAAAGTAATAAAAGGAGAAGAGAAGGATATTTTTGTCCATTGGTGTTATTTAAACTTAAATTATTAATCTAGAGACAATCATAAAACTCACTATGGATCTGATGCTATTTAGGCCTATTAATCATGATAACTCATTTTGCTATATCATTTGAGTTGAATTTTGAGTTAATTTATTGAGTCGTATAATATTACTCTTTTATTATTTGATAAAATTTAATAAATAACCTTAAAAAAAAAAAAAATACTAGATTATATTTAGCCACATGTAAAAATGTAATTATTTTTCAATCGACTGATGAATGAAAAGACCCAAATATATCCCTCATTTAAGGTAAAAGAAAATCTCAAAGAATTCTTACTTTTTAAGATTAGAATTTAGAAGAGCAATGGTGACTGGACCCAAAGGAATTGATTAGTGGAACTATAAATTTTGGTAGGCCAAGTGTTATTCGATCGACCAGTGTTATTTCCACACCCTTCTATAATTAGTAATTACATTCAAAATAAGAGGAAACACCCCTTTTAAACCAAAAATTAAGGGGTTTTATTGTTTTTAGCCATAATTAGTAAATTGATTGTTTTTGTCAAACAATCCACCGTAGAAACTTAAATGCTTCTCATTATTTTTCAAAACCTCTTCTCTCTCCTTCTCTCTCTCATTTTCACCAGAATCTTTGTTTTTTTCCTTTCTTTCTCTCCTTTTCTCTCTCCCACGTTCTTCTTCTTCTTCTTTCTCTCCTCTCCTCTCTTTCTCTCTCACGCCATGTTCTTCTTCTTCTTTCTCTCATTTTCTCAGACACACCTTCTCTCCTTCATCTTCTTCTCTTTCTCTCCTCTCTTCTCTTTCTCTTTCTCGTTTTTTCTAGATTTTTTTTTAAAAAATTCAGTTTTTTTTTTTGTGAAAAATTTCCAAATTTAAAATATATATATATATATGTTTTTTTTTTTTTTTTGAAAAATTTCCAGATTTCTGATGGGTTTTCTGATTTGACCACGATCTGGTCCAGATCAGGCAACCCAAACCCAAATTATTTTTAAAAAATTCAGTATTTTTTTTTTTTGGTGAAAATTTTTAGTTTTTTTTTTGTTGAAAAATTTCCAGATTTCCGATGGGTTTTTCGCGCGATGGGTTTTCTGATTTGACTACGATCTAGTCCATATCGGGTGACCCAAACCCAGATTAAAAAAAAAAAAAAATCAGTTTTTTTTTTTTTGTTGAAAAATTTCCAAATTTTAAAAAGGTTTGGATTTGAGTGTTAGTTGTTGATTTTAAGAGTGGTTGTGGTTAAGTTTGAGTATTGTTTGTTTAAAAAAAATTCAGATTTGTTTCTAGAAATTTCAGGTTCAAAAAATTTTCAAGTTTAAAATTTTTTTAGGTTTAAGGGTGGTTGTGGTTGTGAATGTTTGGATTTGAGTGTTAGTTGGATTTGAGTGTTTAAATTTTTTTCCAGATTTAAAAAAAAAAAAATTCCAAGTCTTGTTTTGTTTAAAAATTTTAGATTTTTTTTTTTTTTAAAAATTCAGATTGTGTTTGTTAATTTTTTTTTTCTCCAGATTTTGTTCAATTAAACACACCAGATCACTGATTAAACACACCAGGGTGGGCCAATTAAACACATCAGGTGTAAACCAATTAAACAAACCAGTTGTAAATAGACAAAATGAATTAAACATAACAGGGTAAAACTCATTAAACACACCAGGGGCAAAAACAATTAAACACACCAGGCAAAACGAATTAAACACACAAGGCATTTTTCCTTTTTTTTTTTTTTTTTTTTCAAAATTTATAAGTGTGGTGGTTGTTTTTATGAATGGTGGGAGTTATTTTTTTTTCCTAGATTTTCGTGTTGAAGTTGAAAATTTCAAATCATGTTTGAATTTTTTTTTTTTTCCAGATTTTGTTCAATTAAACACACTAGGCCATCGATTAAACTCACCAAGCCAAAATGACTAAACACACCAGGTAAAAAAGAATTAAACACACCAGGCAAAAACGACTAAACACACCAGGTAGAAATGACTAAACACACTAGGCCGAATCGACTAAACACCCCAGGTCAAAACGACTAAACACACCAGGCAAAAAGGACTAAATACACCAGGCAAAAACGACTAAACACACCAGACAAAAAGGAATTAAACACACCAAGCAAAAAAGACTAAACACATCAGGCAAAAAAGAATTAAGTACACCAGGCAAAAATTTTGAATGAAGGGCATTTTTGTCCGAAAATTGGATTTTTTGACAAAAACAATCAAAATACTAATTCCGGCTAAAAACAATAAACCTCCTTAATTTTTGGCTAGTTTCCATTTTCACCCTTCAAATAATTATTAAATAAAAAAATTTCTTTAAATTTGAGCATAATAACTAATTTATTTATTTATTTGAGCAATAGTGACATTTTTTTTTTTTGGTGTGTGTGTGTTGGTTTGGCCTCTGTTACTCTTTGTTATTTTCTTTCTTGTTTATCTATATAGTTTCGGATACTGTTTAGGGGTTTTTCAACATATGATCGACCGTGATGTTTTTTCCCCTTAGATCATTCCAAACTTTACTGAGAAATAGGAGGGAAGGTTTCAAGAAGGAAAAAAAGTTAAGGCAATTATCAATTTAATCCCTAGATTTTAGTAAAATGTCAATTTTTATCTGTCTTTCCATTTTTAATGCTCATGGTTCCTAAGTTTTCGTATATATATCAATTTGGTTCCTTTGATCAGATCTTTAATGGTTAAACCTTACATAAAAAACTAAATGACTATTTTACCTTTGCCTTATTGCTGACACCCTACAAATATTGTTTTGCCCTTATAAAGTTCTGGCAATTACAATTTTATCTTAGATTAATAAGACGAAAATGCATACCTAATGTAGCCTACAATCTTATTCTTCAAGAGACTTTTGTTTTTAAGATGTGAGGGAGAGTGTTGGAGAACCCACATTTTAAGCTAGAGAAGATGAGATAAATCTCATGTTGAAAACATAAAATCCTAGCGAAGGGTATATATATTTATCGATGGATGATATAACTCAATAGACTAATTATTTTTATGGTTGTAAGACTATTTATCAAAAATCCAACTAGTATAAAAATTTCACACCGATAGGTTCATGTAATATACTATTTTACACCTTGTATATATACAAGTTGACAGTAAGGTGATTGATGGAACTGATATGTATCGTCTATAAGTTTAATAAATCTTGATTAACCTTATTGTCGATAATTTGCCTATATTCACCTCTCCAAGTATCGAGGGAGTTGGTCAAGCCAGCTTACAATCTAAATATCAATCCAAATGATGATTACATAATATTGCAATATGAATGTACATTATCTTCACTAAAAAGATGAACAGTTTCATCAGGGATGGTGTCATAGGCCTGGTTTGGGAAGTATCCATGTATAGTTTCATTGAAGCCATGCCTGTAATAGTTATAGGAAGATGTGTAGCTAGATTCATCTAAATATGTGGATGCATATGGATAATATTCACTGTCATATGGGAACGGCCAAAACTCTGCTTTTCTTCCTGTTCTTCTCACAACTTTTAGGACCTTTCTCTGGTCAACATACCCGGTTACTGTCACCTTTTGCTTATCCATGTCTATTTCCAAATTGTGAACACCTGTAATTAAGTACACTTCAAATCAACTCAAGTATTATGATTCTAAATCCAAATTTTAGTGTTAGAATTCCTACACATCAGCATAATATATTACTATGGTTTGAAGGCATGCATTGAGTTGTAGAAAGATGACGCGAGAGCTACTAGTTAAGCTTGGAAAAGCAAACCATGAATTATATAGATATAAGAATATTTAAAAGCCATTTAAATGTTAATAATAATAATATTTGATAAGCTTGCTTTGTTTGTGTTCGGGGTATGGCCTTCTGGAATGCATAAAAGAACTCTTTCTCAAGTTAATTAAAAGTTATCAATCATATCTATGCTCAGAATAATGGCATCCAACTACAATCATGGAGATTGCACGAGGAGTTGGCATCCCTTTACAACTAGATCAAGCTACAAGGGATCAAGTATATGGGTTTTATGCCCGAGTTTTTGTAGACATTGATTTAACTTAAAATCAGCCCTTCTTTTTGAATGTGGAAAGCGATGATCACCATAGAGGTTTATTTGTAGATGTTATATATGAAAATCTTCTAGAGATATACGAAGTGTAAAGCTTTTGGCCATGACTCTACTAGATGCTACCAAAATAAAAAAGAGATTATTCTAATAGAGGTCAATCGCAATCAAGAAATCCAAGGCAATTGTATCAGTCTATCACGAAAAACAACAACATTGGTGTGACTAGTGGTATAGAAGACAAAATTTAAGATCAAAGATGTGATGCCGCAAATAGTGAATTTTTTAGGCCACTGTAAGTGGCAGTTTGTTGTGGAGGAACAACCTTGCAAAACAGTTCCACAAAATCAGAAAACAATAGAGGAAGAGGAAATCGTGCAAATTCCCAATTTTGAAGATCCTGTAATTAGTGTGGAAGATAAAAATGGTAACATCCAATTATCTCCACATTTATTTGAATTAAATGTGGTTGATACACAAGAAGTGGAATCGAGAGACAACAACCAATTCTGAAATTAACAAATTTGGTTTTCAAGAAGTTTACCCAATTCTTCAACAAGATAATGGGGAGGTTTTATTGAATAAAGATTCTCCACATTTATTTGAATTAAATGTGGCTGATACCCAGTAATTGAATCAGGAAACAACAAACAATTCTGAAGTTGACAAATTTGGGTTTCAAGAAGTTGACTCAATTTTTCAGTAGGATAATGGGGAGATTTTATTTAATAAAGATTCTAATACTAACAATATGCAATTCATGGAGGAGAGAAACTAGGAAATAACAACTATGCAGTTGACTTGGAGAAAATATCAAGATCAAGATATTCATGCTTCAAATTCTAATCATGGTCTAGCAGATCCCATGAAACAACAAGATATGAATTTGGAGTTTGACAATAATTGGATTCCCATGGTGACCAAATCGAAATGAAAAGTGAAGTCAACTTTTAAGATTTTATCTAGTTCCAAGTCTCAAATGAGTAAGGGAAGACATTCTATGCGCTTCCTTGAAGCTGAGACTAAGATTCACCATGATTCTGCGGCTTCAGCAGTCCAAGTAGAATTAGTGCTTATTTGGTTGAGCTTTCTATTGCCTCAAAAGGTCTACCAACGTCTATTTGAGTTTTTTAGAGTTGTTTGGTTGGGCTTTTGAAATTGTCTATTTTAAATTGAGTAGAGGCTAGTAGAGTTTAAACCTCTATTAGGCAAAAGCTTATGGGGAGGTGCTTTTCCAAATAGATATTTTTTTTAAAAAAAATCTACCAACCAAACAACTATAATTTTTTTAAAAAAAAAACTCTATTTCTAATAGATCTACTGCAAGTAGATCTTTTATTAATAGAGGTTTTTCAAAAGCTCAACCAAACAAGCTCTTAAGCTTTGTTACTAATTGGGCCACACAAGTAGAGACAGAAAGGAATGATTGTACTCGTCGGATGGCTAAGCTTAATTAATTAGTTTATTTTTTATTTTATTTTTACCTTCGAGTCCCGCGGTTCCATTTGCTTTTGTCTTTTTTTTCTTCTTTAATTTCTTGTTTCTCTTGTTTTTCTTCTTTTATTAATAAATAATATCATTGCAAGCTTTTCCGATAGATTTTTTTATTAATAGTTCTTAACAACTGTCAATTTTATTTATTTTACACAAATTCTAAAGAATATTGTTAAGAAGTTTCGACAAAACTATAAAGTGATTTTGCTTTTATACAAGAATTGAAGATAGTTGCTTGATATAAATAGACAGATCACGAGATTTTTCAACTTTTTAATATATATATATATTACTCAAAAATTATAAAGTAGCATGATCAACTATCAAAAAATTTCAAAAAATGTTGAGACTTGAAAATCGAGATATTAAAAAAGGTTCAAAGTTTTCTATATATAATTATCCTCGTTATTATTTTAAGTTTTAAATATTGTCAAATTTCACATACAAAATATGTCTATAGAGTAATAGATTATGTTTGGTGCGGGGATTGGATTGGACTATTTCATGGGATTGGATTAGATTAGACTTGACTAAATTAATGTTATGCTGTGTTTGGACAAATATGTGACTGGACTAAACTAATACTATGGATTATTATTATTATTTTTATTTTTTTAATTTTTTTTTGTGAAACATGAGATTGGACGGAATATAATAATATTTTAAAATTGAATAATAAATTATTGAAATATATATTTGAAGAAAATAAATTTTTAATTTATATATTATTAAAGTAACAATATCCAAAAATATTTTTAAAATATAAATTTATATTATTTTTAAAATATAGATTTATATTATTTTTAAATAAATTTAAATATTTTTCAATTTTTCAATTTGTTTATTTAATAAAATAAGTTTTTATTTTTTTTTATTTTAAAAGAAGAACATATAGATGGGATTACGGTGCGCCCAACGAATTTAGATTCTTCAATCCCATTGAGAGGAATTATGATTGAAGTAATCTTAGACCCTAATAATTGAATGAAAATTGAATAACAAATTATTGAAATAATTGTTACGATAAAATAAATATTTTAATTTATATATTATTAAATTAATAATATTCAAATTTAATTTTAAATAAAATTACAAATTTATATTGATTTTAAATAAATTTAAATTTTATAATTAATTTATTGTAAATAATTTAAAAAAAAAAAACTAGAAAAAAAAAAAAATAGTCTTGCATTTTGCAGGACTAAATCCATAAATGAGAGCCCCATCGGATTGGACAATCGGTGGTACCTCTAAACATGGGATTGGATTGAAAGTCCAATCCCACATAACAAACAAGCCTATAATGTTTTAACTCAACTCTAGAATAGAGCCTTGCAAAGAAGATGAAGAAGTTGTCAAGTGAACAACGCATTTACATCAATTAGATTCTGAGTTCAAGTTATGTTTTTTTTTTTTTTTTTTTTGAAATCTCACACCGAGAAGGTCGGATTGGTTGGGACTTACGGAGATCAAACACTACATACATGGTTCGAATATCTATTCTCATAACACTAAAGAGAAAACTCCTTATACATACTTACAAAATATGTATAGTGAGACTCGAACCTTCTACCATTAACGTGCAACGGGAGATGCATGACAACTATACTAAGAGGGATGTGCAAGTTCAAGTTATGTTTCCTCCACTAATTTCCTAATTTATAATAGTTTGGAAAAAAAAAAAAAAATCCCTTAGAACTCTTTAAAATCATATTTTATGAAACTGCTTTTAGTAGATAAAAGCTTCACATTCAGAATCTGAACCAAACACACACAAGTGGCCAGAAAAAAGAGATGAGTTCCATAATTTCCATTATCAAATCTGTAGATTTCAAAAAAAAAAAAAAAAAAGAGTATCAAATATCTATAACATGAGTTCCATAATTTCCATTATCAGGGATGAGAGAAGAAATAGAAATACAAGGAAACCAATTTTTTAGGGCAAATTTCACAAGCATTCCTACATATTTCATATAATTGTACACATATGCAGCTTTTGTTCACAATTACACAAACATCCTATGTCGTCAATCGTCTTCTGTCAACCATAACCATTGACTATTTTTTCTCACAAACCCCTAGTTACGTATTTTATCTTTTATTTTATTATTGAAAAATTAATATTTAAAAAAAATAAAATTAAGTCGATCGTTATGTTCTCTCTCCCAATTTCCTTATTTTTTTTTCTTTCATTTTTCGTGCATTTTTAAAGCCCCAAACACCATCAATTTTGAGAATCCAAACACCATCTTTATCTTCAATCAACAAAAACCACAAATTTTTAAAAACCAGTCATATACATACGGTATACCCAAATCAAACAAACAAACACCAAATATCAAAGTTTGTGACCATAAATTATTCCCACTTTAATGACAACCGTGAAATGGAGAAAGCTCCAATTTTAAAGATGGAGTGTCTTCATCTTTGAAATGGAGCTTTCTCCACCTCAAGAAGGAGCGGAGCTTTATCACACATGGAACTCCACTCCATCTCAACCATCTCTCAAATGGAGCTTCCTTCATCTCCGATATGAAACGAAGCTCCATAACACAAATGGAGTGATGCTCTTTCTCTAAGATGGAGCTTTCTCCATCTTTGTTGCAATATCCCATATTGCTCATCAGGCCACAACGTAATATAAGCTAGATTAGGCTAGATTAAGAAAGATCTAGTCCTTAAAGTTTTAATATTTTATTATTTAACAGTTAATTAGATTCACCCTTTTCAATACATTAAAAAATTTAAAATAAATAAAACACATAAGGAATGGACCAATTTACCCTTTCCCGTTAACTCTTAATAGCTACTCACTAGCAGCAAATGATGTTTGTGCAATTATGGGATATATGTGTGAAATTAAATCAAATGTTTGGGGAATTTGTGTAATTTGCATTTTTTTTTTTTTTTTTTTTTTTTTTTATAATTGCCAATATTCGCTCGCCACTTTGGTGGTTTTTGCAATGGTGGTGAATTCCTTATCAATGGAGACATCAAGATCCATTCTCTAATTTTTTTAATTATTTTTTTTAATTTCCTCAATTGAGAACAAAATGTAAAAACTTAATATATATATATATATATATATATATATATTCAATATAATTCTTACCTATATATTTAAACAACGGTCGCTTCAACCGCGGTGCTTGTAAATTGAGTATATATTCATGATATTATTATTTTTATGAGAATATAAAATTATCATGTATTTATAATTGCAGTTTCTTTTGATATGTTGTGTGTATGGATCTAATGACTCTCAGGTTGGCGGCTTGGATGTTACCAATGTTGAAAGCTTTTAAAAAAATCCTAGTCCCGGATTAATAGATATCGTATGTTGTGTGTATGGATCTTGACAAAAATTAGAATGCTAATTCTAGGCATTATATATTTATATGCATCTAAGCACTAAAATTATTACTATTATTTTAGTTTTTGTATATTTCAATTGTTTGTTTATAACAACTTGTTTTGTGAAAGACAACCAAAAAATGCAAATACATTTCAGCTATTAGATCACTCTAATGAGTAATGTCTAAATTTTCAAGGTCTCTACGTGTGTATGGGTCAAAAATGTTCACTCTGCATTAATTTCAACACACGTAAACTCTAAAAATACGAATCACACAAGTAATAAAATACAATTGTCAAAATCATATAATTCGTATAGAAAAACAAACAAAACTATAACTTTTAATATTTATCTTATTTTTCTTTTGTTTGGTTAACTTTATATGCTCGTAATTTGATAATTATTGAGTTACAAAGCATTTATAGGTAATGAAAGGCCAAATTTTCACATACATAATTTCTTTTTTCATGGCTAGGCCCAACTGAGTACAACCCAACCTATATATGGCTCTGCCTATGGTGAAGGTAAAGATGACATCATTTTTTTAAAATCAAATTCTTGATTTTGAAAAGAGAATTTGAACTTGAAACCTCAACCTTGTTGAGAGTTATGGTACCGATATTTATATATCCATACCCGAAGCCGGTTAAAAGACAACCGGGTGTTACTTGGAAGACCAGCCCGGCCTGGCCCAGTCAAGTATGGTTATTAATCTGTAATAGGGGACTCATAGGAAGTAGTTTTGGAGTTTAAGACAAAATTATTCGATTAGTAGTAAAGAAATTAAAATGTAGATCAAAATTAAATCAAAGAAAATGGTAATGAAGTCTTGCCATGAATTTTAGAGACGGCTCTTCGTATCCTTTTTTCGCATCCTTCGCAATCCATGTGTACCAAAAGCTCTACAATCTATATATATCAAACCAATTAAAATTAAATTAAATACAAAAAATGAAAGGGAAAGTAAATGCATGTAGAATTAAGAAGCACTTACGGACATGGCATTGCATAAATCAGTCTTGGCAGAGCGCCAACCAAACATGTTGAGATTGAGTTTTGATGACTTGCACCAGCTGATGAAATGTGCTTTCTACACACAAATATATAAGGCCGGGCCTCACAAAGCTATATCTGCCTTCTTGAGTTCTTGTGTTTGCTGAAAATGATGCTAGTCAATGGGAATATATACTCGAGATCTTTTTTTTTGGCTGTGAACTGCATTCTGCAAAAGCATTTTATTCAGACATATAGCGGTCCGTTGTTGATATAATTGTTCTCTTCTCTTCCACTCTCAATCAATCTTAAAAATTTAGATGCCTCAAGTTCTTGCCGCCTATGCCCTAGGATATGAGCTAGACGCGCGTATGTTCATTCAATCCAAATACGTGATATTATATATATAAAAGTAATATTTGGGTGTCTAAAAAATTTATATGTGACCCATGAATTGTCAATATCATATTAATCATGAAATTATGTGATGAGTGATTGTGATTAGATAAAAAATAAAAATAAGTAAAATCTTATTCTTCACGTAATTATAAATTATAGTTAGATTTTAGAGAACTTAAAATAATATATATATATATATATATATATATATATATATTTTACACTTGTTTTTTTTATTATTGATTGAACATATTGGTTGCCAGTTGAGCAACTTTTTGTTGGGCAATGGGATAATGATCGAGAATATTAGCAAGCAGGTTCATTATTGTTGTGGCTTCTCCGGAATAGATTGCTTTCATCATATCTTCTCTTCCCTCAAGCATATGCTTATAAGCGCTACTTGACCGATCAGTGGTTTCTACATTCTTTTCCTTTTCGTTTTCTTTTATATTTGATAAGCGAATATTGTAAGCAGTGGTGAAACCATCTTATGATGTTTTGACGTGGGGGTTATCATCCATAAGTCCACAATAATTTTAAGATTTATTTAAATTTTATCATACTTTTTTGTTATTTATATTTTTCTATCAAAACTGGTCTCTCAATCCTTCAAAATTTAAATTTTTTCGCTCAGTAGGGGTGTAGTGGGAGGTACGTTTGGTGTTGGGAAAGATGAATGCTAACGAAGTTGCAAACCTTTGCGCGGCTTTGTCATTGAAAGATAAAGAGGGGCCGTTAATGGCACTAAAAGTAGATCCGAAGGAAGATGGCCAAAAACGTATGACTTATAGATTGGTGGGAAAATTTCTATCAAACAAGCTGGTTAACCGTGATGCGTTTATTAACCTTATTCCAAAAATATGGCGTACTATGGAGGAATTCGAGATTGAAGTTGTTTCAGGAAACACTTATTCCTTTACGTTTAGGAATATTGATGATAACCGGATGGTGCTTCAGGGGGGACCATGGAGCTTTGATAAGGCACTTCTTGTATTGGAAGAACCGAAAGGGAAAGGGGATATTGTGGGAATGAGTTTCAATAAAGTGGTGTTTTGGGTTCAAATTCACAATGTTCCTTTGATTTGCATGACTAGAGATATTGGTTTATTTCTAGGACGCATGATCGGAGAAGTGAGGGAGATAGATGGGGATTGTGTGGGGAATTATATTCGAGTTAGAGTGGTTATTAATGTTGATCAGCCTCTCCGTCGGATTCTACGGGTTGATATGTTGAGGGATGGTGTGGAGTCAATGATGTTATTACGATACGAAAAACTACCTTATCACTGTTTTAGGTGTGGCCAGTTGGGCCATGTTGTCTGGGACTATTCGGTGGAGAAGGAGAAGAATTTAGATGGTCCGAAAAATTACGATTTGTTGTATGGAGCTTGGCTCAAGGCGTCGAGTCCTATTAAGAAGGGTTTTCTTGGAAATAAAAGCAAAGGCTTTAATGGTGGCAGTGGTCCTCTGGGTGTGGAAAAGGTTACTATGGCTAATTCGGTGCAACTTCCAAAGGTGGTCCTGATAAGAAGCACGAGAAGAGATGAAGGCAAGTCAGTGGCCGTGGATATTCCGGTCAAGATTGTGGCAGAGAAGTGCAAGGGGGTCCAAAGTCCAAATTTTGAATTTCAATCACAAGAATCTCGGATGGGCGATATTCGTGGGATTAGTAAGGGAGTTGTGGCTGTTAGCAAAAAGCTAGGATTTTCTCTTAATCCCGAAATCCTACAGAAACCGAATCTGGATGAAGTAACTAAGGCGGATGTCTTGGACCCCTCATCTGATGTTAGTAGTTGCATGCAGGTCAAGTCATCTGGTGGCGGTAGAGATTTTGTGAATATTAACTTTCCAAACAATCAGGAGGCTTGTGTTGGTAAGGGGGTGGATCGCGAGAATGGGCTACAACAGCCTCAGTACGACAATGTTAAAAATGGAATGAGCTTTAAAATAGGGCCTGATAGTGGGTCAAATGGAATGGACGTGGATGTGGGTACTAATAATAATAAGAATAATGCTTTGCAGGATGGATTGTTGGGGTCAAATGTGAATGGGCTAGGTTCTTCGGTGGGCCCGAAAACTGGAAAATGGAAGAGGTGGGCAAGAGATGGATCAAGACTGAACAATGAGCTGGGTTTGGAGGCCCAATTGGGCAAGAGAAGTTTGGTTAGTAATACTTCTGATGATGTTAAGCGAGCTAAGATAGTTTCTTGTGGTGAAGATTCTTCTGAGTTCTCCGAATGTTTATCGATGAGTTGACCTTCCTCGGCTCGCCGATCGCAATGAAACTCTTAGTGTGGAACGTCCGTGGATTGGGAAGTTCGCGGGCGTTCCAAGTGTTGCTTAGGCTTAAACAGTTGTATAAGCCTAACCTTTTCTTTTTAATGGAAACAAAAGTTAATAAGGTTCGCATGGAATGGATTCGGGTTAAATTAGGTTTTGTTGGGAAACTTGTGGTTGACAGTAATGGTAGTAAGGGGGGTCTTTGTTTGTTTTGGGATGATACTGCTGATGTTGAGTTATTGTCCTATTCTAATTTTCACATTGATGTGAAAATTCTAGTCCAAAGAGAATTGGCTTGGAGGTTTTCGGGTTTGTATGGTAGTCCAGAAATGGCTTAACGTCATAATAACTGGACGCTGTTACGTAGATTACATGGTTTGTCCTCTATTCCCTGGCTCTATGCAGGTGATTTTAATGAGATTCTAGAGGAGTCTGAAAAGGTTGGTGGGATTCCACGGTCTCATGGTGTGATGGAAGCTTTTCGGGCAGCTTTGGATGACTGTGAGCTTCAGGATTTGGGATTTTCAGGTCTGGAGTTTACATGGTCTAATAAGAGAGATGGTTTTGAGATTATTCTTGAAAGGCTTAATAGGTTTGTTTGTGATTTTCAGTGGTGTAATATGTTCTCGACTGCTGAAGTTAATCATCTTGAATTTTGGAGGTCAGATCACCGGCCTATTTTGCTGGATACCCCTTCTATTTTGGTGCCGTGTGGGATTCATTCGAGAAGGTTGAAGCGGTGTTTTCAGTTTAAGGACTGCTGGGCAACTTTAGAGGTTTGTGCTAATATTGTTCGTCAAGCTTGGGATGGTTAGGGAGGTTGTCAGAATATGCATGACTTGGCTTCCAAAATCCAAGTTTGCACCGAGCAGCTTTCGGTTGTTTATGGCCAAAATCGTAAGCGTATGAAGGAAGAAATTGCTAGGAAACAGGAGGAGCTGCATTGGGCCTCTTCCACGATTAAGCAAGGGGACTAGATAGAGATTCGTAAGATTGAAGATGACTTGAATAGGCTGCTAGATAAAGAAGAGATGTATTGGAGGCAGAAGGCTCGTGAAAATTGGCTGCAAGGTGGGGATAAGAATATGAGCTATTTCCATGCGCAGACTTCAATGAAACGATCGAGGAATATGATAGTTGGGCTACTTGATGTTAACGGGAATTGGAGAACCGACAGTTTGGAGATGTCAGCTGTGGTGGAGGATTATTTCGTTGATATTTTCCGGTTAAGTCAGCCGTCCAATGCTGCGTTGAGCAAGGTTCTGGATTGTGTTCAGCCTTGCTTGCCAACGAATAAGGGTGCTTTTCTTGACTATCCTTTTATTGCTAAAGAGATTAAGGGGCGGCTTTTGATATGTCTCCTATGAAAGCTCTTGGGTTGGATGGCTTTCCTGCTCAATTTTACCAAAAATTTTGGCCTATGGTAGGAGCCAACGTCACTATGGCCTGTCTTGAGGTTCTTAATCATAGTGCTAGTTTGATGGAGGTTAATGAGACTCTGGTTATTTTGATCCCCAAGGTTAAAAAGGTGGAGAGATTATCTGATTTCCGTCCCATAAGCCTATGCAATGTTATTTATAAGATTGTGGCTAAAACTTTAGCTAATCGGTTTCGGATGGTTCTTAATGATGTCATTTCTGATACCCAAAGCGCTTTTATCCCAGGTTGCTTGATTTATGACAATGTGATAGTAGGGTTCGAGTGTATGCATGCTCGCATTGATTTATGACAATGCGATAGTAGGGTTCGAGTGTATGCATGCTCTCAAGAGAAGGAAAAAGGGGAGGAAGGGGGCTATGTCGATTAAACTTAATATGTCCAAAGCATATGATCAGGTTGAGTGGAATTTTTTGTCTGGTTTGCTTGATAGGTTGGGTTTTTCGGAGGCTTGGATTGACAGAATAATAAGGTGTGTGAAATCTGTCTCTTTCTCGTTTTTATTAATGGGGAGGTTTGTGGTTATCTGAAGCCTTCTCGGGGCCTGAGACAAGGGGATCCTCTATTTCCCTATTTATTTCTTATTGGTGCGGAAGGATTATCTAGGTTGTTTTATAGTTCAGAGGTTTGTAAGGAGTTGGCTGGTTTCCAGTGTAGTGGGGGAGGGGAGGGGAAGGGAGGGGGGGGGGGGGGGGGGGGGGGGGTGGGCTAAAATCACTCATCTGTTCTTTGCTGACGATAGTATGTTATTTATGAAAGCTTCTGAGAAGGATTGCCACAGTATTAAGATTATCCTTGATTGTTATGCGAAAGCTTCAGGTCAGGTGGTTAATTTTCAAAAGTCTGCCCTCTGTGTTAGTAGAAGAGTCACGAGAGTCAAGGCTGAGGCTTTAGCTGGTATTCTGGGAGTTCAGTTGGTGGATTGCCATAAGCGTTACTTGGGGCTTCCTTGCTTTGCTGAAAAGAATAAGAGGGATCTCTTTGCCAATATCTGTAATAGGGTGTGGGATAGAGTGAAAGGCTGCCAAAATAAATTCTTTTTGTCTGGTGGGAAGGAGGTGCTGCTTAAGGCAGTTGTTCAATCTATTCCGGTGTATTCTATGTCCATGTTTAGATTACCTAAGTCTCTCATTGATAAGCTTCATAGGCTCAGCTCTAGATTCTGGCGGGGTTCGAATGGGGATAAGAAGAAGATTCACTGGGTTAATTGGAGGCAGTTGTGTCAGAGTAAAGATTTCGGTGGGTTAGGTTTTTGTGAGCTTGATGTTTTCAATCAAGCAATAGTTGCTAAGCAAGTTTGGAGAATCTATCATAATCCTGGATCCCTTGCTGCTCGTGTGCTCAAGCATTGTTAATTCCCTAAGACTTCGATTCTCCGGGCTGAGGTTGGTTCATCTAGCTCTTTCTTATGGCGGAGTTTCTTATGGGACAGAGAGCTGGTAGAGAAAGGCTCTAGGTGAAGGGTTGGTACGGGCAATTCCGTTCTTGTCTACCAGGATCGGTGGATTCCCCATCCTTCGTCCTTTAAAGTGTACTCCCCTTTGGTTCTTAATGGTGGTTGTCTGGTTAGCGAGCTGAAGCTCCCTTCTAAGAGATGGAATAAGGATTTTATCCTTAATTCTTTCCTTCCGGATGATGTGTTTGCCATTCTCAGTATCCCGTGTTCTTTGTCAAATTGGGTGGATTCTCTTTGTTGGCATCCTGAGAAGATGGGTAATTTTTCAGTCAAATCTGTTTACCATCTTGGCTGTTTGATTTCTACGGTCTCTGGTGCGTCTGGGTCGGGGTTGGGGAGCTCTGAGTCTTGGTGAAAATATCTTTGGCGTATGAAGATGCCAGCTAAGGTTAAATTGCATATCTAGAGAGCTTGCAAAAATTGTTTACCAGTGATGGATGTTTTAGCCAAACGTAGTCTTTATATGGACTGCAGGTGTAATTTTTGTGGGAGTAGATCGGAGTCAATTATTCATGCTTTATGGAAGTGTCCTACTTTGAAGATTGTTAGGAGCCATTTTGGGAAGCTCAGGAACCTTAATATTACGGAGAGGCTAAGTTTTTTGGATTTCATTTGTAGCTGCAAGTCTATTTTGCTTCCTGAGGAAATGGAGATCCTGTGCATTGTTTTGTGGCGTAACTGGTTTAAAAGGAATGCTGTTGTCTATAATTCCCCTCCTGTGCTTGTGAACGACATTTTCTTATGGGCTGAGTCTTTCTTGGTTGATTTCAAGACAGCTAACACTACTACTGGTGGTCTTTCTGTTGAGCGTGGGTTGGTTGGGCAATCTTGGAGGCCTCCGGATGAGGGAATGTTTAAAATTAATTCAGATGTTGCCACTGATAATGTTCGTAATAGGACTGGAACTGGGGCAATTATTTGTGATTCCAGGGGTCTGGTTATGGCCTCTTGTGCTCAAATGTATCCGGCTTGTCTTCCTCCAACTATGTCTGAAGCGCTGGCGATCTTCCATGGTCTTCTTCTAGCTGTGGAGACTGGATTATGGCCTTGCATTGTTGAATCGGATTCCCAGCTGGTGGTGTCTTTGATTAATTCTGGTTCTACTCTTATGGCTGAGATTGGTTTATTAATTGATGATATTTTAGATCTTTTAAAGAGTAATGTTGGGGGCTTTGTTTGCTTTATTTCTAGAAAAGCTAATATGGTGGTGTTTCTTTTGTTTTAGATAATTTTTGGATGGAGGAGGTTCCACCTAGTGTGGCTTCGATTGTTCTGAGGGAAATCCCAGTTCTGCTGTAATCCTTTCTTTAGTTCTATGAAATTTGTCTTCTTTTCAAAAAAAAAAAAAAAAAGTTTATATTGTTTAACACTTTCCCTTCAATATCTTACATTGATCAAAAGCTTATTACTTCTATTATTTATGTATAGTAGAAATTTTATGCTCGCTAGTTTATTTTAGGGATAATTACCCCGGTGGCCATCAACTTATGCCACCACTATCAAAATAGTCACTAGATAGTGAAATGGATGGAAAGTGGCCATTTTTGGCAAACATTGTTACACTAATGGCCATTCCATCCAATTCCATCAATTTCCATCCAATTCCATCCAATAAGTGGCATTTTGGTAAATATGAGAATGACATTAATTTATTTTAGATATTTTTTGGAAATCAATTTTTTTTTTTGTTTTTTGAAACAAATAATTATATTTAGTGTGTACATATACATATAGCATATCTCATATATATATATATATATATATATACATATATATTTCTTTTCAACTTATCTCAAATATATTTTTTAGAATTTTTAGATTTTGTAACCTTAATCTTTTAAAAAAATAAAATAAATATATATATATATATATATATATATATATATATATATATATATATACAGTGCTGATCAAGTCAGGATGCCCTGATGAATGGATTGTACGGATATTGAAATCTAGCCATACGTTTAATCTGATGGTTATATTAGGATCTTGGAAATGGTGAAAAAAAGATAACGTGTCAATTTTTTTTACTCCAAAAGTCAGCTCAACAGTTACTCTCTCTCTCTCTCACCGTGTCTTCCGACTCTTCTCCAACAACCCCACTCCTTGGTTTCTATCACCATTTTCTTCCTCTCTCTGTAAAAAAAAACAAAAGCTCCATAATATTTTTCACCATTTTTGCCCTCTGTGAAAGCTTGGAGTTTGTGTTCTGGCTGAAATTCTAACCTCAGAGGTAAACATTCTCTATATTTTATCTTTTTTATTAGATTTTTTTTTTCTTGGTATGAATACTTGCCTAATGTTCTCTTGCACACCGTCTGTCTTCCCCAATTCGCCATTTGTGTCCTCTGTGAAAGCTTGGAGTCATTTTGTTTTTTTTTTTTTTTTTCCAGAGATGAAATTTCTTTTGTGAAAGCTTCTTTTTCCAGAAATGAGATTTGTCACCATTTTGTGTTTCGTCTGCTATAAACTTTAGACTTCTCAGCTCCCTATTAAAAGCTTCAATTTTTAACCATTTTTTTCCTCTGCGAAACTACTTCTAGACTTTTCTTCAAAAAACAAAATCTAGACTTCTCTCTATTAAATCTAGATTTGATTAGTGGCTGTTTTGAGCCGACGATCGATTGTTAGTTTTCAAATTGAAATTCCTAACATTTAAGGTAAATGTCAGGTATATATATTTTGTTTTTTATTTTCGAATTATTGTTCTTCTTTCCATGATGTGTTGGGGATATTGTAGTTTCTGGAAGTTGTTTTGATGAGTTTAACTCTTAATGTAGGATGACAGACATATATATATATAAATTAACAAAACGTAGTTAATATATATAAGTTGTAGAAGCCATCTAGAACACCAATGTCTACTTGCAAGAATCCATGCCTAATGTTCTCTGCATTCATTTTACTAATGAAATAAATAATGATACAAAACAAATTGCTAATATAATAAGTACACAAGTTTTTGCGATAGTACTGTCAGAATGCAATAAAGTAGACTATTATGATTATGTTAAGTGATTTTTTTTTTCTTCAGATTTAATGAAATGAGTGATATGCACAATGAAAATTGTGTTCAATCTGAAGGACTTCAGGAACTATTATGGGGATCAAGTTCTAGTTACATACCTCAAGTGAAACCAGAATGCAAGCCGAAGTTAGACCAAGAATTTACATTAATAGATGATGTGCACGAGTTTTACAATCAATATGCAAAGGAGGCAGGTTTTAGTGTCAGAAGTAATTCTACTAGAAAGAATAAAGATACCGATGAAATTTTGAGGAAAGAATATGTGTGTTCCAAAGAAGGAATGTCGTCTCAAGGAGTTGCGAGTGAAAACAAAAGGCGTAGAGGGATAACTCGTGAGAATTGCAATGCAAAACTTGCTGTTGTAAGGACAAAAATTGGCACATACAAAGTCAGTGTATTTGTAGAGGATCATAGTCATCCATTGACATCTCCTAGAAAAGTACATTTATTAAGGTCTCATAGGAATATGTCATTATCACAAAAATCATTGTCCCAACAATTATCAGATGTGAATATACCTACATGGCAACAGGTTAGTTTCCTTGAATTGCAAGCAGGGGGTATAGAAAATATGGGATGTATAGAGAGAGATTTTTATAATCACCAGAGAAATATGCGTAAGGAGTTGGAGGGACATGATGCTGATTTGTTGTATGAGCATTTTGTATCAAAGCAAGAAAAAAATCCTGCATTTTATTTTACAATAAAGAAATGTCAAGAAGATCGTCTAACTCACTGTTTTTGGGCTGATGCAAAATCGAGAAGTGCTTATAAGTATTTCGGTGATGTTGTAGTATTCGATAGTACTTACAACACAAATCGATATGGTATGATATTTGCTCCTTTCATAGGTGTCAATAATCATGGGCAAACAATAATTCTTGCATGTTCATTACTTAGTGATGAAACTAGTGACTCTTTTGTGTGGCTATTGGAACAATTCAAGAAAAATATGCCCGGCGGACCACCCAAAATGATCATTACTGACCAAGATCCAGCTATGACAAAAGCTATTTCCCAAGCTCTTCCAGATACATTTCACAGGTATTGTATCTGGCATATCTTAAACAAATTTTCAGAAAAGTTGGATGCCGTGGTTTATAAGTATTACTATAAATATTTTCAAAAATGCATATGGGAATCTTGCACCAAGGAGGAGTTTGATTCAACATGGATGACAATCATCAGCAAAAGTAAGTTGGTTGATAATGGGTGGCTTCAATCCATATACGAAATCCGTTCAAAATGGGTTCCGGTATATGTGAACCACGTTTTCTCTGCTGGTATGTCAAGTAGTCAACGAGTTGCAAGCTCTCATGCATTCTTCAAGCGATTTGTTTCCAAAAGAAATTCATTACTGGACTTTATAACACGGTTTAATAGGGCAATTGCACGGCAACGTCGTGAGGAGTTAATTGCTGATCATGTTGACGTCAATGAGAAGCCAATGTTGAAAATGCCGAATTTGATTGAGAAGCAAATGGCTGAAACTTATACACGTAAGATTTTTTATACATTTCAACAAGAATTATGGAACAGTTTCTTTTATGATATTGAACTTGTTAGGGAGAATGGTGATCATTTTGTGTATATAGTTAAAAAGCAAGATGAAAGTAGTTGTCGAGTAAGAGAAATTGTGTTTAAAAAAGAGTTAGATTTCACATCTTGTAGTTGTAAAAAGTTTGAGAGTGAAGGAATTCCGTGTCGACACATTTTGGCATATTTGAATCATATGCAAGTAAGATCTTTGCCAAATCAATATATTTTGAAGAGATGGACTCAAACTGCAAAATGCAATAAAGTCATAGATGAAGATGGCTTGGAGATTAATGATTTTTCCGATAAATCATTTATGGTGAGGCGTATGAGATTGTTCCAACTTGCTACATATGTTATTGACAAGGCAGCATGTACTGAAGATGCAAGCAAGATCTTGGAGGATATTTTGAACAATGCAATACTGGATAATAAATCAACATTGGGTTCTAGAGGTTCTGGAGGAGTTTCTGAAAGAAATAATATAGTGCAACATGTTTACAATGAACCTCTTGCTATAAGGGCTAAAGGGTGCGGTAAAAGATTAAAAGGAGGAAAAGAGAAGGCAAAAAATATGGCGAATGATAGAGGTAGGCGATGCAATGGATGTGGAAAAGTGGGACAAGCACATGATAAAAGAAATTGTCCGATACTCAATAATAGGTATGAATGTGACACACTCAACAACACTTTATATATTTTGATATGTTTAAATCTTGCAAATATTAAACTTTTTTTTTATTCGATTGCTATTTTATGTATTATAATGTATTATTTGTCTCAAATGTAGTGGTTCAGTTTGCAACAATGACAATACAAATTTGACAGCTGAAGATGAAGATAGTATTTCCTCTGCTGCAAGTAATCCTTTTACTTATGTATCACTTGTTTGTTACAATGAATATGTTGATTTAGTGATATATATATGTATATACATTTTCTGTTTTGCAGATTAGCACATTTTTCTACTCATGTTGAGGCTATTTTTTCACTGGGAAGCAAGATAATTATGATGACATGCACTATTGGAATTGAACTTCATTTGCTATTTATCTTTGAATTTTTTTATGGCTTGGCCTGCACTATTGGAATTGAACTTCATTTGCTTTTTATCTTTGAATATTTGACGGCTTGTAAAAGTTGAATTCGTTTGCAATTATATTTGCTATTTTTCTTTCAATTTTTTATGACTCATAAGGAGTTGAACTTGTTTACATCATTTGTTTTTTATCTTTCAATTCTTAATGGGTTGTAATCAAACTCGTATGCTTTTTATCTTTCAATATTTATAATTTGTTCTCGGGGTTGATTCGTTATTGAATTCCTAAATTGACTATTTTTCAAGTGCATCTATACAGGACATTTCAGCGGCTATATATTTCGAAATTTCAGCGGATGAAATGTACAAGCCAAGAAGCAAAAGTCATAATGCTAAATTTTTCTAAATGATTTCGCTTGCAAACCTTCAAATGATAGCCACATAAAATGATTGTTTGACGGTGGCTTTCCAATCTCATGGCTATGCCTTCTCTACAAAATTTCAACTTTGATAAATATCCCCATAAAGTTTAAGGAGGCCTATATAATGATTGGAATTTATTCCAATGTGAAAACCATGTAAGAAAAAATCCACTGTGAAATACAATGCCAAGGTTTCAACTTCGATTAAGTTGCAGTGATTATTAAAAATTTTGTAAACAATAAAAATCAGCAAAAGACAATGTTCAGATTCATGAATACATTTTCTTTTGAACTATACATGGTAGGCAATCGATGTTCCCATGAACAAAATAAGAATGCTTCTCAAAAAGCTTCTCCCTTGCAAAGACTCTTGGTATGAATGGTTGTTTCATGTCTGTAAATTCTTGGTCTAACTTCGGCTTGCATTCTGGTTTCACTTGAGGTATGTAACTAGAACTTGATCCCCATAATAGTTCCTGAAGTCCTTCAGATTGAACACAATTTTCATTGTACATATCACTCATTTCATTAAATCTGAAGAAAAAAAAAATCACTTAACATAATCATAATAGTCTACTTTATTGCATTCTGACAGTACTATCGCAAAAACTTGTGTACTTATTATATTAGCAATTTGTTTTGTATCATTATTTATTTCATTAGTAAAATGAATGCAGAGAACATTAGGCATGGATTCTTGCAAGTAGACATTGGTGTTCTAGATGGCTTCTACAACTTATATATATTAACTACGTTTTGTTAATTTATATATATATATGTCTGTCATCCTACATTAAGAGTTAAACTCATCAAAACAACTTCCAGAAACTACAATATCCCCAACACATCATGGAAAGAAGAACAATAATTCGAAAATAAAAAAACAAAATATATATACCTGACATTTACCTTAAATGTTAGGAATTTCAATTTGAAAACTAACAATCGATCGTTGGCTCAAAACAGCCACTAATCAAATCTAGATTTAATAGAGAGAAGTCTAGATTTTTGTTTTTTGAAGAAAAGTCTAGAAGTAGTTTCGCAGATGAAAAAAATGGTTAAAAATTGAAGCTTTTAATAGGGAGCTGAGAAGTCTAAAGTTTTATAGCAGACGAAACAAAAAATGGTGACAAATCTCATTTCTGGAAAAAGAAGCTTTCACAAAAGAAATTTCATCTCTGGAAAAAAAAAAAAAAAAAACAAAATGACTCCAAGCTTTCACAGAGGACACAAATGGCGAATTGGGGAAGACAGACGGTGTGCAAGAGAACATTAGGCAAGTATTCATACCAAGAAAAAAAAAATCTAATAAAAAAGATAAAATATAGAGAATGTTTACCTCTGAGGTTAGAATTTCAGCCAGAACACAAACTCCAAGCTTTCACAGAGGGCAAAAATGGTGAAAAATATTATGGAGCTTTTGTTTTTTTTTACAGAGAGAGGAAGAAAATGGTGATAGAAACCAAGGAGTGGGGTTGTTGGAGAAGAGTCAGAAGACACGGTGAGAGAGAGAGAGAGTAACTGTTGAGCTGACTTTTGGAGTAAAAAAAATTGACACGTTATCTTTTTTTCACCATTTCCAAGATCCTAATATAACCATCAGATTAAACGTATGGCTAGATTTCAATATCCGTACAATCCATTCATCAGGGCATCCTGACTTGATCAGCACTGTATATATATATATATATATATATATATATCTTTTCAACTTATCTCAAATATGTTTTTTAGATTTTTTTATTTTATTTTATAGCCTTAATCTTCTCAAAAAAGAATATATATATATATATATATTTCTTTTCAACTTATCTCAAATATATTTTTTAGAATTTTTAGATTTTGTAGCCTTAATCTTCTAAAAAAAAAAATACATATATGTATACACACACACACACACACACACACACACACACACATATATATATATATATATATGTTTGAGATATGCTATACGTATATACACACTAAATATAATTATTTGTTTCAAAAAACAAAAGAAAAAATTGATTTCCAAAAAACATCTAAAATAAATTAATGTCATCCCCTTATTTACCGAAATGCCATTCATTGGATGGAATTGGATGGAATGGCCATTAGTGTAACAATGTTTGCCAAAAATGACCATTTTCCATCCATTTCCACATTTGGTGGCCATTTTGATAGTGGTGGCAAAAGTTGATGGCCACTAGGGTAATTACCCCTTTATTTTATTTCTTTTGTTTTTAATTATTTTGATATGCTCAACTGTTTGTATTCTATTAATGTTCTGAATATCCTTTTATAATTTTGGTGACCTTTTTAACAGATTTTTCCACTTTTATGCTTGCAATTATTTTATTTCAATTTTCTTTTATATACCACATGTGATGATCGCGACACGAACGGTAACAATGCCAAGTTGAGCACTTTTCACCACGGGACCACATTGAGCGGTGTAGGTATTCTTGATAAATATAGATAAGGTTTTAATATTGTATTGAATTGAATTACAAATAAAAAAGAATTGGACAAAACCCCTTACACCTGTGCCACAAGGTTATGAGTTCGAGTCCTCCTCCTCCCAGAAGAACCCAAAATTTATGTAATATTTCAAAAAAAAAAAAAAAAAAAAAAAAAATTTGAACAAAAACTGAGATAATAAGTCCTTCACACCCACATTTTGATATTGTGGGTTCCTCCCCAAATCTTAAATTTTTATTTTAGAAAGAAAAATAAAGAGAATTTTGTTAAATAATAATTGGGGTATAATTATTTTTTTTAAAAAAATGTAAAAAGATAACAATGGAATAATTCAAAAAAAAAAAAAAAAAAAACCCGAATAATGCTATACAATTCAAATGCCTTCCTCAATCACTTACTCACCATTTTTTTGGAAGAATTGTAAATAACCCCCTAACGTTTGATCAAATGCCAAATCAAACCCTTTGGTTTAAACAATTAAAGGGAAATTATTATTTTCCCCCCTGAGGTATACCCTATTGTTAATACGAGGATAGGGTTTGGGCTTATTGGCCGGTCTCCCCCCTAAAATCAAACTTATGGTAACTGTCCCCCTTCTGGCACACTTTTCATCCGGTCAATGTATTTTATACCCCCTTTGACTGCTAAATGAGAAGGAAATGACTATTTTATCCTTCAGTTAAGTCTATATAATTACCATTTAACCCTCAAAATATCAATTAAATAAAAATATATTAAAAAAAACAGAAAACGAAAAATAAAATAAAAAAACAATTGAAAAAAAAAAAAGATGGATCTCTACCGTCCATCTTTGAGATGGATGGTGGAGATTCTCTTTTTATTTTTATTTAATTTTAAAAATAGAAATTAAAAATAAAAAAATTTAAAAACAAATTTGTTTTTATCTCTTTATAAAAAAAAAATTCAAAAAAATTTAAAAATAAAAAAGAATTTAAAAACAAAAGAATTAAAAAGAATTAAAAAAAATTAGATCATCATCATCGTGATCATCATCTCCAACACCCATCTCCATCTTCTCCACCAGATCAACAAAAAAATTTTAAAAAAAAATTCTTCTGGTTCGTTGTTTCATCAAGCAACCCAACAACATTTCATCATCATCATCAACAAACCAGATGCCACCACCACCTTAAAATCCAACCAAAATCAATTTAAAATCAAACCTAAATCAATTCGAAATCAAACCGAAATCAATCACAAACACACCACAACCATCAACCACTTCCGAACCAAACCACGCACACCCATTGTCAAGCACCAACACCAACCCAGGAACAAATCCACGCCGCCACTACCTTCAAACCACCAACAAATCCATGCCGTGAATAAGAAAGGGATGGATTCTGGGTTAAAGGAAAGAGAAACGAAGATTGGAGGTGGTTGATGGTCGATTTGGATTTGGATTTGGGTTTCGATTGGCGGTGATTTGGGTTTCAATCGGCAGCAAGATCGGAGGTGGTTGATGGTCGATTTGGATTTGGGTTTCAATTAGCGGTGATTTGGGTTTCAATCGGCGGCGATTTGGATTTCGATCGGCGTTGGTGGTTGATTTTAAATCGAACCCAGATCCAGTTCGAACGAGATGATGGTTTGGTGGTGGTGTGTGCGTGAGAGAGATGGTTGTGGTCTGAATACAGTGAGAGAGATGGTGGTGGTGGTATGTGAGACAAAGATGGTGGTGGTTGGGTGGCTAGGGTTTGAGAGAGAAGAAGAATGATGATGATGAATGAATGTGTGTGGTCGTTGGTTGGAGAGAGAAGAAGAATTTTGATATTATTATTATTATTATTATTATTATTATTATTAAATTTAAATAACAAAATAAAAAAGAGACGGTCAATGACATTAATGCCCTTCCATTTAATGGTCAAAGGGGCATAAAATACATTGACTAGATGAAAAATGTGCCAGAAGGGGGACAGTTACCATAAATTTGATTTTAGGGGGGAGACCGGCCAATAAGCCCAAACCCTGTCCTCGTCTTAACAATAGGGTATACCTCAGGGGGGAAAATAATAATATCCCACAATTAAACAATCATAGAAAAACCTCCTACCATTTGTTGACAATCAGTTGACTTTAATTAAATCTGGGCTAATTAAACAAACATCTCCTCACACTTAATTTAATTGTTGATGAACAAAATTATTATTACTTGTTTATATAATATTTATTTTAAAAAAATAAATGGATGGAGGAGATATGATCATTTCCATTCATATAATCTCCACTATTGAAAAATATATATTTTTAAATAAATGTTTAAATATTAAAAAAAATAAAAACTGAAATCTCAATTTCTTAAAGATCTGGAAAGATATGCAAATCTCTCTCTACATTTTCTTAAATTGGAACAAACTTTAATATAATTATAATAATTTTGATGGTATAAAGATTGTGTGTGGGGTCCATGTTGGTGCAATGTGGTGATCGACATAGTCGATTAGAACTCCAAAAGCTTCAAATCAGACGGTCGTTTTGGACAATGGAGTCCGGTAGAGTTAAAGTCGAAGAGAGAAGAAGAACAAGGCCGTGTTTGGTGGTGGTGCACCACTGCCGACACCAAACTTGCAAATCGCTCCTCCGCCTGACAATCGCTCCTCCGTGCGAGGAGCAGATCGTTTGTCTGTGTGTTCTCCACCAATGGTGTTCTCCACCAATGGTGGAGTTGTTTAATAGACTTGTATTTTATTTATTTATTTATTTATTTATTTATTTATGGTGTTGATGATGATAGATTCTAAGTGTGATGAAAATATTTGATGGGTGATAACGATGAAGTTGGGTTGTAAAGTTTGATTTAAATATTGAACTTTTGGATTTTGTTCTTTGAATTGTTGGTGTTTGGAGGCCAAAAAATGAAGGTAGTTGGATTTTTTTTTTCCAGATTGAAGAAAAATGGTGTTTGATTGAAGATGATTTTTCTTTTCTCGATTTGAAGAAAATGTAGAGAGAGATTTGTAGATCTTTCTAGATCTCTCCCTAATCTTTTATTTTATATTATTAAATTTTTTATTTTTTTTAATTTACTTTCTAAACTGGTGGAGGTTTCGGTTTTTTTTTTAATATTTTAAAATTTGTTTTTTTTTTAAATTAAATTTTTATAAAAAAAATTATTTTTCAATGGTGGAGATCTGATGGATGGAGAAGATCATATCTCCTCCATCCATTTTTCTTTTAAATAAACAATTAATAAATATTATATAAATATGTAATAATAATTTTGTCCATCAAGTATTAAATTAATTGTGAGGGAATGTTGTGCAATTAGCCTAGATTTAATTAAAGTCATTTCACGGCCAACTAGCTGTCAACTAATGGTAGAGGTTTTTTTGCTGATTGTTTAAACCTCATGGTTTGATTTGGCATTTAATTAAAAGTCAAGAGGTTATTTACAATTCTACCAAAAATTATAGAAACTTAATAACTATTTATTATCAAATTGACAAGATGAGGTTAGCTCAATGGTAAACCTCTCATATCTGTATCCTTACAATAGTTTTTATTTATTTTTTTATATTGACTGAATAATTTATTCTTTTACAATTATTTATATTTTATCAAATGTGATAATTACTTTCTGAAAATCATTATGGAATTATACAAGCTTTTAATAATCTAATAGTTCATTAATTTTTGAACAATTTTTTTAGATGTAAATGAGTATAATATTAATTAATCGGAATTAAAAAAAAAATACATCAAAGAAAACGAGGTAAACATTGCATCAAAGATGAATCAAATATGTCATCTCGAAAAGAAAGTAATATTAAAAAAAAAAAAAAAGTTTTTATTAATTTACCACAACAAAGTAACAAGGTTGACCAAAAAAAAAAAAACCAAGGTTGACCAAATACAAGAACAACAATAAAGTTGAAAATTACTCGACCGACAAGGCGACAACTCAACCACACAGCGACGAAAACTACTAACGAAATCAAGATAGATGAAAGGACTATAAACAAGTTGGAGATATTGAAAGTCTTCACATCCTTCATCTTCATTATTTAGGTTTTTAATTAACATAAAGTCAAATAAAAAATTGACCGAACCATCATCGTTGCTATTACCTTCATCATCAGAATCTAAATCAATTACATATGGCACTCACGCAACAGGTTGATTTGGTTGAGCATCAGGAGCCCTTGGCCTCATGTTAACATTAGGCTGAATGGGTCGTTGTTGCAACCGTTGATGCAATCGTTGTCGCAACCATTGTTGCAATCGTTGTCGAAACCGTTGTCGCAATTGTTGTTGCAACCGTTGTCGCAACTGTTGTTGTAAGATTTGGTTTTCATTCCTGACCGGTACTAGAGCTTGAGGTGCTGGAATTGGTGCATGAATTAAAGGAGGTAGGAGAAGGAATCCAAGGTTCCTATTGGTTTCTTGGACTTGCAAATTGTTGTTCTGCAAGTTAAAGACTTGTAGTGATCTAGCGGGTGGGGCATTGAAAACATAATAGGGTTGTTGGAGGGGATTTTCATGGTTATTAGCATCATAGTGGTCTCTGAGAGCTGCTATGGTATAGAATACACGATGACATATCACACACCGGTTTGAGCTTTGATAATTTGGTAGAGGAGGGTTGAACCCATTACTCGAGTTCCAACCATAACTAGACATGGTTTCTAAGGAAATTGCAAAGAAACGAAGATGAAAATGATGAAAAGCAAAAACAGAATGAAATACAAAAGATAGGATGTGAGCTTTTTATAGTGGAGGAGTTCTTGCTTTTGCTAAGAAAAAGTTCGCAATACCATAAATTGTGCCATAATACACATTTATGGTAGCAAAGCAATATTTGGATAATAATTAATTTATAAAATTTATGTAAGTCTCGGTTAAGTTATTTACATGGATTTAGATGGATTTTAAAATTAAATTTATAAAAAAAAGGCCTATAACAAATCATGCCCAATCTTTATAGATTTTGATTGATTTGACTTTTATAATGTATAGAAATTAACAAAAAACAATTATCCAACAATCAGCATTGATAATTAAAATTAATAATTAAATAATTATTTAATATTTTATTTTAAAAAAATTTTAAAAATGAAACTATATGGTTTTTTTTCTAGGTTTCAGATTTCGGATACATTTATGTTTTCTAATAGATTATTTATTTATTTATTATTTATTTTTATCTTATTTTATAATTTTTTAGTTTATTTAAAATAAAAATAAAAGGTATTTTAGACTTTTTACACCTTTGACCATTGACTAATAGATCCTAACTAATGGTAGGGGATGTTTATGTAACATTTTTCAAATGTCAAGGGAAGTTTCTGAGTTCATGTTCAAAACTACCGGATTCATGTAATTTTATCAAACTTTGGGGGATGTTTGTGCAATTCCTTTATCTGTAATTTGTATGTTATTCTTTCAAGGGTTAATTGTACTAACATACCCTAATGTTTAGCAATATCACATGAATACTTTACTTTTTCATTTATTACACATATATACCCTTGACTAACGTTTGACTGGTTAAATGATAACAGTTAACCATCACTGAAGTTGGAAATGACCAGATTGCCCTACATGTTAATATTTCATTAGTTATTGTAATATGTTTCTTTAAATAAATGTTTTTTTTTAATTTTAAAAATAACTCTTTAAATAAAACAAAAATCAAATGGCAAAAAATAAATAAAATAAAAAAGGATGTGGATATTGCCACCCATAAATATGATAAGCGCGCGCGCACACACACACACCACACACACACACACACACACACACACACACATATATATATATATATATATATAAGTACACCCATGTCTAAAATTTAAAATTAAATCATTATTATAAACACTCATCTTAATATCAATAATACCCTTATTTAAATGAATGTATTCATTTTAATACATTTTATTTATAAACCTGCTTAAGTTATTAACACACCTAATTTCACAAATGATAAATTTTTTAGTTCTCTAGGCTCGAAAACACAAATAAAAACAAATTAATCTTTTGCTATTAGGCAAGGCTTGATGTTATAAATGTATGAGAACTCAGAAAGCAAAAAAAAAAAAAAAAAAGGAAAAGAAAAACATAATAAAAAAAAATAGCAATGAAGAAACAAAGTTATCTTCCAAAAAAAAAAAAAAAAAAGAGTTCTTCTAAGTTTTTAGATAAAAAATATATATAAAATCAAAAAGTTCACATCAATTTTAAACAAACGAAAAATCTTATGGGCATCACCTTCAAAAATCTCAGGATATTCATATATATATATATATATATATATATATATATATATATATATTGGATCATCTCCTGCATATTATGCTATTCAACAAGAAAAGGTCAAGATATAACCTAGTACTAATTATTTCTAAATTAGAGTTTATCATAAGTTTTTATTATTTTTATTATATATATATATATATAAGAAAGAGATATAGTTTAAGATATGAATGTAATTAATGGGTGTACATAGTATTTTGTTTATTTTTAATTAAACTAATTTGTCCTTATTGGTAAATTTCTTTTGAGATATTTTTGTAACTAAATTTTTTACTAAAGTATGGGTGTACTTATCATATTTATGGATGTCAATATCGGTACCCAATAATAAAAAAATAATGAAACAAGGAAAATTAAAAGATCACCAAGTGTCCTTTCCAAATATATATATATATATATATATATATATATATATACGGAAATTATTCTATCAGTGCGCACTGATAGAATTATATAAGGACATTGAATGTGAGCCACTCGTTTTACATACTTTGACTTGGTATGTATGCACTTGTCAAATCACTGTTATAAATGAGTGGCTCATATTCAATATCCTGATAAAGTTATATTAGGATGCACTGATAGGGACGGGACCGTATATATATATATATATATATATTAAAAAGAGAAATAACAATATATATATATATGACTAAATAGCACTGTACCCCCCTTGAATTATACACGAATTTGTAAATTGCCCCTTAAATGTTTTTTTTCGGCGTTAAACCCCTCGAACTGTTGGAAATTGGCAATAATGGACGGAATAGGGACGGAACCCTTATTCCGTCTGATTTTCCTTGCATGTGTGCGTCACATGCATAAGTACAAAGGGCATTTTAGTCTTTTCGCTGTTAAAAAAAATTAGGAATAATTTTTAATAATTAAATTGAAATGTCTCCACCTAATAATAATAATAATAATTATCAGCATCATCTCCACCAAATTAATCCAGTGCCTGGGTTTCAACTTCTTCAACATCATTAGTCACACCACTCATCCACAACCATCTCTCCTCTTCTCTCTCCCCAAACCCTAGTCTCTACTCTTCTCTCTCCCCAATCTCTTCTTCTTCATCATCACCAAACTACAAACACAATAGATTCACAAACAAACCCACTGTCCATCCATCACTGCCGTTGCCATGACGAACCCACCCAGAAACTCACCACCGACCGAACCTACCCAACAATCTCGCCGCTGACCGATTGATCCCCATCATCTCGCCGCCGCTGATCTGATTTGGAACTCTCTCGCAAATCTCCCTCTCTCTCTCTCTAAACCCTCACTCGCGAACACAATCTGGGCATGAACACGTTCTGGTGGTGCAGGTTGATTGGGCTACGAGTGCAGTTTGGTGATGATTTTATTTTTATTATTAAATTTTGTTGTTTGGTGAATAGGGATTGAATTCGATTGGGTTTGGTGATGGAGTTCGATTGGGTTTGTGATGGTTTGGTAATGATGATGGTTTGTTTGTGATGGTTTGGTGATGATGATGGTTTGTGTTTGTGGTGGTTGAAATAAATTATAGCACGGTGTGTATATGAAACTTATTACCCAATTTTTCGTATTAAGTCAAAATTATGAAATTACCCCTAAATAGATAAAGCAATAAATCAAGTATAAAATGCGGAAATTAAATAACACTTGATTTTTACGTAGAAACCCTCACGGGAAAAACCACGGGCTAGTAAGTAAGCCACACTCGAACCTCGAATCCACTAAATGTGTAAAACGATTACAACCTAATCCCGGAAGCAATCACACACCTACCTAATCCCGGTATGAGTGAACCTAGTCCAATTTGCTTGCGATCTAAGCAACCTAATCCCGGAAGCTACACACAAGACTTACTTTCTCAATGAAGAGAATAACACCCTAAGTGAATATATGAATATCCAAATGCAACATAGAGCAAGGGAAACCCTATATGCTTATCTAAGATGATTAATATGCAATTAGAACAATCCTAGATATTAAAAACTAAATGACATGTCAAATAGTTTAGCTAATCAAGATTAAGCATAAAACCTAATTAGCTATCACAATACAACTTCTCAAACATACATCACACTAATCTCAATCTTGTATCCAAAATATATATAATAACATACAAGTAATTAATTGAGATTGCTTGCTAAGAAAAACACAAAATATGTAAGATATTAGTGAAAAGCTTACCAAGCAAAGTATGATGAAGATTCCATGCAAGATGACATCTAGATGATGATTGATGATCATGAAAAAGTGTTTGAGTAATTAAAAATAAGTTCTTGGAATTTTTCTTCTCTTTGAAAAATATCTTAAGTATGAAATCTGAATATGAACTCTCTTAATTGACCTAAAGTCAAAGTGGCATATATATAGGGGGCCAAATCAAAGTGATGTCGTTTTGATAAGTGGCACCACAAATTTGCCTTGGGCGCTGTATGTAGAGCGCTTCTGTACAGCGCCCATAAACTGACCTCTCGGGTCTGAGAGGGGCGCTGTACGAACAGCGCTCGTACAGCGCCCATCCAAAATGCATCGGACCTGATGCATTTTGTTATATGTATAAGTTCGCCAACCTGACACGTCATCAAAAAGAGCCAATAAAAGACTGCCACGTCACTCATCAACCGGCTCAAGGGAGGGAGTGTGACAAGTCAGAATGATAAAAAAGCTTAAACCAAAAGGGAGTCAAAGATATGGTCTCCGAAGCTAAATATCTACTCGCCGAATGTAGAAATGTGGTCGCCGAAGATACGATACCCAGAAGTGAAGGTACTCGCTGCACCAGTATACTGGGCCTGAACCGACTCGACAGAAACACAGAAATAAACCCTAAACTTTTAAAAGACCCAGAACGATGAAGAATCATAAAAAGGAAAGTAGACTCAGATCCATGACAAGAAGGGAATCCTAGTGCGAATCAAAGAGGGAAACCTTCCACCCACACGGCTAAAAACAAGGAGAAACCCTAATTAGACATGTATAAATAGAACCATCTATCCCATAAGGAGGGGGTTTGGAAATCTAGAAAGAGAAGAGAGCAATTGTAAGAGAGATCAAAGTGTGTAACAAGGCAATAAAAACCTAGTATTATTCTTCTGCCCTCAGTGGCGCCGTGGTTTTTTCCCATTCAAGGGTTTTCCACGTAAAATATGTCTTTTGCATGCGTTCTTAATTTTCTTGTTTTATATTAAATTGATATAATTGTTGAGTGCGTGGCAATCTAAATTTCACCGTCAACAATTGGCGCTAGAAGGAGGGGGGCTTTGAACAGAAACTTCGAGGAACCCTTGCGAACTGAAAAATATGAACAACGACAGTAACAGAGATGGTAGCTCCAGCGGAGATCTAATTGTTGAACCCACTGCACCAACAGGAGATAGGGCAGTGGCGATCGGGGAACAATCGGCGGTAACACCAGGAACAAGGGTAGCCGACCCCGGGGTTCTGCAGCACTTCCAAACTGCGTTGGTAAACCTAATCAGCGAAGCTAGCAAAATAGGGCTTTCGCTTCCCATAGGGTTGGGAATTTCTTCTCCCTACGAGTTAACCACTCCTGGAGTTCATCCGCTCGGAAGGATACGATCGGAAGTTCATATTGCGACCCCAGATGCTCAAGCAATACAATCCATGGAGGAGACTCCGCATGACCACCCTGGGAATTTCGAAGGGAGAAAACAAAGGAAGGGAAAATGTGTAATGAATGAAGAATCTAGGGAAGAGCGAGATCATGCACGAACACATGGGGTCAATTCCAGTGACACATATCAACGGAACCGGCGGAGACACCGTTCTATCTCGTCTGAAGATAAGAGTCTTCATCCGCGAAGGGAATTACGATCCAAAAGAGCACGAAGAAGAAGAAGATCTGAGAGCACAGAAGATCGAAGGAGCCCGGATGGTAGAGGCAATCATGGGAGAATGACAATCAATAGTAGACTTGATTCGGTAGGAGAACCAACTGGTCAGCGAGATGTCACCCTACAAGAGCTGTCAAGAAAGGTTTCAGCGATGGCACGAAGGTATGGTCGTAACGTATCTTCGGATGATGAGTCAGATAGCCCATTCGTCGAAAATATCGCTCGCACCCAATTTCCAGACAGATTTAGAATGCCAACCATTGAGCAGTACAAGGAGAACAGGGATCCAAAGGAGCATGTTCGCCGATTCCGTAACATTATGGTCCAGTACTCATCCAATGATGGGCTGTTATGCCTCACCTTCCCGCAAACATTCGGCGACCTTGCTTCTAGGTGGTTTGGAAGACTTCCACCCGGAAGTATAAACAGTTTCTCAAATCTTAGCAAAGCGTTCATAAGGCAATTCATGAGGAGTGTCCAGAGAAGAAAGTCACTCGCTCATCTATCCAAGTTGAAACATGAACATAATGAGTCAATCAAGAAGTATCTAGCGAGATTTGGGAAGGAGGTTGCTCAAATTGAAGATGCCAGTGATGTAGCTGTGATCGCCGCATTCACCAATGGGTTACAAAGTGGGCGATTATCCTTTGACCTACGAAGGGAGAGACTAAAAACTTATGAGGAGATGATGGAAATAGCTGGCGACTATGCACTGGCGGAAGAAGAAGAAGTAGCGCAAGGGGGTAGCTATGTGCATGGACACAAGCCTGACTTAAAATCGGACCATAAGGATGACAAAAAGACGCAGTCACGTGATCGCTAGAGAGATGAGAAGGGCCAAAAGGGACATCCAAGGGAGAGCAGAGGAAACGCTCGAGCCAGTAGGTTTCGAGGAAGGTATAACCACTACACCCCTTTAACTGGCGATCAGGAGGAGATATTGTCTGTGGTAGAAGACAAAGGACTCGCTAAATACCCACGGCAGCAGTCAGTAAATGCCAGGAGAGATACGACTAAATATTGTCGGTTTCACAAAGACCATGGGCATGAAACTTCGAAATGTTTCCAGCTGCGCGATCACATTGAAAGCCTGATCAGAGATGGGCACCTGAAGGACTTCGCTTTGAAAGGGGACAAACACGGTGGTCGCCAAGACAGTCGCCAAGGAAACTTGCAGAAGAGGAAGAGTCCAAGGAGAAACAGCCCCAACGCCACTATAAACACCATCTTTGGCGGACCTCATACTGGGAGAAGCAATCGAGAAAGGATGTCAGAAGTCTGAGAAGTGATGTATGAAAGCAGAAGCATGGAGATCAATTATGTGCAAAGAAACCCCAAGAAAGGAAGAGAAGGACACGATCCCATAACATTTACAGCAGAAGACTCAGACGGAATTGATGCAAAGCCTAATGATACAATCATAATGGGAGTTCGAATAGCCCATAGGGATGTCCTTCGAGTGATGATTGACAACGGGAGTTCAGCTGATATTTTAAGTGCCAGAGTATATGATGAGTTGCGTCTGGACAGAAAAGATCTTGAGCCATTCCATGTGCCATTAAAAGGATTCGGTGGCGTAGAAGTTAGATCGTTAGGAACTGTGAAGCTACCAGTAAGGTTTGGTACAGCACCATGCCAGCGAACGATCCTGCTGGACTTTGTGGTAGTCGACATCCATAATTGGCCATATAATACTTTGCTTGGCGGACCGTTTCTTAACAAAGCTCGAGCTGTCACTTCAACCCATGCATTAAAAGTAAAGTTCCCTACAGAATTTGGTGTCGGAGAATTGAAAGGGTCACAGGAGATGGCTCGCCGCGCCAACTTATCAATCTTCAAAGATAAGGTAGGGATGGAAACCTTGAGCATATCCGAAGTAGACGAGGAAGTGCAGGAAGATAATCCGGAAACCTTTGAACTGGACCCAAGAGGCGAAACAAGCAGAGAAAAAGAAGAGCCAACTGAGTCGATTGTTTTAAACGAAGCAGAACCGGACAAAACAGTCAAGATCGGAGTAAGGCTGACTGAACGCGTTAAGAAAGAAGTGATAAACTTGTTAAGAGAGTATAAGGAGATTTTCGCTTGGTGCCACGAAGACATGCCGGGAATTGATAGAAGCGTGATTTCACACAACCTGGCTGTGAATGAAAAGTGCAAACCAGTTGTGTAAAAAAGGAGAAGCTTTAACCCAAAAAGAAGTGCAGCAATAAAAGAGGAGGTGTCAAAGCTGCTCGTCGCAAGATCGATCAGGGAAGTTAAGTATCCAGAATGGGTGGCGAATGTAGTTCTAGTGAAAAAGAAGAACAAACAATGGAGGATGTGCGTCGACTTCACCGATCTGAACAAGGCCTGCCCCAAGGATAGCTTCCCGCTACCAAGGATTGACCAATTAGTCGATGCAATAGCCGGGCATGAGATGTTGAGCTTCATAGATGCATACTCAGGATATAACCAGATAAAGATGCACAAGCCAGATGAGGAGAAGACAGCGTTCACCACAGACCAGGGTTTGTACTGTTACACGGTCATGCCATTTGGTTTGAAGAACGCTAGAGCAACTTACCAGTGCTTAGTCAACAAAATGTTCGCCAAGCAAATAGGGAGAAATATGGAGGTTTACGTTAACGATATGCTAACAAAAAGCATTACAGCAGATAGACATACAGATGACCTGAGGGAAACATTCGATGTACTGGTCAAGTATGGAATGAAGTTGAATCTAGCAAAATGTGTATTCGGCGTACCGTCTGGGAGGTTTCTCGGATATCAAGTATATCAAAGAGGAATAGAGGTGAACCCTGAAAAAATCCAAGCCCTAGCAAAAATGGTTTCGCCAAAAACTTTGAAGGACGTCCAAAGACTCACGGGGTGCCTAGCATCGCTGAACAGGTTCATAGCTAAGTCAACAGACCGATGCTTACCATTTTTTAAAGCTCTAAAGAAAGGAAAGGGAATCGAGTGGAATGAGGATTGTGAAAAAGCTTTCCAGGCCTTGAAAGATTATCTTGGGCAGGCACAGCTGCTATCGAAACCAGAAACATGAGAGACACTATATATGTACTAAACCTAACCCTAACCCTAACCCTAAAACTCTAAAAGTAGCTAGTGAACTTGATTGCATGAGTTTAATCATGCTTCTATACTATTTATTTTCAACTTTTTAATAAATCTCAAATATAATATTTTGTAACGGGTCGGGTCGGGTTACCCATTAATTTAACAAATGGTTTCGGGTTTGTATATTTCAACCCATTAAGCTAACAGGTTGGGTTTGGGTGGAGCAATTTTAACATGACCCAAACACGAAACGACAAGAATTCGCAATAATACGACCCATTGACAGGACTAGGTAGATGCATCGAGACATCTCAACTATGCTGATGCATCCGTATCGATACTCATATCGGGCCTTAATTTGAAAGAAGTGGATCTATTTGGGCCCAAGATTTCCAAAGAAGCTGTAATTCATCTGTGTGTTAGGCTGTGGAGTGAGGCTGCAGAGTCAGAGATGGGTGAATCAACGAAGGAGGAGAGTAGCAATGAAGAAGATTACATGGGCGACCTCTCTCAGTTTATTCCTCCTGAAACCCACAACCCCACTAAACCTTCATTCAATAAGGTCAGTGCATTTCCCTTTAATAATTATATTACTCAATTCCCACAATATAATTATTAACGTAGAACAACCATGGAAAGGACATACAAGAACAAGAACAACCATAGTGTCTGTTTGGTCGCCTTGGAAAGCTCTATTTATTATTGTTATTATTTTCTTGCGCGATTTTTTGGTTTACAAAATAATTGAAGACTCTTTCCATTAGCTAGAGGTTTTAGTATTTGATCAAAAGTTTGATATGCAGTCTCAAATAGGAAAAAGCAAAACCCTAATAATTATATTCTTTAAACAAAGGAGAACATAACAACCATTTAAGCTTTGTTTTTATTGATATTTGTTGTTAGGAGAAAGAGAAACTAATTCCGGCTTTCTTTTGTTGAAATGAACAACTCCACTCAACTGACTGTAGTTGATTAGTAGTGTTTTCCAACTCTTTGTATTATCTACTTTTGATTTATGTGAAAAGTAGACTAGTTATAACCTGTGCTTGTTATAATAGAATATATTTTTGGGGTGGCTGATTATTTTTTAAGAAAATGTGATCTTTTATATTGATTTATATAATTTACCTAGGTTTTTAAGGTGCATGATAATTTGTTGCCCACCATTTCGTATCCATTACGACAACTGGGGATTTTCTGCAGATCCCTGACAACAAACCAGTAACTATTCAATTTTCCAAGAAGAAGTCCAAATTCCTCAACTGGCAGGAACAACGTAAAATCGAAAGAGAGAGAAAGCAACAAGAAGAGGATGAGCAAACCTTAGCGAAAATAGAGGCTCCAATTCCACAGTCTAACATCGGCTTCAAGTTGCTAAAGCAAATGGGTTACACGCCTGGTTCATCACTTGGCAAGGAGGGGGCAGGCAGGGTCGAGCCTGTGGGGATTGATATTCGAAGGTCACGAGCCGGGATTGGACGGGAGGACCCCTATAAGGAGAAGATGAAGAGAGAGGAGATTGAGGCTGAGAGGAAGAAGAGGAAGGTGGAGGATTTGATTGTAGAGTTTGGGTCTAGGAAAAAGTCACAATGGCAGAGTCGGAGAGTTATCATGAATTTCAACAAGGCAAAGGCAGTTCTTGATCAACTGGAGAACAAAGAAGTAGTAGTTCCAGAGAAGGAGGACAACGAGGAGGGTGAACAAGAAGAAGAGGAGGAAGAGGAAGAAATAACAGAAGAGGTATGTTCCTTAGTACTGTTTTGTCAACAAATTCTCTTTTTTTTTTGCTAGTTTGTCAATTTCAATATTACGTTAGAGTGATTTTATTGAGAATAAGTTCACATTAAGCTTTTTGTTGATGAGATTGAATATTAGTTTTGGATACAGTCCATGCTTCTTGTTATTGCTAATTTGCTATTATTTCTGCCTTGTTTATGCATGAAAAAGTTGGCACATAATAATTATTGAAATGGTATCAATTCATTGATGCAGAATTTGATTTTCTATTGCTTTATAGAATTTTATGTTTTACTTGTGAGAATTTTTCTTGTTATAATTATTTGATATGAACAAATTTTGAGATTTGATAGCATGCAAAGAAGATGAAGATAGTAACCACAGAAACCATCTATATTATTCCTAGGTTTTCTTTCTTGGTTTTTTAGGAGCTAGATTGTTAAATTTTCACTTCAGAACAATTACCTAGAAACAACATGGAGTATGGCCTAATCGCTTCTTTAATTGTATCTTGTTTTTGTTACTGGGCCCTATTGCTTGATGGTGATGAAATTTTTTATTGGCTGAATTTGATGCTAAGAAACATACTTGGTAATCATAACTGATTACATTTTTATGAGATATGAAGCATAAATTCTAGGTCAAGCTTGTTTGCAATTCACAGCTATTTTATACTTTCCACAGGGTGTGGTACTTTTTTCTCCAATACTGGCCTTAGCATAAAATTTTCTTTTCATTTGTGCTTGCCCTATTTTTTTTTTGTGTGTGTGTGTGTGTGTGTTCAGGTTCAATTGAGTGAATCAGTCTGCATTTTTTGTTTTATTCTTGTGTCCTAGATGAAGTATTTCTGCTTGGTTATAGGTTGACTCCTCAATTGCGGTTCTTGGAATCAAACTGTTTGTGTTTTTGCCCTGTTCCTAGTTCATAAGCTGCTTCATATGAAAAAGTTAAAAGAAAAACAATTACAAGCAAGGTCAAGTGGGTATAACCATCCCCACCACACCCAGATTGAGGTTGGAATTTTTAAACAACCCCTGCTCCCACTCTTTCTCCAAACTTCAAATATTGGGATTAAACTGTGCACAATTCAAGATGGGGTCCTGTAGGGCCCAACGAATTGGATTTTCTTAATATCCCTTTTGCAAAAAAAAAATATTATGGAAGATGATAATTATATCAAGTAAAATGAAATCACTTTTTATATTTATTCAATATTATGGAATGAAAGAAACAAAAGAATCTTTGAAGAGCTCAAAGGCGAAGGGGTAGAGCCGTAGAGGTTTTATGGGATAAGATCAGAATTTGGGCATTCCCTATGGCTTCTGTAACTTCCGAATTTAGGGATACTTTTTTCATTTTTTTTCATTGTTCATAATTGGAGAGCAGTGTTGGCGTAAAAGTATTGGCTTGGGGGTTCTTTTTGCATCTTTGATTCTTTGTAGGGATTTTTGTATGCCCTCCTCTTTTTGTCCCCTGGGGTTGTTTTTCCCTTTTGTTGACTGCTTGTTCTCCCATGTATATGTTTCAGCTATTATGTAGACCTCAACTCTTTTTCTCTCTTCTTCAATTAGTCACCACACTATCAAACAGTAAAATCCATCTCCTTTTTCTCTCTCTTTCATAATATTAATCAAGTGGATGAATGAAATAATGAAGTCTTCATCTCTTCTCTCATTTTTTTTTTTTTCCTTTTTTCTCATCTTCCCTCCTTACTAGTATGAAATTATGATGGTATGAATTGAAATATAACAAAATTTGTTCAAGCTGATACGGTTGGAATAAGAATGTAGACGAGTATTTAGTTAGGCAGTTTGATAAATTTATATATCCTTCACCATGATTAATCCCTTTTGGATTAGTCATCTAACAAGTGTACACTAAGTGCTAGTGTTTTTATTTAAAACCAAATTGAGCACTTTATATTCATATACTCCCATTTTTGAGTACTTGACACGAAAAAAAAAAAAAAAAAAACCTTGAAAGAAAGGAATGAGGTAAGCAAGATAGAAAGATGGCTTGAAAAGTGTGACAGGCAAGTATTTGCAACCATTCACACCCCACCCATATGAACCCAAGATCAACTCCATATCTATCCGATGTAGGATAGTGATATTCTCTTTCATCAAACAATGTGACTCCCTGGGCACTTTCAGGCTCAACTCTCGCCTAATCGGCATCTCATCCAAACTCTATTCCTAGTCCAGTGAGGCTCTGTCCTGGACCCAATTCCACGTGTCAGGTTATGAGCATTCTACATGTTGACGTAGTAGACACTACTCGACCTAAATCCACCCTTTGTATGGATCCCACTTTATATGGATGTGATGACACGAGGGTATGGAAGCTCACCCTATTCCATTACTTTCATGGCCTCCGTTTCTAAAAATAGAAATTTCCTATGATGACGGCACAAAGGTGTTGCAGAAAACAATCCAATTCCAAATGTTTCTGCAGGCTCTTTAGATCGTGTTTTGCAATTTCTTTGTGCCACCATTGCTGAAACTTTTCTATTATAATACTGGAGATGAACGTAATGGCAAGATTCCATGTGCCACGCTTCATCCCTCATGCCATCACATCACAAACTCTATCCCCAGTCCGGATCCTGTTGGTAATTCTATCCCTATGAGAGTTTGGGTCTACTCTGATACCACTTGTCATGAGTCGGACAATTGTAACTCAATCAAAATATTTCATTTTGCTTGATTGATTAGTGTAATTAGTAGGACTCAAATATTCATATTTATTGAATAAGTGAACAAGTCATTTGTATTAGAAGAAACTTTGTATATGGATGAATTTGGAAGACCTTGTTGAATGATGATTTCATTCTCATTGATGCAGGATTTACAAGATATATTGTTAAAACTGAGAGATGAATATCAATACTGCCTCTTTTGTGGATTCCAGGTATGTATAGTCTATCTTAAAATTTCTTTAAAAGCAATGTTAAAACTTCATAATTACTATTTTTATAGGATTGCAATCTGAAATTCCAGTTATCTTGATTGCTTATAGATGGATCTGCTTATTATTTCAGTATGAATCACCGGAAGCGCTCTCGTCCAACTGCCCTGGAATTAATGAAGATGACCACTAAAGTGTGATAGTGCAGACCCTCAAATGCCTGCTTGTTGAGCAAAATTTGACCATTGGAATCCTTCAGCACATAATATCAGGGCGTTGAGCTTGTCTCCATAGAAGATAATGCTGCGTTTTAGGGTCAGCATGAACCGAAAGCACAAAGCATCATGTCTGGATTTATTAGATTTAGGGTACCATTGAGAATCACGGCTGCTGTGTGCGTTCTCTCGGCTGTAGATAACAGTTTTTACAAAAGATCTTACCGATTAGAGCTACTTGTTGGGCGTTTATGTTAGCCGAAACAGATCACTTATAAACTTATGTATATTATGGTTTTTATTTCTTTTCCAAATGGAATCAGAATACATCATTGTAGCATCTTCCTGACTGAGCCCGCCAATCCTACTTGTTCATTAAGTGAATCAGAACACAAATGATAACTATGGCAGCTATATTCTCATCTGCACCTTCGATACAACAATACCTAACAAATTGACGTATATTTTCTTCATACCTCTGGTTCTAATATTTTATTTATCTTAAGGAATACGACAAGAAACAAACCAACCTGTAACCCGGAAAATGAGCCTCACCAGTAACAGGGACTTTGCAGCTCTAGATATCATAACAATATGTTCTTAAAGCAACACATTTTCCTGCCATAATGATCTTAAACAAACAGTAGATAATTTGCTACTCAAAACACTAGCTGACTGCTACTTGAATAGAACTAGCCTTACCAGCGTTTTTACGATCTTAAGAAGATACAAACCTGGAATCAGTTTGGGGTTGTATCCCAACAGAAACAAAAGACAAGTTCATAAGCCTGATAGTGGGGAAATCATTACAATTTATTAGAAAAGACGGAGGAAGTCCTATGCATATACTAGAGGAGTGATTATAGTCCTGGTCTGGTTAAAGTTCGGTAACAAACCAGACACAGAAGGAAGCACTTAAAGTGACCAGTTCATCTGTGAAGTGGAGTCATCATAATCCTCAGAGTGTTCAACGTCTGCGTAATGCCTCTGTTGGGATAACTCGAGCCCACCTGAAAACTGACTGTTAACAGGCTGTGAAATGGAACCCGAACCCAGATGCTGGTGGATCTGGTGAGAGCTTCCACTGGCTTCATTTTCTTTGAAACCCCATGACATGTTTGGATATTGGTTAACAGCAACACCATGAGGCGATGCTGGTTGAGCCATGGGCGCCCCTTGAGCATGCATCAAGTCACTCGCACCAAGACCTGATGATCGGTTTCTAGAGCCCCATGGTTGATTTGACAGAAGAGAGAGAGCACAACTTGAATCAGAAACTCCTGAGAAGCAGTCTCCTGAAGGAATTCCAGGACTGGAAAAACCAGTCTCTCCAGCAGAACTTTGTACAAAAAGATCAGATGGAGGATTCTCAGAGTAGTTCTGCCAAGGTGAATGTGGAAGATGCCTTGCTGTGACAGTGGTTTGATTCCCGGGCATCCGCTCAGATGATCTTGTCGCTGGCCATGGATCCCTGTTAGCAATTCTTGGGTATGCACTGAAGTCAACTAGAAATCCTCCAACTCTATTGCTGTTTTCTGTCATTGCAAAATCAAACATTCGAACTTATTATACTAAATTATGAAGTAGAACCAAAGGTTATATTTGTTATGATAATTTTTTTAAAGCTTAGAGAGTGCCGACAATGATTTGTACTCATGATATCTAACCAAAGGAAGAAGAAGAGAGCCTGCCATAGCGAGCAGCCACCAGTGATCCAGGTGGGGGTTTCCTCCGACGCTCATTATGGCCAGCCAGGCGTCTGCGGCAACTTCGTTTTCCTTGGTCGAATTCAGGAAGCTGATGAAATCTGGATACAAGCAACTAAAACAGTTATAAAATTTAATAGATTAAGATAAACATCGGCCAAATTCTGCAGGAACTCAACCTCAGTCATCAAAAGCAATTGAAGTACATGTCATTAAATTAATTTCCAATCAGTCACCAGAAAACTCTTGCAATTCTTTTGTTCAATATTCTTTTATTATTTTAAAAATATTGAAAAATATTGGGAGGACTTGAACCCTAAAACCAACTATGATATATATTAAGAAACTATTAAACCCAAAAGTTTAAGCTATTAGATTAGGGTCAAAACAATAGTATTAAACACTGACAATTTCCAATTGATCAATTAAATTATAGCCTGGAAGAGTACACTTGTTTCTTTGATTCAAATCGTCACAACATAATTTAAAGTGTTCTTGAGCATACACTTTCAACTTGATCAGATGCAACAAAAGATATGCACAAGTCCTTGGTTTAGGCACAAGAACAATTAAGATCTACAAAGGCAAGGCCATTAGGCGAAGGCATATATGAAGGATGACTTACCATGATTTAACCGAGAGAAATCTATAGAAACTCAAAAGTAACTCTTCAAAACTTTCCTAGTATTCTTCATCATATTGCAAAGCTGTTTGTAGAGAGACAAGCTTAAACTTTCTATATAAAAACCTAAAGCACCAAAGACCGACTCCTAAGCAGTTCCATAAAAAAACACTTTTGTGTGCCTCTTAATTGTTCACTAAACAACCAGAAGCTCTAACATATTTCCAGCATTGCTTTTCAATTTTCATATTCTCTGGTTTAGTATGCAAGTTTTCTCAAAACTAAGAATTGCTGATTAGCCTTGACAAGATTCTAAAAAGCAATCATTAACCACAGACAAACACAAGAGCCCCCAATACTCATACACAAAAATAATTCCACAGAGAGAGAGAGAGGCATGAAATAATTCAAAAGAAGAAGACAAACAGTAAAGCCAAAATAGCATCAACAAAGCCGAAAGGTCAAGCTCCCAAGTATCAATTCCACCACACAACATCCAAACACAAGACAACAAACAACATCAACAACATACATTAAATTAAAGGAAACACAATAAATCAAGCACCCAGCTAATTCCCAAGCAAGAACATTAATAAAAATAAGTAAAATTTGAAAATAACACATAACCCATAAAAAAAAAAAAAAAAAAACAATTAACAAGAAGAAGTGACCTGCTACACTGCTGGCAAAACCTCTGTTGAAGACCATTAACAATGACCATTGGAGACTTAGAGTGCATGGAACAGACTTTGTGCCTTGAATAGTAAGCCTTTGCATCACTTAGATCCACTTGGCATCCCTCCACCTGGCACCTTGCTGCCTGCCCACTTTGCACCACTCCACCACCACCACCACTCCTCACCTTCCTCCCTGACCCTGACCCGGACCCGGACCCGGTTGCTGTTGTTGTTGAAGACGACGACCCGGGTCCGGATGCTTTAACTGAAGTAGGAGTACCCACATCCTCAAAATAGATTTTTGGCCAAACTTCAAACCATTAAGTGACTCAGTGGACGAGTTTGGTGGAGAAGAGCCACCCTTTTGGGTCAAAGAGCCTGAACCCAGTTCCATGTGTGATCAGTAGTATCCATTCATGGTGGTCTTGTTGTGGGTCATCATCATGAGAGTGAGTGAGTGAGTGTGTGTTTACTGTTTACTGTTTAGTGTTTACTGTTTAGAGGCAGAGAGAGAGAGAGAGAGAGAGAGAGAGAGAGCAAGGGAAATGGAGAGATGGGGTTTTATTTATTTTTAAATCACTTTAGATGGGCAAAATAAAAGTGAGGAAAATGAAGTGGTTTGTTGTGAGAGAGAAAAGCAGAGACACCTGACACTGTTGAAACTGGCCCATGCCAGCGAGAGAAAGTGCAGTACACTGTGTCAGAGAGAGAGAGAGAGAGCTCAGAGCTCAGAAAACTAAAAAAAATAATAGAGTAGAGAAGAATAGCGGTTCAAAGAGAGAGAGAGAGAGGAGGAGGAAGTGGTACTGCTACTTTCTACTTTTTACTTTCTACTTTGTTCACAATCTTGCCTCTTGGAGCAGCTTAACACTATCCCTTTTTTTTTGTTACACTTTTAAGTTTTAACTATAACTCTACTATTGTTACTTTCTTTCTTTCTTGATGATTGTAGTTGGATTAGCATATAGTTTACAATTTACATAACACTTGTATAGGTGGCAAGTGGTAACTCAAGTACTCGACCCTAAGATATTGTCAGACTGAATGACCATTAAATTACATTTTACGGTGGTTAATTGAAATGATATTTCAGTAAGTTTACAAATTATTTTTATAAAATGTTTCCTTGTTGGATTTTCAAATATAATTCACTTAGCCCAAGGTGCTCTTATAGCAAAAGCAAATTCACCAATTTGTTGTTGTGAACCAACTAGATTTCAATTGGGAACAAATTCATCCATAGCCATATTGTAAGAAAATATTAACATATAATAAAAATAGGATATTATTAGAGAGATTGCAAATAGCAGAGAGCTTGTGTTGTACAAACTGTACACTATGGTACAATAATTATATGAGTTATATGGCCATATGGGTATTTATAAAATAATAATAATAATAACAGAGAGTATTCTACAAGGATAAACACAAAATAAAAACTAGGGATAATTAATTACTTCGGTGACCATCAAATTGATGATAAGCTATCAAAATGGTCACTAGATTGGAAAGTTGTTCTAAAATGGTCATTTTTGACGAACTTTGTGATATCAATGGTTATTCTTTCAAACAACGTTATAACACCGTTAACTTCTTGTTCTTTTGGTATCAAAATGGTCATTCCTATATTTAAACTATAATCCCAAGTTTTTCATCTTAATTAATAATCAATATAAGAGATTTTCACCTAATATTCTTTTTTTAATTAATTTTATATTAAATTAATCACCTCGACCAAACTGAAACTTGGAGTTTATCAAAAAAAAAAAAAAAAAAAAAAAAAACTTAGACTTTGAGAGATTCACAATATCAAGTTAATGGGAAGATGAAGACCTTGAAATATTCAAAGCAATGGGTGTTTTCGCTTGAAAAAATAAAACGTTAAATGTAGTCACAATAAACTAAGAAGTTGAACTTTATGTTATCTGAGTAAACACAAGTGCTTTCATTATTCTCATGCTGTAACTTGGTTAAAAACTCCAACAAGTCAGGCAACTACATATAGTTAAAGGTAACATATTAAGAGTTCTATATCAAGATGACCATTACAATTGTCCAAATTTTTTTAGAATTAATTTGTTGGCCATCCATTTGATTAATTGTATCAAAATGATCATTAAATGTAATTTATATTGTATAGAAAAATAGAATAAACAATCATAAACAATAAAATTTTATTCAAAACAAAAAATACGTAAGTTCATAAACAATGGAGAAAATGAATTATTTATTTAATTCAATATAATTTCAGTTTCATACACTTCAAATACCACTTGTCAAATTGCACAAGTATAACAAAATCCCCTACACAAGTATACCAACTTGTTCCTTTTAATCTGAAAACAGCTCCAAAACCATGCCTTTTTTTTCTACATAGATATACCTAGACTATCCCCTATTCAAAACAACACAAAAATATACCAACCAAATTTCATGGTTTCAGTTTGGTCGTGGTGATTAATTTAATATAAAATTAATTAAAAAAAGAATATGAGGTGAAAATCTCTTATGTTGATTATGAATTATGATGAAAAACTTGGGGTTATAGTTTAAATATGGGAATGGCCATTTTGATACTAAAAGAACAAGAAGTTAACGTTGTTTGATGAAATAACCATTGGTGTCACAAAGTTCGTTAAAAATAGCTATTTTTGAACAACTTTTCAATCCAGTGGCCATTTTGATAGTGTGTTATCAATTTGATGGCCCCTGGGTAATTATCCCTAACAATTATTCAAAATTAATTAGTATATTCATAAAATATTTTAATAAATAAGTAATGAAACATTATTTTAAAAGGAAAATAAAAGTTATATCTTAATAAATTATCTCACAAAGCCGAATCCAATCCCAATATTTAAAATTAAAATATTAAACTCATATATCATAGACGGAGAGAATATAACGACTGAATTTAGAGTGCTTTACTGATTAAACTTTCTTTGTTTTACAACACGTTATTAGCGTGAAACACAATTTGTTACCATCTGCCATAGTCTATACATCATAATTCATATTGAAAAGTTTGAGAAAGTAGTGGAAAGCCACCGATAATTACAACATGAATTTTTTTTATAAAATAAAAAACAAAATATATGAAACCAGTCTGAAAAATATCTGAATCCAAATCTAGCTCGAAATTTTCCTGTAAATTTGATCTGATATAAGATACATCAGTGCGTTGTATATGGATTAGAATAAACACCGATAAATATATTGAGACTGAATCAAAGCATTTGATCACACCATTCTTGTTGTGCAAGAGCAAGGACAAGACATTTATAGCAGGGCCAGTAATTTCAATTGTGTGCACAAAAAATTAAAGCCTACTTACTAGTTAGTAGTTACTACACTCTACACATTCATTCGTGTACTAAAAATATGCCGACTATTTGGACTTTAATGCAATTGTTATTTATTCATTCTCTACTCTTTTCTATTGTTTATTTACTATAATGTAATCAAATCCAATAATCCTAACTAGATTCGACTCATTGTGAAATTCCATTAATCCTATTTTCAAAGGATTTTTCTATTTTGCAAATGTACATCAGTTTTCCTTTTTGGTTTTCACATCACTATTTATCTTATAATTATTTAATTATTGAAATTCCATCTATAATTCAAGTTTAATCTTATACACATTATGAAAATAGAATTGTCCCAATATTTTTATTTATTTATTTATTTATTTTTCTATTGATTATCAATGTATGAAATAAAAGGTTTAAAATTCATTCTATAGTCATCGATTAATTTTTATAGATACATGACAGCTTTTATATCATAGGGCGATCTCTTGGGAAGTTACGTAAGCTCATCGATCCAATAATAATAAATTAATAAATTGTGATAATGATAACTTGTTTGTAATTAAGGACAATTTTTAAGGGGTAAATATACTAATAGCAAGTGTACATTTTTATCTATTCAAACCCACCTTACTCTTTAAATTGAACAAATAAGAAGACTAAAGTACTTGAAATTTTTTTTTTTAAAAAAAATGAAGATAATTTTAATGTTTAATTTTTAATTTTTATTTTTATTTTTGTATTCTTCCATTTTAAATTTTTTTAAAATTTATATTCCATTAAAAATATTATATTCATTTAATTTACTTTAATTGTTTTTATTTTATAAAAAGATTTCATTCATTTTTAAATTTTAATAACTATGGACAATTTGATCTTTTTATTAGTTTAATTTTAAGAACATGTGAGGTTTGAGTAGGTAAACGCATATTTGATATTTAGCTGCACATATGCCAAACTTTAGAGGGTAAACTATAATTTTTATTTTATTTTTATTATGTAACAGAAGAATGAGATTGTTAGTTTTTTGACCTTTTGTTAATGTTTAAATAATTGATTATTTATTTTGTTGAGGTTTATCTAGGAATGTACAAGTAAATTTTACTATATTTGATTATTTTTAAATTTTAAATCAAATAAAATCGAACGAATAAAACAGGAAAAACGGAAATAAAAATGAGATTGGAAATTGGGGAATACATCTCCCAAACTTCCCCATTTTCGGAGGAAGGGGTTAGGGAATGGAGGAACAATATCCCTCTTTAATTCCCCGATTGCCATCTCTTGAGATGTGACTATTATGAGTATAAAGTAGTGTTGGCAAAAGTGTATGATATTTTACATAACAAATTTGGGCATCTCAAAGTGTTGAGACTATTTTTGGGACTAAATTGAATGTAAATTAGGCAGAACATGACTGCAATTTCTGCTGGTTTCAGTTAAAGTAGTCCTTTCAATTCCCAGCGTTGAAAACTTAGAAACCTAACCTAACCCACAAATAGCCTTTGAAAAATGTAGGGCTAATTGCATTAAAGTACCTTGAGCTTATCCATTTAAGCAAATTTCAGTAGGTTTCGAAAATTCAACACAAATATATACCTTATCTTCAAAGTCAACCGTTAACAGTCAAATCCATGAAAGAACGAATTTTCCCTCCAACATAAACTTAATTATTATTTATATTTATATTTATATTTATTTATTAAAACAATTATATTAATTAAACATGAAAAAAAAAATAAAAAAATAAAAAACAACAACAACAACAAAAATGGAGGAGATATTGAAATTTTTTTGATCAATCCACTATTTTGATTTTGGAGGAGAAAGCTTCATCTTCCATATGATGTGGTGAGGTACGGAGACAGGTGACAGTGAAGGCCTGTCATTGCACCCGCACGGGGTGGAGACGAGGGTGAGAGTTGACAGTGAAGGCTTGTCGTTGCAGCTGTGTGGGGTGGAAACAAGGTTGAGAATGGAGGAGAAGTAGGTGTAAAGAAGAAGGGGATGAGCCACACCATTAGTTTGGGCAAGGGTCGAGTATTGAACTCGATATGACCTGGTATTTGGAATGGGTTTACTAGGTTGAGTTCTCATCTAATCCAAATTGGTTTCTCTAAATATTTTTGGGTCACTTACATTTTTTTCGTTTCTGGGTTCCTCTCTCTCTATATCTCTTTTGAATGTGACGAGAGAAATTTAGAGGTTTTGCATTAGTTCAAAACATGTTAAATTGATGAGAATGTAACTGGGTGGTTACTAGATTTGGTCTTTCAGTCAAATGTTGGAACCGAGAATTTGATGTTAATTTTTGGAATTCGAAGAACAATCAAACAAAAATTGAAGGCAATTAATGGTTTTTTTTTTTTTTTTTCACGAATAATGAATTGAATACAAAAATCAAGTTACCTGATTTAATAAAGTAGCTCAAAAAGAAAAAAAAGGAGATCAATGTAGATATACTCCATTATTTTTCTCGGTTTTTTTTAACTATTCATTTTTGTTGTCTTTTTTGAATTAGCTTTGTGTTAAGGATTTTAGTGACAAGTTTGAGATTAGGATGGAGTTGATGATGATGTTGGCGATAAAGATGGAATTGTTGATGACTTTGGAGATGAGGATGTATCTTTTGCTGTTTTTTTATTTGTATTTTTTTAACTAATTTAATTTTCTTAATAAATAAATAATAAATAAGTTTATGTTGGATGATGTGGCAAGGGAAAATTTGTCCTTTAATTTATTTGATTGGTCAACCATTAAAGTTAATGGTCCGACTTTAATGGTAGTGTATGTTTGTGTTAAATTTCCAAAATTTACTAAAATTCTGTCTAAAGAGCTAAATTCAGGATACTTTAGTGCAATTAACCCAAAAATGTCATCATTTGGGTTCAGTTTTTGGTTACTTTACTCCTAGCTAGGCCATTGCTGCTTTTAAAAGTTTGATTTGGTTATCCTAAAAGTTTGATTTGGTTATCCTTAGGTTAGATTTGTAGTAAGTATAGTTACATTCTTGGTTGTTACATTTTTTTTTTTTTTTTTTTTGACAGCTCACATGAGCAAACAAAGCCACAAAGGACCCAGACAAAGCAGGGAAAGGCACAAAGGCACTAAGCCGAAATCTGCATATCATTACAAATCCCAATAGGAACACAGATAGAGCGACCAAACTTCCAAGCCAGATCCTTCCTACACAGCAGGGTCCTCTTAGCAAGATCAGACGCAACCAAATTCGAACCCTTCCTGCCCAGAAGAATAAGAGGGATGCCAATACCTTCCATGAGACCATTAATATCATTGATAAGAGGCCCTTTGCTAGAGCTAAGATGGGAGTCCTTATTGACCATATCAACCGCAAAAACAACATCCGACTCGACCGAGAGAGGAAGTAGGCCCCACAATTTGCCCAACTTTAAAGCTCTAAGGATGGCCACCAAATTGGCTGTAAAGAACTGAAGACAAGAATCCAAATAAAAACTGCAGGAGGACATGACTAAGCCATCATGATTCCTTAAAACAATGCCAATACCAGTTCTCTTGCTCCCAACATCTGTGATAGCCCTGCAATTACTCTTAAAGGAATCCAAAGCAAGAGGGGACCAAACGCTGGGCAAAGGAAAAGTGGCCACGGGGGGGAAGTAAAATTTTTGATACTGCAAGTACTGAAATAGTTTTTGCTCCAGCTAAAGATGGAATTGGTGTCAGCCATTTGAGCATCAAAAAGAAAAGAGTTCCTAACATACCAAGACCTCCAGACAATGATATAGAGCAAGCCTAGATCATATGAACTCACATTTCTAAAATTATCAAAGATAAAGTCAGATGCGATACAATTCAACCCACTCTCTGCGAACATGGGAAAGCTTTCTACAATACCAGAGGGCATGGAGAGTAGATTCGTCTTCGGAATAACAACGCTGACACTTTCCATCCAGTTTGATGCCTTGTTTGGCCAGGTTAACTCTTGTCGGAATCCAATTATTCTAAGCCTTCCAGACAAAGATCTTGATTTTCATGGGGATAGGAATTTTCCACAGGGTTTTCCACTAGGAGGTTGTAAGACTGAAACCTAAGGTGCTCGAAATATTAGCCAAACTTTGGCCAATATTGTAACCGCTTTTAACCAAGTAATTTCCCGTATCTTCGTAGTGCCAAATCAAAGTATCCTTGTGTCTGTTTGATCCCAGAGGAATGCTCAAGATATCATCTGCATCTTGTTTGGAGAAGTGGTGCTTTATACGGCAAACATCCCAACCACCCGAATTGGAGAGGAGGCTGTCAACCTTGTCATCAATACCCAAAACAAGCTGAGAGATAATTTTAAAACTAGAGGGCCTAGGAATCCACTTATCCTTTTAGATTGAAGTGGTGGACCCATTTCCGATTCTCCACCTAGAACCAGAGTTTAGGATATCTCTCCCCCAAATAATGCTATGCCAAACAAAAGAACCGGCAGAATTCCTAGAGGCCTCCATAAAGGATGAATCTCTGAAATAACAGCCCTTCAAAGTCCTAGCGGTAAGAGAATCTGGCTACTTTAAAATCCTCCAACCTTGCTTAGCAAGGAGAGCCTTATTGAAATTTTCTAAATTCCAAAAACCTAAACCACCTGCTGCCTTATCAGTACAAAGCCTATTCGAGGTGCACCAGTGAATCTTTCGTTTCTCAGACATGCTCCCCCACTAAAATCTGGAGCAAAGTCTTTGGATTTCTTTTATCAAAATTTTAGGGAGCTTGAAGATACCCATGGCATATGCTGGAAGGGATTGAATTACTGCCTTGATGAGAATATCCTTGCCACCTATGGGGAGCATTTTTTCACCCCAGCCCTTAAAACGATTCCAAACTCTGTCAACGATGTCCACAAAAACCACCCTCTTACTTTTTCCTATGAAGTAGGGGAGCCCCAAATATTTTTCATGGCAAGCTACAAGCGGGACACCGACAAGGGAAGCCAACCTCTCACCCTCATTAGTCGAGCAAGAAGGACTAACACACAAGGCAGACTTGTTAAAATTAATAACCTGACCAGAGGCTTTACCATAAACTTGGAGCACTTTTCGGATAGCCAAACAATTCTCAGTGTTGGCTTTGGCAAAAACCAAGCTATCATCTGCGAAGAACAGGTGGGAGATGACAGGGCCATTTCTGCTGCATTTGAACCCGCCAATGCTGCCATTATCCTGAGCTTGCTTCAGTAGGTAAGAGAGGCCTTCCGCGCAAATGATGAAAAGGTAAGGGGACATCGGGTCACCCTGTTTGAGACCCCGAGAAGGAGAAAAATTTCCACATACCTCTCCATTTAGCATGAAGGAATATGAAACTGACGAGATACATCTTTTTATCAAATTAACCCAACTCATAGGAAAACCAAGACAGAGCATCATCTTCCTTACAAAATCCCACTCGACTCTATCAAACGCCTTTGACATATCGAGCTTAACAGCCATAGAGCCATTCTTTCTCTTCCTTATTTTGATTCTATGGAGGCATTCGAAGCCCACAATGGTGTTGTCGGAGATAAGCCGACCTGGAATGAAAGCACAATGTTCTTCTGAGATCACCTCATTTAAGACATTTCAGAGTCTATTCGTAATGACCTTTGCAATGATTTTGTAGATAACATTGTAGAGGCATATGGGTCTGAAGTCTGAGACATTTTCCGGCGACTGAGACTTCAGAATTAATGCTATAATTGTACTGTTGAGATCACCTACCTTACCTTCCTCATTCAAAACGGTCAGACAGCAGTGCGTAATACTGGCCCCTATTTTTTCCCAAACTTTCTGGTAAAAACCAGTTGAAAGATCATCCGGCCTAGGAGCTTTCAAAGAACCCATATCGAAAACCGCCTTTTTAACTTCAGTTGGAGAGAACTTCGCATCCAGATAACGCACAGATTGACCAGTGAGCTTTTTCTTGTTGATGTTGGTGACCATATCCATATCTTGGGAAGTGGGGTTGCTAGAAGTGAAAAGAGTAGTGAAATAATATGAAATGATATTAACCATGGCATCCTTTTTATCTCGCCAAGCACCATTTCTGTCGTATAGACCCGTAATCCTATTTTGAGCTTTCCTGCCTATGGCTTTTACGTGGAAGAAACTGGAATTTCGATCACCCTTCTTCATCCAATCAGCCTTCGCTCTCTGACGCTAGTACTTTTCATCAATAGCCAAGGCTTCATCTAGGTTGTCCTTTAATCTTCTGATAATTTTCCAGTTGTTAGGGGACTTCACCATACTGAATTTTTTCAGCTCTTTTCTGCTCATATTTATACCTTGCCGATGCTGCTTCCTTTTCGAGGCATTCCAAGCATCGAGCCTTCTACCACAATTAGTAATTTTTCCCAGAACCGTATGCATGTTCTCATTTGGGCCTCTATTATCCCAAATTGACGAAATAATGGAGTGGCAATCTTTATCTTCGGCCCAACAATCCTCAAAATAGAAACGCCTCCTATCAGCTCTAACCAACTGATTAGGATGATGATTATCTATGAATTCTAACAGCAACGAACGGTGGTTAGAGCCCTAAAATTCAAGATGCTGGATAGAAAAGAAAGGAAAGAGAGTTTTCCAAGCCCTATTGCATAAACCCCTGACCAATCTTTTGAGGATGAGAGCGGAGCCTTCTCATTTATTACTCCAAGTGAACTTAGGACCACAAAAACCCATATCCTCTAAGTGACAATCATTGACCACTTCCCTAAAATCCGCCATACCCCTCCAGTTCTTGTTTAATCCTCCCAACTTCTCACTATCCCAGAATACTTCATTGAAGTCCCCAATACAAATCCAAGGGAGATTATTCATACCTACCAACCTCTTGAGGAGGGTCCAAGAGTGGATCCGTTAAGCCTGGACCGGGTGCCCATAAAAACCCGTAAACCTCCAACTCTGACTGTTACTGTGCTTAATTCTAACATCAATATGCTCTTGAGAGTATGTTAGAAGATCCACCGTAGTGTCAGCTGTCCAGTACAGACATAAACCTCCAGACTTTCCCACACTATTGATCACTAATTTACTATTAAAACCTAATTTAATTTTCCACAACTCAAGCTTTTCATGCTGACAACGAGTTTTGAAAGGAAAGATCAATTTTGGTTTCCAATCCTGCTTGTGGGTAAGCAGGGTATTGAACGCCCGTGAGTTACCTAACCCACGGGCATTCCATGCTAGGATTCTCATTGGACCCGACGGGCCGATAGAGATCGACCGGCCGATTGTACTTGGCTTGAAACTTCATCAACCAAATTCCCAACCTCCGGAGAAGTAAAGGACCCTGGCTGCATCTCCCTACTTTGATCCACATCTGAACCTGTGACGAAATTGACCTCCCTACTCTGACCTTTTGGAACTGTGTCGATTTCGGGCTGCTCACTGACTGACCCTCTTCTCCCATGAAAATTCGCATCTGATTGTTCTGAAGGAGTGTTTTCCCTGTCTTCAACCTAGCTAGAATTCTTAAATTTCTTGACAACCAGTTGCTCATCCTCTTTGCTCATAGAAGAAACTCTTTTTCCTAATTGAGAAATTTTCCCCAAATCAGAGCTGACTTTATTCCCTGCTTTTCCACGGGCCTCTCTTATTTGCAAGTTTTTTGAGATTTCATTACCTTTGGGGCAGCATTAGAGGACACGGGCTTGAGATCCTGATTGGCAAGGATCTTAGCTACCTCAATGGGCTTGTTGATCTCATTGGGCTTATTGACCTCACTAGAAAGGATGGGATCACAAGTTTGGTCCAAAACCTCATTAATCAGATTTAATTCAAAATTGGGCCTTGGGACCCGATTTGGATAAATATGCCCCATATCAAGATCTGAAACAATTACCTTTGCAGCAGCATCCACCTCCATCAAATTCTCTGTATGTTGGTCTTTTCCTCCATAAATGTTGGCTTCTATTGACGGTTGCAATCCCTTAGCTTTATCAAGATTAAGCTTACTTCCTACTGAAATATCCCCTGACACAACCTTTTCTCCTGAGGCTTTAATTGATTTCCCTTTCCCCACGCTACTTTTAATGGGCTCGATGCTTTGCAACCCTCCCACTTGGCTTTTCAGCTTATCCTCTATCCAACTCCGATTGCCAGCGAGACTCTCCGATCCCCCTTTGTCGGATTTCCTCCAAGCCACTCCTGGTCTCCAATTTCCTTGCCCAGCAATGCCATGATTTTTGCCTCCCCGATATTCCCACATCCGTCTCCTAAGAGGATCGTTTCTGTGTTGGAAATGTTTTGGTGGACTTTCCGACCGGAGCCATACATTTAATCTCAACATAGCTTCTGTAATAACCTCTTTTTCATCTCCAGGTTCTTGACAGTCACGTAAAGGGTGGCCCAGTCGACTACATCTGAAGCAATAATCTTGCAATCTTTCGTACTGTAACAGCATGGTTGTTATTGTCCTTGATCCCAGAAGATCAACTCTCAAGCTTCTCATAAGTGGTTCGTCAATGGAGATGGTAACTCTCGCACGAATGAAACGACCGCCCACATTTTTGGCCGCTAGCAGATCCACATTTGAAACCTTTCCAATCATATTACCCAAGAAAATTCCAATATCTTCTGTCAAACATAGAAGAGGTAAATTGTGGATTTGAACCCAAAATTCCACCCTGTTAAACTTCATAAGCTCAATATTACCTGTCCCAATGGGCTCTTCGAAAACAATGATGGCCCTATCAAAGGTCCAAGGACCACCAGCTTTGATGAACTTTTTATCATCCAGATTCTTAAAGTAGGCCGTAAAGACGTTTCCTTCTAGAGCCTCAAACTCCACCCCTCCCTTAGTTCTCCAAATAGTAGATAAAACATTAATGAGAGCATCCTTATTAACTAGTTTGTTAGTTAATACTTTACCAACCAAACATAATGACAGGAGACGTTCTCCTTTCTCCTTAAGGTTTGTGTCAAGAGTTTCTGTTTGTCTTTCCTTTTCTTTTATGGAAAGAGCACTACAGAGCATAGTTAATTCTTCTGAATTTATATTAAGAAACAAACAAAGACAGAGAATATCAGTGAAAGGCGAACTTCGAAAGAAGACAGAGAAATAACAAAGAAACCAAATTTCGAGAACAAACAAAGATAACTAGTGAAAAGCAAACTTCTAGCAAAAGAAGAAAAAACCCACTCCCACCTTAAAATTCAGAGAATTTTAAGAGAGAGACTTATTAAAAGTGAGTTACAAGACTTGTATCGGTTGTTACATTAAAAACGAGACATAACTCGAACCACAACATTTTGGATGTAGGCTCAAGAGGTTTATCATTGAATTAATCTCATATTCTTGAATACCACTCATATATTCTCACCAAAACTGAAATTATTTGTTACCTATATGAAGCTTCAGAAGACAAGATGAGGTTGGTCCGGTTGTATGTCCTTCACATCTACACCACGAGCCTGAGGGCTCGAGTCTCTTTCCCTCCCAAAAACTCCGAATTATTATAATATATTTTTTTAAAAAATGAAGCTTGAGAAATGACAACAAAAATACCTTTTTATTACAACATATCCTTTTTTTTTTTTTTTTTTCTCATTCCATCTTATTACTCAAGAGATTTATTTTCTGATTTGATATTTTTTTACTATTTTGAACAAGTGGAATGTTAATTTTCATTCCTTCAAATTTTGGGAGACTTGATTTTTCTTTTTATTTTTGAAGTATTATAAGAACTATTACAATAAGACTGCTAGAACCTATCAAGATCAAACAATATATGTGTGATCCGGATATCTACTCCCATAATGAGAAATTCCTTCAAATTTTTGGAGACTTGATTTTTCTCTTTCTTTTTCTTTTTGAAGTATTATAAGAACTATTACGATAGGACTGCCGGAACCTGTCAAGATCAAACAATATATGTGCAATTCGGATATCTACCCTCATAATGGGAAATAACTACTCCCACAACTTGGGAATAAAAATCCTTACACATTCTTGTAAAATGCACAATGTGGGATTTGAACCCTACACCACTTATGTTGAAAGGAGATGCACTACCAGCCCTGCTAAGAGGTGATGTGCCTTGATTTTTCAATTTTAAAACCACACATTTGCTTCTATTTATTTGTAATCATGAAGCATTTTGCTGGGGCCCCCAATTGGCCTAATTTACTTCTTCTTCTTTAGGGCCTCAAAACCCAATATATTTATGTTTAAACAGAGCCCAAATCCAAACCCTTTTATTTATATATTTTCCTTTTCGGCCCAAAGAACTAATTCAATTAAGCAGAAGAAAAAAAACCTTCATGCCCATTAAACTTGTCATTGTGATTATGAGACTACATCACTACACTATTTAAAACAAAACCAAATAGTAAATTAATTAAAAACAGCAACATTGACCTAAGACTAAAGTGCTAAACGAATCAAATGGCCTATCTTTCCTAGGTTTGGTTTGCTTCGCATTGTTTCCTGCTTTGTTTTGCTTTTCTGTGTCTCTATTTTGTTTTAGTTTAATAATAATAATAATAATAATAATAAACGAATCAAAAACTTCTATGGCTCTCTTTTTATGTTTTTAGATACAATAAATCTTTTTTTTTTTTAATTTATGTGGATTACATTGTATTTGGTAAATAAAGAATTATTTATTTAATTTTTTTTAATGTTAATGATAATAATTTTATATAGGGCCCCGATTTTAGTTAATATCATAAAATCGTTTGGACCCCAAAATGTCTGGAGACGGCCCTGGTAGTAACAAATATTATGGATAAATATAGCTTACACCAAGACCTATTTTTTTTAAAGTCATCGAGTCATTTTTTTGCCTTTGAGACTTATGTGAACATTTGAACTTATTTGTGACTCTCAAACTTTCTTTGCATGATCGAGACTTGTTGCATGTCTTCAAGACTTATTTAGTGCATTCGAGATTTATTGACAAGAAGGCTGATTTTATACACTTTGACACTTATTTTATACCTTTGGGATATATATATATATATTGAAGTATTACATTAATTCAAAGTTTTTTTTGAAGGGGGAGGATTCGAACCCACAACTTCGTGGTGCATGTGTGAGTGGTTTAACACCGGACTAACCTTGTCTCGTCTATTTTTATGCTTTTAGAACTTATAGTATGCTTCAAAACTTATTTGAATGCAAATTTATTAGTATGATAGTGGAGAGAATCAAAAGTAACCTCCAAAAACATTAGATTTTCATTTTTAACCACGTACGAAAGTTTAATTGTTAATAACCATGTTTTTGAGAAATGACCTAAATATCCGCATATTAAAACTCTCACCAAACTCTCTTTCCTCCTTTCTCTCTCCTTTCATCCTTTTATATCCCCTCTTCCTTCTCTCTTCTCTCTCTCTCTGCTCTTTCACATCACCATTGCCGGGAACGGCGTCGCCTGGCGAATGTGCCTCCAATCCCAAGCGGGTCCAACAATTTGTAGCCTGGGCAGCATGAGCCCAATTGACTTCTCTCTCTCTCTCTCTCTCTCTCTCTCTCTCTCTCTTCTCTCTTCTCTCTCCTCTCTCCTGTCAAACCCTTCACCGGACGGTGTATGCTGCATGATGAAGGTGCTGCCGGGCCCATGCGGCCCTAGTATTGCACCACCAAGGAATTCCTTTCCTAGCAGCACTATATATGCAGAAAAAAAAAATAAATAAAAAAAAAAAAGCCTTATCTGATGATGAAGGGTGAATTGTCGAAACAACACTCCATGAGGAATGTTTCGGTAATTTTACTGTATAGAAAAAAAATAATATGATTTTAGAGGAGTGTTTCAGTAATTTTACCTTTGAAAAAATGTAAACATTACACGTTTCTTTTAATGAGATTTCACGTTTTGTTTTTTCAACATTTCACAATTTTCTCAATGATTTCACATTTGTTTCTCTAGATTTCAAGTTTTCATCCATATTTCAAGTTTTTTAAAAATCAATCTAAGGTGCATTTTTATAACCCGTAAAATGAAATAAGGATATTTTTGTCCATAGTGATACAGATTGTTAAAATAATAAAGATTAATAAATGCTATATAAAAAAGGTCCTAAATCAACTTAAAAATACCCATATCGTCTTTTTTGTGTGTGTGTGGATATTTTTGTACATAGTGATACAGATTGTTAAAATAATAAAGATTAATAAAAGCTATATAAAAAAAGGTCCTAAATAAACTTAAAAATACTCATATCGTCTTTTAATGCTATATAAAAAAGGTCCTAAATCAACTTAAAAATACCCATATCGTCTTTTTGTGTGTGTTGTTGTTGTTGAAATATTACTTAAATTTGGGATTCTTGGATGGCGGATGCCTCAAATCCACGTTATGTTGTTATAGGTGTGATGGGTATACAACTAGACTAACCTCATCTTGACATCTTATCTTAACCATATCTTAATTTATTTTATATTTTGGTAATATGTTATTGACAACTTGATAAAATATTATGCTGAAATTATTAAAAATAACCAAAAAAAAAAAGTGATATGATTTTTTTATTTTTAACAAACTCTAATATATATATTGTTGTGAACTTTAGCCTGCTAAAGTAACAAAAATATCCCTACATTTTATTTTAAATTATTTTATTATTTAAAAAATTTACATTTTTTTTTTTTGGAAGAAGGTATGTTTGCAACAGAATTTCATTTGAGGTATGTTCCAAATAAGAAAGACAATTTTCCTCCCCAATTTACCTAAAATCCCCATCCCAAAATAGAAATGGAAATGGGAATATACCCCCATCCCCATTTTTCCCAAATGGGGAAACAAAGAGGGATGAGGGAAGGGGTTGGGGAATGGGGATTGGCATGGGTCCGTTCTCATTACTTCAATTATCATCCCTGGTTCCAAAGAGACCTTTACAGCCTCCGTGGGATGGAGGTCTATTTCAAGCAGACCTCATTCTTAAATAGAAAAAAAAAAAAAAAAAGATTGGCTTGTATAATCCAAAATTTTTCAGGACTACACACGTCTAGTTTTTCTAATGATACGCGCTGAGTTTTGTTGTTTTGGAATTGCTTAGTGTGTATAATTGGAAAGAAAAAAAAAAAAAAAAAAACTAGTGTATAATCCAAAACACAAAAGTTAGTGTGTATAATAATAATAAAAAAAAACCTAAAAATAAAAATTAGCGTGTATAATTTAAAGCATGAAAGTTAGCCTTTATAATAAAAATAATAAAATAAAAACAAATACAAGATTATAAGGGCCATTTTTTTTTTCTTCTTCTTTTTCTTTTGTAGATGCGCTGTGCATACCTCCAACAATGGAAGCCGCACAAACCTCAGCTGGTTTAAAAAAAAAAGAGGAGAAAATTAGGGCTTGTTTGGTACCCATTTTTTTGGGTTGTTTTTGTTTTTGATTTTCGAAAACGATTTTAACTTCACATTCGTTAATCGTTTTTCATTTTGTTTTTAAAAAATAAAAACAAAATGAAAAACAAAACCAGTGTTAAAATTAAAAATTACGGAAAACATATTTTCCATGTATTTCAAAAGAAAATAACTTACAGAATTTCTTTTTATTTTATTTATTATTATTATTATTATTATTATTTTTATATAGAACCTTCATCTTCTTCTTTCTTCTTCAACATTGGAGGAGGTGAGATCCTCCTTCGGCAACACCGACTGGGAGGAGCAAATTTGCTCTTTCCATCAAATCTGTAGATTTGGAGAGCGATTTGCTCCTCCAACGCTAGAGTTGGTGAGATCCGCCTCAGTGACACAAACCTGATGTGGGAGTAGCAGATTTGCGCTTCCATCAAATCATTAGATCTGCTCCTCTGTTTTTTTTTTTCAGTTTTTTTTTTTTAATTTAAAAATTTTCAATGTGATTTATATTTAATAAAAAAATTATTATTTATTTAATAAAAATTAATATTTGTTTCTTAATTAGGAGTTTAGTGTTGAATCTTTTAGTTGATAATTTGTGATGAATTATTCACATATTTTTTATATTCAAATTTACATATTACAAATGAAAAATATAATAATAAAACTACATTGGTCAATTATTTAACCAAAGTGTTGGATAATTATAATTAAAATTTTTAAGTTATAATGTAAAAAATAAAAAATAAAAAAAAATTGTAAATTGGATATTACATTTTTTAAATATATTTAATTAATCTACCGGACGCGTTTTTTTCCGTTTTTATTTTCAAAATATCTTTCAATATACACACCAGAAGCATTTTTGGATTTCAAATCTGAAACTAAAAATATTGTTTTCATTTTCATTTTATTTTTGAAAAACAGTAAATGAAAAATGCTTACCAGACGCACTCTTATTTATTTATTTTTTTCAAAAATTTATTTTAACAAAATAATACAAGTTTTGGAAATCGATAATTTTAATTCATAAATTTTTATGGTTAAAATTTCATATACTTTTAATAACTATGACTCAATTACTCAATATGATTCCATCACCCGTCACTATAATCGCTACGTTACTCCTCATCCACTTGGACAATAATTTTTATCCATATGGTTTCACATGTATGATCCAGTTTAATGTATCTGTTAATACAATAATATTTTAACCCAAAGTGGAAGACTCACACTCAAATAAAGTAGATATCGTTATTCCATCAATTACAAAGTTACAACTTACAAGTATTATAAGTTTATAACCTCACTTTATAGATCGGACAGATCCATAAACGGTTGGAACTAAATATTTTTGTTTATTATAAAAAACTTTCAATTCATGTCCATCCACGTGTGAATTTCAAAAATAATAAGTATTCATTTTAGAAGAAAAACCGTTAAAGGATCGTGATTCTCACCTAATTGATCCTTGACTTTATAATTATTCTCATTTATTTTCCCATTTATTCTCTTGGTTCTTTCATTTGTACTATTAATTCTGATTGGTTGACTTTTTATATTTAGTTGTATATTTCCTATTTTAGCTGATTGACTATAGTTTAGGACATTATGATTGTGGCTATGAGTAATGCTACTTTGCCCAAATCTAGTGCCCAAATAACGTGGCAACACTCCCGTTCATTCATTTAAATCAAGCAAATCTAATACAATTTAAATGAATAAACGAGAGTGTTGCCACGTCATTTGGGCATCGGATTTGGGCACCAAATTTGGACAAAGTAGTATTACTCTTGTGGCTATAATTCATATAATCACTCAAATCATGGGATGTAAATTATATCTTGATAGTATATATACAATGGAACCTCCAGCGTGAAGGTATTCAATTCATTGCAATTTTATTAAAAACAAAATTTGTGTTTTAACAAATATTTATTTTAGATGCTTTTTAGAGTATATATCTAATAGAGAAATGATTTGAACCCTATTGATGTGGTTATGAGAAGCTCACGGTCGAGCAACCTCAAACTAACGTGCGTTTAACTATATGATTTAAATATAAATCAAATTCCTGAAATCCTAATGTGAATCAAAGAAATTGTAAGACCTTTAAGATAAAGTATAAAAGATATTAGTCAGAAATTCAGTTATAGTTGTACTCTTTAGTGAATATATATATTTTTTTTATCAAAAAAAAAAAAAAAAAAGTGAATTATTTTTAAAGTTGGTATACATGAGATTTGAAGAGAGTGGTATTGCCAAGGAAGCACGGATACTCCATTTGGTGGAGGTAACTCGTATCAAACTTGTATCCAGTTCGGATACTTCCCGGATACTCCAGGATACGTATCCGATACGCCAAATGGCGTATCCGTTGACTTTTTCACAAGTTTGACTGGCGGATACTTGGCGGATACTTGACGGATACTTGGTGGATACTTAGGGGATACTTGGAGGATACGTTTGGGGTAATATTATAATTATTTTAGTATAAAATAGGGTCAAATTATAATTTCAAAATATTAGGGGTCAAAATGATATTGGAAGGAAATTTTGTCTTTGATTCCATTGGCATGGAGAATGCTGGGATACTTGAAATTGTAACCTTTCTCTTGATGAACCAGAGTTAGATGCCTAATTATTTAGATCATCTAACAATGTGAATGATGACAATGAAATTAATTAGGAATTTAAAATATGTTTTATGAGTTTTTTTTTTTTTTTTTAATGTATTATTTGGATTTTATAATATGTTATGGTTTATGTGATGTATGATTTATTTGGATTTTGTAATATGTTCGACTTATGTAACATGTTTTATTTGGATCCTGTAATATGTTAGATTATTATGACTTATGTAGTTGTGTTATCAGTCTTTTTATTGTCAGTTCATCCTGACAATAAATATATCAAGACGAAGAATGTTGACCACAGTTATGAAGAAGTTTTGACAAGTGCATACACTTTGAGTCAAAATATGTAAATCTAGTGGTCCACATTATTCGTTCTGATATATTTATTGTCACGACAAACTGATAATAGAAAATCTAGTTATGTGACATGTTTTATTTGGATTATGAATATGTTTTGATTTTAAATGAATTATCAAATATGTTTTTAAATATTTTTTTAAAATAGAAATATATATTATTTTGATTGACGTATCCTGCCGTATCCGTATCCTAATTTTTGAAGATTTACCGTATCCCCGTATCGTGCCGTATCCGTATCTCGTATCCGTATCCGTATCCGTGCTACCTAGCGGTATTGCCAATTGTGTTACATAAATGTATGCCTTTTCATGAATTATTGTGTTACATAATTGAATGTCATTCCAAAAAAAAAGTAAAGGTTTTGGAGAGGCTCATACCAAAATGGGCCCAAGCAAATGTTTGGTCCATAGGTCATTTATGAGGCTACATTGTACCCAACAAAATTATACAATAATTGCCCAAGCAAGTCAAAGGGACCCAATTTAGGCTCCTACCATCACAATTTTGTGACTTTTCAGAGACATATTGTCTTTTCCATATTAAATTGGGGCCCTTCCAAATCTCACCCTATATTCTTAAGCCCATGCTCCGGAACGAACCAAAATTAAACGAGATGGATGTTTGTTATTTCTATTTTAATTGAAATCCGATACTGATTGGATTAGGAGTTTTTTAGAACCGGATTTAATAAGTAAATGTGAAAGTCGAACCACCCTTGTCAATCTGTCACATACGTAAAAGGGAAAATGGATGACCACTCCACTTTGCTAATTGTAGACATTGCTATGTTGATTAGAAAATTAGGTTTTAAGTTTGTTATTGTTTTTTGTTTTTAATTAAAAAAAAAAAAACACTAATTGTGAAGACAGTTTGATTTGTGACTTAAGCACACTTGGGATCTTTACCCATGTTTGGATTGCCATTTTTTTTTTTTAAGTACAGTATTACAACTATTACAATCAATTTGTCAAGACCTATTAAGATCAGATAATACATATGCGGTTCAGATAACTACTGTCATAAATCGAGAGAAAACTTCCCACATAGTCGCTTGACCACTCTTTGATGCTCACTACGTGGCAGAACTATGACTTAATAACTATTCCACAACTTCTACCAAAATGTTAATTTAATGTCATATCAAATTACCACTTTAATGAACCGCCGGTTGGTATGGTGGAGCTCACAATGCGAATAATCCTCCTGTTATTTGTTGTTGTTTTATTTAATTATTTATTTATTATAAACATAGAAGCAACAACTATGAACTACACAAATGATATGTGTGAGAACCACATGAATGACTGAAAAACCATTTTGACCTACATTTGTTAAGTTCTTTTGCTTTTGGTTCCATTTATGATTTATCTACTTTATACATTTTTTTATTTTTTTATTTTATGTTTAATTATCAGACAAATTAAAAACTTGAAAAATATAAATACAAAAGAAAAAAAAAACTACAAGAACAATTTATTGGAAATGGCAATTGACGGCAACGAGATGATAAGTGATGAATTATATTGTAATAACATAGATTTATATAAAATTAAGTTGGGATAATATTGTCTTTATAATAAATTAATAAGAATAATCGATTAAAAGACGGGTTCTTTAAATTTATAGCACTCTTCGAAGAGGCACTTTTGGGGGGTTCAAAAATTAAATGGCACATTTTCAAGATGTAATTTTAAGAGTATTACTATTTTAGTAACTTAAGTTTAAATAGCACTTAGAGTGTGAATTTGACAAAAATAACCTTAAAACACACTTACAAAAATAAGTCTCGCACTTTTTTGTGTTTCCGAGACTTAGGGGTCTTAGGGGTCTTAGGGGTCGTTTGTTTTTTTGTCTGAAAACCGAATAGTCCTAGATTTTACTGAAAACTGAATAGTGACTGAAACCTGAATCAGGATGACATGTTTGTTTTCTATTTTTATCACATTTGAATAGAATGTCAACTTGCTTGTTTTTTAAATATAAAAATAGTTTAAAAGCAAGTAATTTGACATGTATACCCTTGTTACTATTAATTGTTATGTATTTTCATTTTATATGATCAAACAAATAAATAAAAATAATTTAACAAATCTTAAACTATTTTTATGTAATAATTGCAATATATTATTCATGATTAAGGTATGATAAATAATTGTTTATATATTTATATATATATATAAAGAAATAGGCTAAATAATGATTTAGAAATAGTTTTGATTTTAAAAAAATAGCTAGAATTGAATGTTCAACGATGGTATTGAAATTTACAATGTGATTAATGTTTTTATTTATTTATTTTATTTATTTTTTTATTTTGAGATGTTTATCATAAGTAATAAGTTAAAATAAATAAATTTGTATAATATAAAATTATGATAAAATTGGAAATATGTTATCTTTGGTAGGATAATCTTAGAAGAAAATATATTTAATACAATCCAGTGATTTGGAATTAAGTTAAAAGTCAAGATTTCTTACTTTATATTTTAAGTTATTTGACCACTTAAAAAAACAAACAAAACAACTTAATAATTTCAATTTAGACCCATTAAGTTTTAAGTGCAAAAAACAAACGACCCCTTATTTTGGTGTTTCTGAGACTTATTTTGTATTTTCGAGACTTATTTTCTAATTTCTAAGACTTTTCAGGTAATTTTTGAGACTTTGCATGTAGTTTTTGAGACTTTTTGGTAGTTTTTAAGACTTTTCTGAGACCTTTTATTTAGTTTCCGAGATTTTTTTTGTAATTTTTGAGACTTTTTGGGCAAAAAATGAAGTTTTCCAAAAATCATTTTTGTCATCTTCTTCCTTGAAACTTCCATTGGAGGTCAATTTGATCTCCAATGGAGGTATAAAAGTCAAACAGAGTTCAATCTCCATTGGAGGTTGAATCGACCTCCAATGGAGGTCTTTCATATCCATCGATGGAGGGGAGGATTTTGAAAAAAAAAAAAAATACACTTAACAATGGCACAAAAATAATAAAAGAAGGAGATGGGGGTATTTTAGTCTTTTGGTGCCATTTAAACTTAACTTATTAAAATGTCACTTTCAAAATTCAACCTAAAAGAGTGCTATTTGATACCATTTCCACCACTTTTGGGACTATCACCAAGTTAATAATTTGAGTTTAAATGGCACCAAAATATGGTGATGGACAAAAATGCCAATATTTTTACTTTTATTCTTGTATGTATCCCTTTTTTTCCTTTGATTTTTTTTTTCTTCCCAAAAACCTCCATCAATGGAGGTGAAACAAACCTCCAATGGAGGTCGACGAAAGAGATCTAAAAAAATAAATAAAAAGATTTTAAGTGGCAATAAGTCTCGAGTAGGTAGAGGTGACCCCGGTTCCGGTTGGAACTAGAACCAAAACAGAAATCGAAGGGAATCGGTTTCGGTTCCGATCGGTTCAGTTCCTTAAAAAAAATACATATTGACCTCACATTCACTCACCACTCAATCACTCACCTGTCACCACTCTCAACTCTCAACTCTCACTAGATTCACCTCTCTCTCTCTCTCTCTCTCTTTAAGATCCAGATCCAGATCCAAGTATACAACGTAGAGCTTGCCCAGATTCACCTCTCTCCTTCTCCTCCATCTCCTCATCCGCTGTCTCCACTCTCTTTTTGAAGAAGAAGGGATCGCCCAGATCGAAGAAGAGATTGAAGAGAGAGAGTGACCGTCCGTCGATTGCCGGTGATGGGATGAAAAAGAGATCAAACTTTGAAGAGAGAGAGATGCTGCTGTGTTGTCTTTGATGATTATGATATGAATAATATGATATGAGAGGCTGTTGGCCTGTCTTTGATAATGATGATATGAATAATATGATATGATAGGCTGTTGATGATGATGATATGATATTAGTGAATGTGATTAGTTTATGTGAATCATATATATATACTCTGGTTTTCAAAATTTTTGAACCGGAACCGAAAATTTAGTTCCAATAGTAACGGTTTTGGAACCACGGTCACTCTATGGGTAGGTGATCGATCATTTATTGTATATGTTTTTTATCCTCATTCCTCCAATCAATTGCTTGTTTTTCGAGTCATTTAGGGTTTTAAATTGTGTGTTTAAGTATTTTCATGTTATTGGTTCAAAATGATGTGTTTGTAGAATTTCAGAGGAAAATAGCAATTTAGAAGATCTGAGGGACTTTTCCGCAATATACATATTGCCCAACATTTTTTTTTTTTTGCATTACACTCGGTAAGTCTCAGAAAGACCAAAATAAGTCTCAAAAAGACCAAAATAAAATCTCAGAGATTTATTTCCTTGAATCCGAGACTTGTTTTCTTGAAATTTTTTCAAATCCGTTTTTTTTTTTTCTTTTGATTTTGTTCTTTCACGATTTTTTTTGTTCCCTCTTCTTGTCAATTCCTCTTCTTTGTCTCAAATACTTACAAAAGAGATAAAATCATAATTTCTTTACAACTTTCTTTAGAGATTCTTCATTTTTCGTATGTAAAAGTGAAGGAAAAAGTTTTTTTTTTTTTTTCTTGAGAGAGAGAAAGAAGAAAGAAAAGTGAAGTCAAGAGTATTTTTGTCTCTTCACATACTTTGGTACTAAAAAACATAGAATTATAAACTTAGTGATATTTCCACAAGATCAAACCCATTCGGTGCTATTTCTTGATATGCCCTCTTAAAAGATTCATTAAATTTAAGAACAAATTATTTAATAATCACTTATAAAAATAACGATGATTCGAGTTCTTCTTAAGGGCTAGTTTGAAATTGCATTGAATTTTTACTGGTCAAACATGGTCAACCGTTAAATTTTTTAAATTGATTAATGTATATTGAAAACTCCAACATTCTTTGTTGAAACAAAATTCATATAAAGATGCCAAGTTTCAAATTTCTAGATTGTTAATTCCTAAGAAAGTTACATTTGTAGATGAAAACATAGTATTTTGCAATTTCCTAGACAAAACAGTACTAGGAGATACATAATTCAAGGATTTATTTGATATATTTTTGGATTTAACAAAAACCTTAAAAGTAAAATAAGAAGCAAGAAATGGAAGGAGAATTTTGGTCTAATATTTTCCGACCATGAGGACTTGCATCACCTCTCTTGGAAGAGACCAATCACCATTCACCGATGTCCTAGATTACTCAAATACTTAATAAATTCACAAAGAATTGCTAGACTTTGTCATCAAACATCACTCTTCAATCCATTTGCTAATCTCCTTTTGACACCTGGAAATATTTATTTTTTCTGTCTTAAATCATGAGCCATAATCAAGAGACATGGTATTGCTTTTATTTATAAAAAAAAGCAGCCATATATTTATAACGTAAACCTTAATTTATCTTTTATTTTACAAAAAGGCCATCAAAGACCCAAAATCTGCATCAATTCTTTTCGACTATGTTTTTTTTTTTTTTTCTACTCATCGCTTAAACTTCTCATCAAAACTGTCTCTATTTTAATTTCTATTCAGAGAAAGATAGATACAAGAAGAGAATTTAGAGTAAAATTTACAGGTATTTCTTTTATTTTATTATATAATTTCATCAAAATTATATTTTTCATGGCTATGAATAGTTATTTATTTATTTATTATTTATTTTAATTTTTTTTTTATGGAGCTTATGAACGGTTTTATTAGACTTTTTTACTATTGTTTATTTAGACTACTTTTTGTGTGTATATTTTGTGTTGATTTGTGGTTTTTTTTTTTTTTTTTTTTTTTTTTTAAGGTTTTTTTTTTCTTCTCATCGCTTCAACTCCTCAGCAAGACAGTCTCAGTTTAAATTTCTATTCAAAGAAAAAATTTGCAAGAAGACCCTATAGACATTTCGGGACCCGATCTATTTAATGATATTAACAAAAATCGGGGCCCCAAAAAAAAATTATTTTCATTAATATAAAAAAATTAAATAAATAATTCTTCATTTACTAAATAAAATGTAATCCACATAAAAGGGGGAGGATGTTGTGAGTTGTTGATTTGTTGTTGTTTTTGATTTTTCTGCTGTTTGTTTTTGTTGTATCAGATAGGGTAGTTTCACACTTTGACAACTTAATTAGGCCCTAACTTTGAATTGAATTGGTAGTTTGTTTTTTGTTGAATTGAATTGTTCAATTGAGTTTGACTTTGAAAAAGAAAATAAATAAATAAAAAAAGAAAAAAAAGGAGAAAGATTGGGCCCTGATTTCAAAAAAAAAAAAAAAAAAAAAAGGTTGGGCCAGTTGGAGGCCCTAACAAAATGCTAGGTTTCCAGCCCCCACGGGCTATGATGGGATTTGATGCTTCTTATTTGGTGAATTTGATTCAAAAGAGCTGCACATTCTTATTCAGTTTTTTTTTTTTTTTTTTTTTTTTGGTTCACTGGTTTTGGACTTGTGTATGTTTCTTTTTTATTTCCCATGTTTCAAAAAATAAGGATTTCAGTTTGAGTCTTATTGTGATTGAATTTTATGCTTATTGTTTTTGCACATTCTTGTTCGGTGTTTTTTTTGGTTCACTGGTTTTGGACTTGTTTTTTTTTTTTTTTTTTTTTTTTTAAATAAAAATATTATGATGGGATTTTATACTTCTTGTTTGGTGAATTTGATTTGAAAGAGCAGCACATCCCTAGGGAACTTATGACGGTTAGTGATCAACCTATGGACCGAATTGTTATGTATAAGTGTGACATCAATGCTTGAGTACCATCCAATTGGTGCCACACGTGTGCACTATGGAGTCTCTCAGCCATCCTCAACACAAGAAAATCTTTAATGGGACGATCTCATTGCCAATTGATGAAACCGTCCGAATGAGATTGCATAATTTATCTCGAGAACATAAATATATATTATTAAATTATAATTTAGTGTAATCTCATTGAACGGTCTCACCAAGTGGCAATAAGACCGTCCTATTGAAGATTTTCTCCCTCAACATGGCATCGCTCTTACGTATACGTTTGATCCTACTAAATATAATATAATAAAATTAAATAAACGATATTTTTGGTATTGAGTTGCAATTACAATGAAAAAGTTATAAAAACTCTTACTTAACAAAGGCTTGCACATTCATTTTAGGGAGGTAAAAATAATAGCTTCTTGATTGATTTTTGGTCGCCAGAAGAGTGACCACAAGGGCCAGTAAAACCATCTAAAATGTTGTGCATCAAATATTCATTGATAGACTTGTATTTCATTATTCAACTGCAAAACTAAGTAAACTCAGAAAAATTGCAAAACATTAAGCACTGCAAAGCAAAACCAAATGTTTGTTTCCAGCTTCAGGTCTTCAGTTTTATTTCTCAGTCTCAACCTGCATGAATCATTCATTCTACCAAAAGAATATGAAATGCAAGTTAAAGAAGAAGGTTAATTGGCCACTCTACCAAAATGTCAAAAGCAGAAGACCATCAAAGAACTTTTAATGGTAATTTCATGGTGGGTTACAAGTGGTATAGTATGTTCCAAAACAGATAAAGTTTCCCAACCAAAGTTATATCCCTGTGAGAGATAGCCTTCAAAGTTCAAACATTAACAAAACGAAAGAAAAAGAAATCATATCGAAAGAAAATCCAGAACCATGTGCAAACCAACAAGCTCTGTTCTATACTCTTAACAATTTATCTGGTGATGGAAATGAAGGTGTAAAATAAAGCCATCATAAAAAATAGCTAACCTCACTAGCATTTCACACCACCCCTTCAGCAGCTTGCCAACAAGCTTCACTCTATACTAATCATATATTTGTTCATGGAAATGCAGGTATAAAACCCATCACCAAAAACCAAACAAACATCACTTGCATTCAACACCAGCTTCAGCTGCTCGCCGAGGCTTGTTTTTTCGCCTACTCCCATTTTGTCGGAATCCAACAGACTTAGTTGAGTCATCACTGCTTGGTTTTAGTGCAAAGCCATTCTCATGTTTGTTAAAATCTTTATCTTCTTTGGCCTGTGTGGACCTCTTCCTCTTCCTTCCGTTTGCTGTGGCAGCCTGAATTTTTATATCTTTGGTAGAGATAGAACCTTTTTTATCATCACCCTCTTCTTCTATATTCTTAGCTTCTGCTTCTTCTTCTTCTCCAACATCATCATTCAACGGCTTTTGTGGTCTTCCTCTTCTCCTATTATATTCTGGAAGTTTTTCCTCTTCAGCAGTTCCAGGATCCTCATGAGAAGAAATAGCTGTCGGCTTCTTCCCCTTTCCCCTACCTCGTCTCATACTCCAAAGCACAAAGCAATGTTAAAAGAAAATTTCCAGCAACTTAAAATGACTTCTGCAAAGATAAACAGATAAGCTCAGATGATGGAAACAACATTTGAGTCAGAAAATGATGCCGACAACAGGAAGAACTACAATAGTTATAGGTGACAAAGTAAAGAACATGTACCATTATCCATGACCAAAAAAGAAATAAGTTTGATTGACCTAATGCCAATAAGAAATTCAAGATTGAGACAAATGATCTCTGCACCAAAAGCATTATCTTGAAGGAGCAGGACATATCTTCAATCTTTCTTACTAAAACCAAAAGGGCAAACAAATAAATTCTTCTGCTCCATATTGAGAAGTCAACACATCTCTACTAAGCTTTGATCCAAGCAAAAATGGGCTCAGCTACATGAATCATTTCACACAAAAGCAAATTTAAATTTTCTTAAGCTCAGCTTGATCACTGGGATAATATGAACAAGAATGTAAGTTTCAACCCTAGATTTTATGACCTCTCAATTTCCCAAAAATGTATCTTAATTCAATCCAATCAAAATGTTCAATAGGGTATGTGAAAGTTGATGTTTTCTTTCCCTGGCCTAAACAAATTACCAATACACATTCAAAATTACAATTCCTTCCCTTTCCTATCATTTACAAGTAACCAAGTCTAATAACTCACATTATCAGCACAACATTGGAAACTAGATAAATATGGCATTTCAAGATGATGGACTTGAAAGAGAACAAAGAAACAAACCTAATCATCCTCTTTAAAAGTGAAATCCAAATCCAACAATCCCCATATATATAATCCAAAGCCAAACATGAAGCAAAATGCATACCACTTGAATTAAAAAAGAAAAAGGAAAAAAATCTATAGTCCCTCTTTTCAGCTACTGAGGGAAAGAAGTTCTATATGTTTTTATGCTGTTGTGTTTCCCCAGATGGAAAGGCACATCCAGACTCACTGAAATATATATATATATATATATATATATATATATATATATATATTTCATTCAGGTCCCAAACAAGGAAGATAACTAAGATTTAAAACAGTAGTATATATTATCAATAACTAAACAAAGCATTCACATTCTCATAAACCCAAAACTCAAGAACATAAATTAATATAATATTGTATGATAGTTGAAAGAAAGAGGGAGGAAGAAGAAAAAGAAATAGACCTCACAACATATATCCACCTTCTGAATGGTTGACACAAAACCCATTTTTCTGAAGCCGATTACAAGATTTAAAAAACCAACAAATCCCCCAAAAAACAGATAGATTGGTTCCAATCTTATGAATGGTTTCAACAGTGAAGTAGCTATGACTAGTTTAGAGTTTAGTGGTTGAAACTTTGATCTAAAATGAGAAATAAAGATGACCCAGATCAGAAAATGATGTGTGCCAAGACAGGAATTAGCAAAGAGATTGAGACTTGTAGAGGACTAGAGGTCACTTAATGAGTTGAAGCCATAGAAAGCAGAGATGGAGGAAGAGAAATGAAAATGAAGTGTGAATTTTTTTTACGTTATTGTAATGTTTAAGGGTTTTATTATAGAGGAAATTGCTTGCTTTGCCCTCAAATTATTGACAATTTCAAAACAGTTATCATTATTGCCACACACAAAACTGATTAGTACACCCAATTTATAAATACACTTATTAAATTTTTAAAATCATATAACAAACTTCTTGTAACAAGCATAATCTCATATAACAAAATTTCATCTCCATTTCTTTTGTTATACAATAATAACATATGGATAGAGAAAAAAATCAAACTATAAAATTTAACAGATAATGTGTAGGTTAGTTGGTGTATATATATATATATATATTTCAATTAAATTGATTTGTATATAAGAGTAATTTTATTTAGGGGAATTATCATTTTGGTCCTTATATTTTATTGAATTATCTGTTTTTTAACTGTTTTTTTTTTCACTCGCGTGGTCCCTATGTTTTCAAAAACTAATCAATTTGGTCACTATAACCAGCACAATCACGAGAATGAGCATACAGACACTTAATCTACCCTTACAACATCAACCCAATGTGGTTTGTTATAAAAATAAACCAATCACTAAAAATGGTGGAACTTGTGGATTGGATTTGCTTAGTTTTCAAAGAGAATTTGTTGATAAGAACAGAGTAAGAGAATAGAATAGAAAAAAGAAGATTGAGTTAGTTGTGTGTGAGAGAGAGAGAGAGAGAGAGAGAGAGAGAATGTTGTAATTCTTTTTGTTCCATTCCATTCCAAATGCAAAAGAAAACAAATATAGACGTTGCAAAAGAAAAGTAGTGCCAGAAGGATAACTAATTGTGTATTTTGATCCTCTGCGCACACTCACACAACAACTAACAGGGACTAACTTGGCTCCCTAAACAGTGCCGTTTTGAAAACTCTCTTACTCTAAACGAAATGTTATCGTTTTAGCTTTTAGGGCATTTAAAAACATCAACGGCTATTGTAGCCCTAAATCTCACATTTTGTCACAATCGTAGACCCATCTGGAGGGTCTTCATGTTCGAAATGTTGTCCGATTTGAGGTCTAACCCAGATCGATAAATCACACAAAGAACCAGATCGAGGTTGCCTGGAAGAGAGTTTTTTTCTTTTTTTTTTTCTTTTTTTTTTCTTTTTTTAATCAAAGAAAAAGGTGGGGGAGAAGATGGAGAGCTCGACAATTCGCTTGGGTCTCCATTGATCTGCGATGGAGATCCATCATCCTTAGCGATCATCCAAGGTGGTGCGTTGACTTCTTTTGATGACTTTATTTTTATTCAATTATTATTATTATTATTTTTCGTTTTATTTTTTTATTTTTTTTATTTATTTTTTTTATATTTTTTTTTGGGTAATTTGATCACCATTGTACTAAAATAGACAATGGAGATCAATCAATCTATTTTTATACAAATTAATTTAAAAAAAAATTAAATCAATCTATTTTTCTTAAATTTTTTTTAAGAAAAAAATTTAAATTTTTATACAAATTAATTTAAAAATAAATAAATAAATCTCAACCATCCATCTAAGATTTCGATGATGGAGATTTAAAACTTTTTCTTTTTGTAATATATAAATATTTAAGAAAAAAATCATTTTTTTTTTGGTGTTGACATGTGGCATTTTTTGGTTTAAAGACAAATTACCCTTGAAACCATTAAAGTTGACTAAAGTTTGACTCACAGAGAGATCGAATTGATTGGTTTTTGAAAACATAGGAACCACGCGAGTGAAAAGAGAAAGACAATTAAAAAACAGATAATTCAAAATACCATAGGGACCAAAATGATAACCCCCCTTTTATTTAAGGGTGTTTTGTATTTTATTTTTAATAAAAATGGGTGTACTAACTAATTTTGTGGGTGGCAATATTTGCATCTTTTCAAACTAATTACCCTTCATTTCTTGTGAATATTTGCCACTAAGTTGACATAAAGCCCTTCATAGTAAAATGAATGACTAATGTACCCTTATGATTATCTTAACCCTATTCGCTCCTAAAAACCTGAGGTATTCATCCCTCTCATCCATTTTGTGTCTCTCATTATAACTTTCTTCCTTCCCTCAACTAGGTTTTCCTCTTCTCTCTTTTCTATTTATCTATTTTCTCTGTATAGCTTCGTTCTCGTCGTCAAAACGATTCCAACAACATATTATGACCGCAAATCCGATATCGTTTGCTCTCTTAAAAGTCATTCAAAAGTGTTCAACATTACGTAAGAGTAAAAAATACATGTCAAGAACAAAAAGGTTCAAGTGTAATTAACTTAATGCTAATCGTTTATTTCAAAGTTCAAGTCCAAAATGCGAGATTTAAAGTCGAAAATTCACGATTCTTTATCTTCTCAATTGCAAAAACGTTGCTTCTCTCTTCGAATATTTAGTGGTTTTCTCTCTATAGGGTTTCTGTGGTTTTCCCTCTTTTGTTTCAATAAGTTTCTCTTTTTGTTTCCAACGTGTGATTCTCCCTCTCTAAGTTCAAAATGATTTATATATATATACAAAATATTGGTTCTCTCATAAGGGATCCCTTATTTTAATTTCGGTTAGGACTTTGATAAAATCAAATCCATTTTTATGAATTTTAATATTTTTTTTTTTTTTTTTTTTTTTGTGTGGATGATATGAACAATGAAATCTTCCTATGAATAAAATTTGAGAATTTTTCAAGCACAACAACTATTTTTCTTGAATTTTCCTATATTTCACCCATTTTCTGATGCCTTCATATTTAACAAAATCAGGATAAATAGTTGTAGTGCTTGAAAAATTCTTAAATTTTATTGATAGGTAGATTTTATTGAACTTATCATCCACACAAAAATTCAGATTAAAATTCATAGAAATCGATGCGATTTCATCAAGGTTTTTACTAAAATTAAAATACGAAATCCCTTATGAGAGAATCACTCATATATATAAATAGATTTCATTGAACTTACCACTCATAAAAAAATTCATATCAAAATTCATTCAAATAAGGTTATATTCAAACCTATTTTTCATCATTTGGATCAAAATCTAATAGCACTTATGAAAGTGGTGGGTCAGGAGAGAGAATACATAATAGCCTTTGGATTTTGATCCAAATGATGAAAAGTAGGTTTGTATATAACCTTATATCAGTGGGTTTGTATGTAAGAAGTCTTTTATATACAGAGACGAAGCTATGGGTTGGCCTGGAGGGGCCATGGCCACTCCAGCCTTTTAGATAATTTCTTTTTATTACTCATATTTTGTCTAAATGTTTTATATTTACTTCATAAAAATTGAAAATTTTACTGATTAACCCCCCAAACTTGATTAAATTTGAAATTCTGGCTTCGTCTCTGCCTATATAGGTATTAGGTCCAAGTATTTATCCATTGTAATTTTTTTTTTTTTTTTTTTTTTGTAATTTCTTATATATTTCTTACAAAACAAAATAATTTTATAATAATGGCATGAAACAAATATTTTATAAAATGTTTTAACGTTTTATTTTTAAAAACTTCTTAAATTTATTTTTAGTATAAAAAAAAAATAAAAAAAAAATTAAAAGTGAATATTATGTAACATAATATAATTGATAGTTTGATACAATGTATTTATGTTAGTCATCATGCTTGGTGATTGATATGTGAGAGCAAATGATCATATTCCCAAGTGCGTGAGAAACACTTCACACTTGTACATTTGTACCCTCTTCTCAGTTCTAATCTCAGCAATCTACATATAATACAAATATGATACCCTCTTCTCATTTTCAAATTCTAAGAGTAAGAAATAAGAACAATGTTTTTTCAACTCACATCAATAAAATGACTGCATTCAAGTTAAAGCTCATAACACATAAAAGGGAAAGAAGAAGAAATAACATTCAGCTATTTGGATCATTGGATGTGAGTACAGAATCATCACTAATCTGCATTTGTGAAAACCCTGAAATCATATAAGATGGAGTAGGAGAATAGCTCAGAAATTATGAACTCAAAACTCATAATAACAAAAGAAAAGCCAAACTAAGATTTGATTCATGGCATATAAACATTAAAAAGAATTCCAGACAATATATAAAGTTTTCATCTTCTTTATTAGAACATGTTTTCCATTCCTAGGTTAGGAATTCAGATAAACACAAATATTCCTGAGAGGCTGAAACAAATTCTCAAAGGATGCCGAAAGGTCAAAAGAATAATCAAAACAAAAATTACCTGTTTCGCATCTGCTTGAGGAGAGTCGGCTGCAGTTAATAAAATGCAAGGATAAATTATAGTTGATGTATCTCTTGATTTACCGGGAGAATCGATTAAAGTAAAAGATACTGAAACAGATATATATTTATTCAGAACACAATTGTTTCCTTAAATCCTGCCAAACTTGAGGGCCTTTAGGATGAAGGTTTACATACCGAGTTAAAAATGTAACATCTGAACATGTCGTTACAGTAATAAAGGTCAACTTAGGGTCCACTACCCTTTGGTCTTTAAGCCAATTATACATAGCAAACCTAAGCTTGATCCTCAGCACTGTATAGGTAAGATATGATGGAAACAAAGTCAGAAATGAGATTGGGTAACCCATCTCATTTACAAGAAAATCGATCTTCATTTTGATGATATCCTTCGTCTGGTTAAGAATATGAGGGGTCATTGTTATCATCCTACAAACATCCTTCCTATCTATACCTGCTTTCACAATACAATCAAATCTCTCCTGAAGCTCCCCTCCTCTGGCTCGAATAAGCTTGAGCGCTTTTTCCATTTGCTTTGAGTTCTCTACAAATCCCAAGTCCAACAAGAACTTAGTCTTCAGCATTTGTGACATTTCTTTCTCTCCTGATCTTGGTAATTGCTCAACTTTAGTGCCCATAACCCATTTCTTTATTTCTTCAGGGTTCTCCTGGATGTATTTACAAAGGCGCTTTCTTCCAACATTCAAAACAGTAAGTAAGCTATCGGTTTTCTTCAAAGTACAAGACCCGAGCAATATAGGGTGAGATTGAACAATATTCACAATCTCCTCCATCTCCATCTCAATCTCATTTAGGAATTGAACACACTGCCTCAAATTTGAAACAAACTTCCCCACTTGAATTTCTGGGAACTGCAAAAACATTGGAAGTATTTCATTCATCGTGAATCCAAATTTTAGAAGTAACCCAACCAGTGTAAGAGCCCTATCCCCTGAACCCTCTAAGAGAAGTCCTGGGTGCTGCTGGATTAATCTACTCAATGGCTTCTCATCGCTATCAAACTGGCTAAATAAGTTTAAGAAACTAAACATCATCCTCCAATTACAAGGATTGGACTTTACACGTTCCTCAATCCAGCTAAATCCAAGTCCCATATTCTTCAATATCTCTATCACCTTAACAAACTCCACATTTGAATCCCCAATCAAAATCTGAGGACTAAAAACAATAACCTTACCTATGAAAGACCGGTGAAGCCCTAGTTCCTCATAGGCTTGAAGCTTTGATGGCAAAATGCCAAAATCATGTCGAAAAACTTCCATTGCTTCTTTAAAGATCTTCCCTATCTTATTCCGATCGATACCATAATTACACAAAACATAATAGTTGTTTAATAACAGATTATCATCACTCAAATACATCAATTTGCGAGGAAGAAGAGGATTATACTCACAAGGTTTCAATCCAGAGCTCTCAAAGAAAGGCTCGAATTCATTAATAGGATGATACCGCAAATACCGGACAACAGACTGCCGAATATCCCCCTCACCTTTTATTCTTTTTAAAATCTTTTCAAGAAAATAAGGTGAGTTTGTACTCATATGTTCTGCATCCGTGAACGGTAAGCTCCTTGTGGAATGCAAATATTCCAATAATGCAGCTTGAGCTTCTCTTCTAAAGGCAGGAGATACTTTACGAACATTATCATCACAAGCCAATGTCGTTTCATCAACATTTTCAATATTTTCTGGTTTAACATTTCTTTTCCTCCCATAGAACCTCCTAGGGTTTTGGGCAATGTAAATTGACCCAATTCGTTCAAATGGGGATTTTGAAGATCTAAGGTGGTTTTCAACAAAATTTGAAGAAACCCATTTGAAGATAGACGCTGTTCTAAGTTTCTGCAAATGAATCATGCTTATTGTGGCCTGACACGAAATGTAGGGACTGTATATACCACAGCAAAGGACAAGTTGAAGCTTAACAGAAATGAAGATAAAGTAATTTACCTTGGATTTTAAATGGGTTGGAGCTTACTTGCTGAGCTTGCTCTTCTTTGGATGATTTGGATGCTTTGCTCCATCAATGGAGGTTCAGCTGCAGAACCGTTAGGGTTTTGGGTGGTAGTTTTGTAATACCGTCTATACCCTAACCTTAAATGGGCAAGTTGTTCAAACACCCCTGTTATTTGATTTAATTTCACACACGTGTAACTTTTGCTCATAAGTACTCGAACATCCCTTGCTATTAGTAGGCAGCCCGTTTTTTTTTTTTTTTTATAAATAAATAAAATCATTATTAATTATTTATATAATACTTAATTAATTTTTTTTAAGAAAAAAATTTGATGGATGAGATCTAATCTACACTATCTACCGGACAATATAAATTATTGAAAAATAATTATTAAAAAATAAAATAATTATAAAAAAATGGAATCACCTTAAAGAGATTTGAAAAACCTTCATCAAACAAAATAATTATAAAAAAAAAAATGAAAAAGCTTGAAGAGATCTCAGGAGATCTAGATCGCTTCAAGCTTTTCCAAGAGCTCCATTAATGGAGCTTTTCCAAATTGACTGTTTTTTTTTTCTTTGGGATTTGATTTGTTATTTTCTCTTTGGAATTTGGTTGAAGATTCAGGTTTTGATCTATGAAGAAGAGTTGTTATTGGATCATTACAGTGTGTTTGTATGTCTTTGTAGAATTGATTTTTGAAAGAAAAATTCTAGCTTGAATAAAATGTGTTTCCATATTGGAGGACGTTGATAGAAGAGTAATTTTTCTCCCATAGGCACACAATTTCGACATATTTATAGCATACTAATATACATTATAACATTTTTGCCAAGTGTATTAATGTATTATTATGATTGAAGTTATGTTACTTACATAACAAAAGTGTGGTAATGTGTATTAGTATGCTATAAATTACATGGCAAAAGTGTGGTAATGTGTATTAGTATGCTATGGTAATGTGTATTAGTATGCTATAAATTACACGGTAAAAGTGTGATAATGTGTGTTAGTATACTATAAATATGCCTATAAGAGAAAAATTGGATAAAGGAGATGGATGATGATGATAATGGAAGAAAGGATGTTGTTGTTGTTTTTTATTTATTTATTATTAAATATTAAATACCTATTTTAAGGGAATGAGAAGAAAATATAAAATAAGGGTAAATTGCACTAGCTTACCCTAATTATAGCCAAATTTACACAAAAACAATTAAAAATACCATAATAACATTGACTACCTATTGCCTAATAGTTGATCACCATTATTCACTAACATTCAAAGGGCAATTTGGTCTTTTTGTTTAGTGTTATTAAATAAAGGACTAATTGCACAAACGCCCCTGAGTTTAGGTATAATTGCATGTATATGGAATTTTTACCCATAATTGCACAAACATCCCCTGTATTTAGTTGACTTTGTTAAATCTAACCATTGACCATAATTTTAACCAAAAATGACTAAAGTGCCCCTAGTTACCTATTTTATAATTAATTATATATATATTTAAAAAATAATTATATATATACTTAAAAAAATAATTACATATATACTTAAAAATAATAATTATATATAATACTTAATTTATTTATTTAAAAAAATGGATTATAAAAATGTAAAAAATGGATTAAAAAATGGATTATAAAAATTGTTAAATAAATAAATTAAGTATTGTATATAATTATTATTTTAAGTATATATATAAATTGTCAAAAAAAATAAAATTATATATAATTAATAATAAAATAGGTAACTAGGGGCACTTTGGTCATTTTTTGGTTAAAATTGTGGTCAATGGTTAGATTTAATGAAGTCAACTAATTACAGGGAATGTTTGTGCAATTATGGGTAAAAATTTCATATACATGCAATTATGCCTAAACTCAAGAGATGTTTGTGCAATTAGTCCTTAAATAAATAAAGACAAAAATAGATTTTTCAATAAATTCATGCCACACCGGTCCTAAAATTTGTATTAATGAAAAAAAGAAAATAGGTCTCTTATACATGGTCATTGACTTCATTTACATCCACATCTAGAATTAAAACCTAAACTTATCTACCCACAGATCTTTTACTAGTGGTCATTGACTATGTTTGCTCGCAGAAGTACAATCTTTGCAAGTCTTATCCTTTACTTATGAAAGTATGGTCTCCGTAACCCTTCTTCCTCTAGATTCTTGTTTGTGTTTAATTTGGCTGGTTTAGGAACCTAATGATTAATATTTAGAAAACAAGTTGTACAACATCGAGAATTTCTCGACATTTGACACTCACTGGTTTTTAAAAACGCAAGTCTTGAAAGTGTACCAAGTTATCGATACTTACTGGGTTGAATTTCGAGACTTAATTTTTTCATTTGGCAATTCATAGGTTTTTGTGATCCCCTTCAAGGCTATGAAATATTGTTATTGGTTATCTGTGAATTACTTGATGGAGAATGTAAAAGAGAGTTAGAGAGAGAAGAATTGTAAGAGAGGAGAGAATTATTGTAATAATTTGTGTATTGATAGTTTATTGTAACATACTACAAATACCATTTTGGTATATGAATTGCAAGGAGAGTAATGTAAAGTTACTAAGGCAAGTGGCCTGGGAATATTATCCCATAGCAGGCTTACAAATACAGAAACTACTTAAGCTGAAAATGGATAGATTTGCATAATTGGCCCATAAGGCCCAATGTTGTTTTAGGTCCAATGAGCCCAATGACATTCCCATAAACGCACTGTATAAGGGTAGGGTTATGAGGAGGCCTATAAAACATCATTTCCCTTTTGCTTGTTTCTTGTCTGAAAATATCCCAAATCCTCTTCTTCAAAATCCCTAGATACCTTCTTCGAATTTCAAACAACCAATTTCCCCAAAATCTCTTCAATCAACCTTCACCAAATTAAATCCTTTATTCTTTCCTCTTCCTAACAACTTTTCATAAAATAAGTCTTGAAATTGCACATAGTGATTGAGATTTGGTTCAATTTCAAAACTTTCAAGGCATTTAGAACACACTTGTTTTTTTTAAAGGAAGTCTCGAAATTGTAACTAGTGATTCAGACTTGTTGGTTGAGTTTCGAGACTTATTTTTTTGACTTGGCCAAACTGACTTTCACTAGTTAGGGCAAGTCACATTACCCAAGCACTAGTTTTCTTCCAAGTCAATATCTAATTACATATTTACAATTCAATATGCATTCAAAATTACAATATATCTCGGCACAATTCCACAATGCCACAGAATTCAAAATTATAATATATTCTTGGTCAATTTATGACGTAGTCAACGGCCGGCCACGTTTGCGCAAACGGACTGGTCGACTAGGATCCATACTCGTGGTGGGTTGTGATGATGGTGTTGATGTATCTTTTGGACTAGGCAGTATAACCTGGGAAGTAGAGATGGGCTCACATACATGACGAGGAGGAGGAGGGTCCTGGGGCAAGGATGGAGGGTTAGCCAGATTTTGTGGAGGGTCAGCTGGATCCCGTGGAGGAGGCGGAGGGTCTTGGGGCATGGATTGAATGTCAGCCGGAGGAGAAGGGAAGCAGTTATCCTTGTGCATATAGGTCGATGGCCCCTTAAATGTACGCAGAATACACATTACCTCGGCATGTTGTTCCTCCCTACGCCTTTCGCTCTCTCGGAGCTCGCCCAAGTAAATCTCCATACGATCGTGTATCCGTGACTCAAAATCGTGAAAATCCTCACGTAATTGCTGCATGGACTGCATAATTGCGTCAAGTTGACAACTACGGACCCCTGATACTCCCTAACCACACATACCACATAATTACAAAGAAAAATATCAATACTTGCTATTTTAAAACCAAAAATAAATTACGCAACCGGTAAACATACCTCTCGGACAGAAGATTGTGGCTCTGTAGGTCCACCAATCACTCTAGGTATATCCTGTACAACATGACGTAGTCTCCCTGTATCCTCAACCGGCTGCGACATAGATGTGATTAGAAGGTTCGGGACCCTCGAACCAGCATGCGATGGTCTCACATGTCTCCTACCTGCTTTAATCTTTTTACGCCTCCCTTTGGTTGTAGTTCCACTGGTGGATCTAGTATGTGAAGGTGTAGGAATGTCTAGTCTCTCAACACGATCACCATCATCCTCAACACTAGACATTTTTGGCATATTCTCCAAAGCAGCATGATTAGGGTACAGATCCTCCACATCCTGTATCCCCTTATAGTACCACTTACCAAGCTCCTGGTCCGTAGGGTTTAATTTCTCCTCCGTGAACATCTGAAGTTGTAAAAAACAGAATAAGAAATACAAACCAAACAAACACAAATTTAAGGTATCCAACAAGTCGAAATGGTTATAAATACATTACCTTATCCTTAATAATCTTGATGATTTTGTCTGGCCGGGGTCGCTTAGTGAACTCCCACTTCAGAATACGAGGAAAGGGGTCATTGTTCGTGCGCTGGGCAAAATTTGTGGCCAAGTCTGGAATGACCTCTAAAGCAAAAATCTACACGATTTAGAGAAATTTAGGTTATAAAATATAATAACAGATAAAAGAAATTGAAGGGAATAATAATGTCACTGAAATTATTATGTCTCACCAATAGCGAGTAGGCAAACCCATAAATGTTGTACTTTTCTTTCGGGTGCTTTTCCTTTCCTTTGACCTGCTGTCTGTGTTCAAATCGCATTTTCCGATCATACAACGCGTTCATGAACCCGTATATAGAGTAACTGTATACATATGAACCCCACGGGTACACATCAAATGCATCCAAGTTCTCTACAAACCGCAATTGCCATATAGGGACATCTCCCCTCTCGTCCACTCCGGTCAAAAAAACGTGAAGCATCGACAACATACATAGCTTCACAACATCAAACTGCTCTGTCCACTGACCCAGTCGAACCTTCGCCCTCAATTCCTCAATCTTGACAACATCTCGACCACCAAAATATCTTTGGTGTATGCCATTCTCCACTGCCAAATATCCAGTCGTGTCGGGCACAACTCCAAACTTCAAACCGGTGATGAGACAAAACTCAACCCTAGAAAACCTAACACTAGTATTACCTAACATGAACCGCATCTCATCGTTGGGTCCATCGTGATGTAGCTCTCGCAAAAGTAAATGATGCACAATTGCCCCAGAAAACTGCATTTGTCGGTGCATACGTAGAAAATGCCCAAAACATGATTCCATGAATCTCTGTTTTTGCACCCCTGCATCGTCTGCGAGACTAAGTGCATCGTCGATTACATCGAGAATTTCAATGTGATTGTGGCGAGTGATTGTTCCCTCGTACCAAGACGCCTCTGGAGTTTTCAAGCTCAACTTCAGATTCATCATCTACATACATTACCAAAAAATATATATATATAACATCAACAACTACGCAATAAATCTTGAATTAACGAAATAAGTCTTGAATATGCCCAGTAATTCTCGAATTAACAAAATAAGTCTCAAACTATCTAAAAATAGGACAAGGATCCTCTCCTCACCTCACCCCATCCTCACCTTTTTAAAGCATGTGATTGGTTGTACATAAAGTGTCAACCACATCCTTACCATTCATTCATTGCAATGCTTATGTGTCATAAGATTAAGTGAGGTGAGGATGAGGTGAGGAGAGGATCCTTGTCTCTAAAAATAAGTCTCAATTGACAAAATAATTCACAATTTACTTTAAATTATTTTTGCCTAAATTCCATATATTTAATCTCAATGCCATGTTAAGGTCCGATAATAATTCTCGATAAGAGCATTAAGTCTCGATAACATATAACTATTACTAAATCTTGTTGTACAAATTAAGTCTCAAACTCTCTAAAAATAAGTCTCCATAATTTAAGAAATTAACTCTTGCACAAGCAAAGATTCAAGTCTCGATCTATAAAAAAACTAAATCTCAAAATAAGTACCAAACTAAGTCTTGATGTTTTATTGTTATGGCAAATTAAGTTTCGATGTGTTAATAAAAGAACTCTCAACCATGCTAATAAGTCTCGATTATAAGATTATGTTTCAACATTCAAAGTATTGTTAATCTTTTCCAACTTAACACATATATACCCAACAATAAGAGATTGAATACAGTTTTTACTTCAACACATATCATCACAAAGATTTGAAATCCAACTATTCCAATTGAAATGCAAAACCAAAGAAAAAAAAAAAAAAAAAAAGCTCTAAAATCTCGAAACAAAATTAAAGGAAATAATTTTAAATCTAAGACAAAATCAGTTTTAAAAAACAAAAAACACACCTTTTTTTCTAGAAAAAAATTAAGCGATGCTAGTTATTTTTCTCCATGCACTTAATTCCCCAAAGCCCGCTTTTTTTCGTTTGTCCCCTCTTCCCGTGTCGTCTCGGTCTTGCAGTAGCCGTCTTCGAAACTCTTTAGGCGACGAGTAACTGATATGGGGGGTATTTTTAGATCAATTCAACTTTAGGGTCCTATACTCCTATTCAACAATTCAAGTGGTGTCAAGCCCACAAAAACTGATATTAATTTTTAGAACTCTCTTTTATTTAAATTACCAAATTTGACTAGTAATTTTATAATAAAAAATAGATAGATGGACAAATTTACAGTGGGGGGGTGTGGGTGGGTGAATTCTAAGATCCTTCCTAAGATTTGAATTAAAAAGGAGAAACAATCTCATAATTTTAAAATTAGGTAAACATCCTTTTACAATAACCAAGAATGGTTTTATCTACTTTTGAAACCATAAAATTATTCTTTGATTTTGGTCCAAGGAATCATCCATTCAAGTTTCAATAATTTACAATGTTTAATTTATCAACTTTTTTTCTTTCTTTCTATATGTGACCTAATTATAAGTAGAACCGATTAATTTAATTTCTATGATGATAGAAGAGGTTTTTTAAAAGGATTTTGAAAAAGAATAAAATAAATTACAATAATGCTATACTACTGAAATTTTTTATCCAAAAATCAAATCAAATGATGTGGTAATGACAAATCACTTCTCACATCATTTAAATTGATAAATGGTGATTTTCTGAGCTAATGTTTTGAGTTGTATAGCATTACTCTTTAAATTAATCGAATCTAAGGTCCACAAAATTAATAAATTTACTTTACAATGATCAGAGTCATAAGGAAATCTACATGAATTGCCATTCTAGTCTTGGAGATATGCCTAGTGCCTGCCTAGTTAATATGCCTAGTGCCTACATGAATTCGCAAACTAATATGCTTTTTAATCATTTTATTTTCCATAATTTCTCCATTACTTTTGACAGATACCATTTGATTGCAGAAGTATATGCTATTACTTAATCATTAGAGTCCATCTGTAATTTTTTAAATTTCTTTTTATTTGAAGTGAGTCCATATGTCTTTAGGTCAAATTAAAATAGATGTGAACGAAATCATTCCTTAATTCAAATTACAAATGCAAGGCAAGCTAAGACTAACATAGATAATTGCATATGAAAAAAAGAAAGAACAATCTACCACGAAGCTGACCACCGAGATATTGTCGTCAGTATCATGCACAAATTTGATATCACAATCCCAATAAGCAAATCACCTGTCTCTGATGAGAATCAACTGTCAATAAGAAATCAGAAATCAAATTCAAATTACTAATGCAAGAATGATGATATAAGTTTATAAAACAGAATAAATCCATTAGACTGCAGAATGCCTTTTATCTTAAAGTGTCATTAAGATAATACATGATGTTAGAAATGATTTTTATCTTTATTTATTTATGTTTTAACTTCACAAACAAAAATTCATTAATAAACAATCTTACCATTTGTCAAACAAAAGGACATTATTCAATCCAATCCCATCAAATCTCAAATAATAATTCTACCCCATCCCATGCACATTAGCCACTAAACTACAACTAATAAGAAACAGATTTCTCTTACTTGGTACAAATTTCTTTCTTCAAGTTTTGCCAAATTTGGGGCCCTGCAGGATGACGATTTACATATCGCTGTATAAATACTTTATGTGAGCATGAAATTAAAGTACTCAAGGCCAGCATAGATTCTGCAGCTCCTTGGTCTATAAGCCAACTAAACATTGATAACCTAAGCTTGATCCTTTGCACTGTAAAGTAAAGATATGATGGGAAAATTACTAAAGATGATATCGGATAACCCAAACCATTTACAAGAAAATCAATCTTTGTTTCGATGGCACCTTTTGTCTGGTTAAGAATTTGAGGATATACTCTTATCATTTCACAAACATCCTTTCTATCCAAACCGGCTTTCACAATACAATCAAATCTCTCCTGAAGCTCCCCTCCACTGCCTCGAATAAGCTTAAGAGCTTTTTCCATTTCCTTTGAGTTCTCTACAAATCCCAAGTTCAATAAGAACTTAGACTTCAGCATTTTTGATCTCTCCTTCTCTCCAGAACTTGGTAATCGCCTAACTCTTGTGCCCAGAGCCCATTTCTTTATTTCTTTAGGGTTCTCCTGGATGTATTTACAAAGACGCTTTTTACCAGCATTCAAAAGAACAAATAAGCTATCAGTTTTCTTCAAAGTACAAGAACCAAGTAATATTGGGTGAGAACGGACAATATTCCCAATCTCCTCCATATCCATCTCAATCTCATGTAGGAACTGAACACATTGCCTCAAATTCAAAACAAACTTAGCCACTTGAATTTGTGGGAACTGCAGCAACATAGAACGTGTCTCATTCATTGTACATCCAAATTTTAGTAGTAACCCAATCAGTGTAAGAGCCCTATCCCCTGAACCCTCTAAGAGAAGTCCCGGGTGCTGCCTGATTACACCACCCAACTGCTTCTCACTGAAACCAATCTGCCTAAATAAGCTTAAGAAACTAAATATTTTACTCCAATTACAAGAATTCCACTCCAAATGTTCCTCAATCAAACTGAATTCAATCCCCATATTCTTCAATATGCCTATTACCTCAACAAACTCCACATTTACATTGCCAATCAAAAGTTGAGGACTACAAACAATAAACCTACCTACGAAAGACTGGCTAAACCCTAGTTCCTCATAAGCTCGAAGCTTCGATGGCAAAACCCCGAAATCGTATTGAAAAACTTCCATTGCCTCCTTAACGATCTTCCCCATCTTATTCCGTTCAATGCCATAATTACACAAAACATGATAGTTGTTTAATAACAGATTATCATCACTCAAAAATATCAAATTACGAGGAAGAAGAGGATTATACTCGCAAGGTTTCAGTCCAGCGCTCTCAAAGAAAGGCTCGAATTCATTAATAGGATGATACCGCAAATACCGGACAATAGACTGCCCTATATTCCCATCAATTTTTGTCTTTTTAAAAATCTTTTGAAGAAAATACGGTGAGTTTTTGCTCATATGTTCTGCATCAGTGTACTGTAAGTTCCTAGTGGAATGCAAATATTCCAATATTGCAGCTTGGGCTTCTCTTATAATACCAGGAGATACTCTATGAACATTATCATCACAAGCCAATGAAGTTTCATCAACATTTATTTTCCTTCCATAGGACCGCCTAGGGTTTTGGGCAATGTAAGATGACCCAATTCGTTGAAATCGGGCTTTTGATGATCTAACGTGGTTTTCAAACAAATTAAAAGAAACCCATCTGAGGATAGATGTTCTAAATTTCTGCAAATGGATCATTATTGCAGACTCACAGACAAGTTGAAGACTAATAAAAATGAAGATAACAGTGCTTGCTCGAGTGATTTACCTTGGATTTTAAACTGATTTGGGATTAGGTCTCAACTGAGAGAGCTTTGCGCTTCTTCGGATGACCTGGTTGCTTCAAATGAATGGGCTTCAGCTGCACAACGGTTGGTTACTCACTTCACTACTCACTGGAGATTGGCGAGGGTTTTCTCAACAATGACTCGAAGTAGGTGGCAATTCGGTCAATTAGAATTTTTTGCTTTTGTTGTCCATCGTAATTTCCTTTTACAAATATTATTAAAAACTCCCTCTAGTTTAATATATTAGTCACGTTGTACCCTCTAGTTTCATTTACGGACATTCTACACCTTCTGTTAGTCAACAGAAATCAGAGGCAAACGTTACCGCTAAGTGCATTATTGCATAACCTCATGAGATGTTTGTACAATTCGCCCTTAATTTTATCGATATTTTTCTTTCGGTATGACCTAATTGTGGGTGATTGATTTTTTCTTTCAGCATGAGTCTATGAGTTATAATACCTATAAAAATCCAAGACAAAATTGACAACTACAAATGATAACATAATCTCATAATCATCACCCAGAAATTGTTGTTAGTAGTATGCGCAAATTACAAATGGCATTTAACCACATGTCTTAGTATGAAAATAAATTTGACAATGCTTCATATGCTTCAAATAACAAATTAAAATTTTCTCTGGAGTCAGCTATGATTCATATATTCAATTATGCTCTACTTGAGGAACAGGGGGGAAAATAACAACTCCTACGAAACAGATTTCTCCTATTCGGTACAAATTTGTTTCTTTAAATTCTGCCAAACTTGGGGACCTTCAGGATGTTTATTTACAAGTCGTTGCATAAATACTTTCTGTGGGCTTCCAATTATAGTCCTCAAAGCCAGCATAGGTTTTACAACTCCTTGATCTTTAAGCCAATTATACATTGACGTCCTAAGTTTGATCCTTAGCACCCCAAACGCAAGATATAATGGGAAAGTCACTAACATTGATACAGGGTAACCCAAACCAGTTACAAGTAAATCAATCTTCAATTCGATGACACTTTTTTTCTGGTTAAGAATTTGTGGGGATACTCTGATCATTTTACAAACATCCTGCCTATCCAAGCCGGCTTTCACAATACAATCGAATCTCTCCTGAAGCTTCCATGCTCTACCTCGAATATCCTTCAATGCTTTTTCCATTTCATTGGAGTTCTCTGTGAATCCCAGATCAATCAAGAACTTAGTCTTCAGCATTTGTGATCTTTCTTTTTCACCTGATTTTGGTAATGGCTCCATTTTCGAACCCATAACCCATTTCTTCATTTCTAGAGGATTCTCCTGGATGTGTTCACAAAGTCGCTTTCCTCCCAGCATTCAATAAAGAACATATGCTACTAGGTTTCTTTAAAGTTAATGAACCCATAAACATGGCATGAGAACGGATAATCTTTCCAATCTCATCCAACTCCATCTCAATGTCAAACAGGAGCATAAGGCATTTCTTCAAATTCAAAAAAAAAATTCCCACTTGAAGTTGTGGGAACTGAAGAAACATCAAACGTATCTCATTCATTGTGGTTCCAAATTTTAGTAGAAACGGGATCAGTGTAAGTACCTGATTCCCTGAACCCTCAAAGATAAATCCCGGATGTTGCCCGATTAATCCACCTAATTGCTCCTCACTGAAACCAATTTTGCTAAATAAGCGTAAAACACTAAATATCATACTCCAATTATAAGAATATTGCTCCAACAAATTTCCTCAATCCAACTCAATTCAATTCCCATACTCTTCAATATCGTCAATACCTCAACAAACTTTGCATTCACACCCCCAATCAGGAGATGAGGACTACAAACAATAACCTTAGATATAAAAAACTGATTAAGCCCTAGTTCCTCATAAGCTTGAAGCTTTGATTGCAAAACTCCAAAATCATATCGAAAAACTTCCATTGCTTGCTTATAAATCTTCCCTATCTTACTTCGTGCAATACCATAATTACACAAAACATAATAGTTCTCCAGCAACAACTCATCATCACTCAAAAACATCAAATCATGTGGAAGAAGACTACGATACTCGAAAGGTTTCAATCCCAAACTCTCAAAGAAAAGCTCAAATTCATTAATAGGATGGAACCACAAATACCGGGTAATAGACCACTTAATATCCGCAGCATTTTGAACCTGTTTTAACAGTTGTTCGATAAAATGTGGGGAGTTTTTGCTCATATGTTCTGCATCCAGAAACTGTAAGTTCCTAGTGGAATGCAGATACTCTAATAATGCAGCTTGAGCTTCTCTTCTAATGGCAGGCGATACTTGGCTAACATAGCCATCACTAGAAACCGTTGTTTTTGTGCTATAGAGCCTAGGGTTTTGAGCAATGTAAATAGATCCAAATGGGGTTTTTGATGATGTAAAGCGGTTTTCAACAAAATTTGAAGAAACCCAGTTGAGAATAGATGTTATTCTCTGTTTCTGCAAATGGGTTATCACTGTTTTCATGAGATATGAAGTACAAAGAGAGAGAACTTCCCCTCTCTCCCAAGAAAAAAGAAACAGAGAAAGAGACCAAGAAGAAATGGAAAATGAAGTGGTTGGGTGCTTTAGCTTACCTCAACTTGTTATGAAATAAAGCTTTTGAAGCGGGCAGGGTTGGCTCTTCTGTCTTCTCTAAGATGATTAAGTGGCTGGTGGCTGGTGGCTGTCATGTTGAAATTAGAGATGCACGTTTGGGGAATGGGGATGGATATAGGTCCCCCCATCCCCATCCCCACTTCCCATACCCTTCCCCCATCCCCCCCCCATTTCCCCATTTGGGGAAAATGGGGATGGGGAATTTTGGGGGGACCTATATCCATCCCCATCCCCAATTCCCCATTTTCCCCCGTTTTTCCCCATTTTTTCCCGTTTCCTCCCCGTTTTCCCCATTCCTCCATTTCCCCATTTGACTAAAAATTACAAATTAAACTAAAAAAATAAACATTCCATTACAAATACAAAATAAAATTCATTAGTGCATTTTATATAAAATGTATATATATACTTAGGGAGTTAGGGTTTTCAAAGAATAAACAAAAAAATTAAAAATATATATTATAATTATATTTATATATGTTTGGGGGTAAGGGGGAAATGGGGATGGGGGACCTCCCCCCCATCCCCATCCCCATTTCAACATAATTGTGGGGGAAATGGGGAAATGGGGATGGGGAGGGGTCCCCCCATCCCCATCCCCATTTCAATTTGGGGATGATTTTCATCCCCATCCCCCCCCATTTCCCCATTTTTCCCCAAAAAAAAATCCCCAAATGGGGATGGGGACGCGGGGAATTGGGGCCCCGGGGAAAAATGTGCATCTCTAGTTGAAATAAAAGGAACTTGAATCAAGCTTAAGGAGGGTTCATCGGGGCATTCTGGTCAGTGGTCATTCGCTAATTATCTGTTATTACTACTGCTTCTATTCGTTCACAACTCACAAGATAGAGAAATTATGTAAAGAAAAAAAAAATTAGGATACTAGTTGATATTTTTTATTTATTATTATTTTATATATCACAAAAAAAATTTAGATCAATACTCATAAAAATAAATGTGATTTCATTATGGACCTTACAGAAATTAAAGTAAAGTATACCTAGTGTTGGCCACGGTTTGGTTTCGGTTCGGTTTCGGTTTGGGAACTCACTAAAATCGAAACCGAAACCGAAAAAACCGGTTTGGTTTCCGGTTTAAAACTGGCATTTTTTCGGTTTTAGTTTAGGTCCGATTCGGTTTTGGTTTTGGTTTGGTTTTGGGTTTTTTTTTTTTTTTTTTTTTTTTTTTTTTTTTTTTGGGTTTTTGGTTGTTTTGGTAAAGCTTGTTTGTATTTTGTAAATTGTAAATTAAATATAAAATCAAAATCTTGACTAATATAAAATCAAAAAGTTGTAAATAAAAAAAACATTTACAAACATTTTCATTGATGTATTTAAGTATTTCACAATATTTAAAAGAAAAGAAATTGACATTTATTAATAAATAACAAAAAATTAGCCTTGAAGGCTTGAATTCAAATATACAATATTACAATGTAACAAAGTTAAAATTTAAAAAATAAATAAATAAATAAATAAAATAAAAAATACCAGCCTTGCACTTAATTTTTTACCACAATTAAGCTGCCTACGTATCCTTCACCAATGTAGAGGAATCAAAGGCCACGTAGTTCTTTTACCTTTAATTAGTTGCTTAGTGTTGGAGGTTGGAAGTTGGAACGGAATCTATTCGCTGCCTTCCGTTCCCGTGGTTTGGTCACCTTCGAAGAAGTCGTTCACTATATCCGGTTGGAGTTCTTGTTGTCTATATTTTGCCTTTGTCCAATCATCAACACATGCTTGGATTTCAAGTGATTGTGGAGACATAGCCGACCGTCTTGGGTCCAAAATATTTCCACCTGCACTAAATTCTTGTTCCATAGCAACTGTAGAAACCGGCGTTCCAAGAATTTGTTTGGCAATAATAGCCAAAATTGGATAATCCTGTTGATTACTCTTCCACCAAACCTGGAGATCAAATTCTTCATCTGGAAATATATGATTGTCTTCTAAATACCGATCAAGCTCAGAGGCAGATAAGGATAAAGAAGATGTTCGTAATTTTTGGATCTTTGGGAAAACAATTGATCCCCCAAACCCCTTAATTGAAATTTTGCGGAAGAACTACTACCACCAGATGTGGGTTGGGGTTGTGAAACCGGCACGTTGAAAGACTGACCATATATTCTAACATATTCATTGTATAATTCATAAAGCAAAGTTTTAACGGAAGCACATAAATGAAGAATATCAACCTCTAAATCTAAACATTTGTAATAATTGTCTAAATAATCTTGCAAACAATCTAATTTAAAGCGTGGATCAAAACACTGTGCAAGCAAGTAAATCTTTGGAATCTCCTCATAATACGAAACCCATTTTGTTTTCATGGCAGCAACACATGGACTCAATTCAACATCAAATCTACAATCATTAAATGCACCAGCAATATTAACACTTTGAGTAAGAAATAAATGAGTAGTGGGATAGTAAACACCAGATAAAGCAATGGTAGCATCATTAAAAACACGTAACAATTCAAGAATTTTTATACATACATCCCAATGGTTCAATTCAAGAGAAATTGAAGGAACGTTATAATTAATAAAAGAAACTAATAAATCCTTATATTCAAAACTTTCACTAAGCAACTTATAAGTTGAATTCCAACGAGTGGTAATGTCACGAGAAAATTTTTTGGGATGCATATTATTCAGAGAGCAATACTTTAACCATTGTTTCATGATTTTGTTATGCCTTCAAATATAGTTAATACTATCTCTAATTGGTCTAATAAAAGTAGAAAACTCTATTAATTCAGCTTGAACACACAAATTTAAAACATGGCATGCATAACGTTGATGAAATAATTTACCCCCAAAATAGGGATTGCACAACTCCCGTAAGTAAGGAATAGATGCGGTATTGCTTGCAGCATTATCAAAGCCAATAGCAAAAATTTTGTTTAAGATATTATACTCTTGAAAAATGATTTTAAGGAGTCGAAAAATATTTTGAGCTGAATGCGAGTCATCGAAAACACGAAATGCAAGAATTCTTTTTTGCATGTCCTAGTTATTGTCCATATAATGACATGTGACACCCAAATATGAACGACTACCAAAATTGTCAGTCCATATAATGACATGTGACAGCATCGCCAATGGTTTCCAACAAGTTTTGCATTGCAACCATTTCCTCTGTTCACATTTCTTGAACCATCTCCCCCACTTCCACTTGCCATTGAAAAATTAATAATAATAAATATAGATATATGTTAAGAAAAAATTGTTGGAATAATAATGGTAACAAAGTAAAAAAAATAGATGATTGAAAAAAATATATAGTTGGAAATTTGGAATAAGAGTGGTAAGCAACTAAAAAAAAAATATTTGAATGAAAAATATATATTGTTGAAATAATAGTGGTAAGCAAGTAAATATATATATATATGATTGAAAAAAATATATTGTTAGAATAATAGTGGTGAAAAAAATATATGATGGTAAAAAATATAAGAAAAATATATTGTATGCTAAAAAAAAATAGAATAAATAATTAATATATGATATGAGAATTAAATAAAATTGTAAATGTAGAGAGAATTGAGAATTTGAGATTGAGAGAGATTGAGAGAAGTTGAGAGAATGAGAGTGATGTGAAGAAAAATGAAGTGTTGGGGGGTATTTATAGTATAATAGAAAGAGGTGGCTTTGCAAATAGAAAAAATTAAAGGGTGAAAAAAATATATATGCATGGCCATTGGGGTCATCAGAACGGTCGTCTGATAACTGCCAATGGCCAAATGTAATTTTTTTTTTTCAAACTATGTGCCACGTGTCAATCTGTTATTGGTCCAATTTTTATTTTTTTTTCAAATGGTCGCTTTCAACGGTAACTTTTATGAAGAAAGACGCTGCCGTGGCAGCGTCTGATTGGTGGATTATTATTATTATTATTATTTTTTAAAAGGTCACTGTCAACGGTAATATATATTAAAGATGCTGCCACGTGGCAGCGCCTGATTGGTGGGTTATTTTTTATTTTATTTTTTTTTAAAAGGTCGCTGTCAACGGTAATATATATTAAAGACGCTGCCACGTGGCAGTGTCTGATTGGTGGGTCAAATTTTTTTTTTTTTTAAACTTTCGCTGTCAACGGTAAATTTTTCAAAAGACGCTGCCACGTGGCAGCATCTGATTGGTTGGTTAATTTTTTTTTTTTTTTTTAATATGAAAAATTGGCAGTTTAACTGGTTCAAAAACCGTCGGTTAAACCACCGATTTTGGCACCCCCCAAATCGAAACCGAAACCGAAACCGAAACCGAAACCGAAACCGAAACCGAAAAAATCGATTTTTGACCGGTTTTCGGTTCAGTTTTTGTCTGTACGGTTCCGGTTAAACCACGGACAAAACCGTTGGTTAACCGGAACCATGGCCACCACTAAGTATACCTCACTTGATAATTCATATATGAGTAATTTTCAAGTGAGGTATATTTTACTTTAATTTCGGTAAGGAGTTAAGGACCATGATGAAATCACATCCATTTTTATGAATTTTGATCTGAATTTTTTGTGAATGATAAGTTTAATGAAATCTACTTATGAGTAAAATTTAAGAATTTTCAAGCACTGGAACTATATATCTCGATTTTGTTAAATATAAAGGAATTGGAAAAATGAGATAAATATAGGAAAATTTTAAAAAATAGTTATAGTAAGTACTAAGTACTAATACTATGGCACACAACCTCTTAGTAGAGATGGTTGTGCACCTCCCTTCCACACCTAACTGTCAAGGGTTTGAGTCCCAACATGCGCATGTTATAAGCATATGTGGGGAGTTTTCTCTCAGTTTGTGGGAGTAGCTCTCTCTCCGGTTGTGAGAGTTGTAATCCATATGTAACCTCTCACTGATAGTGGGAGTAATATTCCAAAAAAAAAAAAAAAGAAGCACTAGTACTATTGCTTGGGTTTAGGTCTCAACTGAGAGAGGTTTGTGCTTCTTCGGATGACCTGGTTGTTGCCAATGAATGAGGCTTCCATTGGGGCTTCTGTTGCACAACGATTGGTTACTCACTACTCACTGGAGATTAGCGAGGGTTTTCTCAATAATGACTAGAAGTAGGTGGCAATTCGGTCAATTAGAATTTTGATACGAACTTGTTAATATTATTTAGATATTTATTTTAATTTATTTGTATGTTTTATTTTGTTATTTTATCTAATTTTAATTAGTAAGATATTAAGTTTATGAGTTTACTGCTCATTTATTTATGGATGGTGGGTTAGTTAGTTGCTTAAGTTTAGGAGAGAATGAGTACTGATTTATGTATATATCTGTAAATTCATTAATGAAAGGAATTGGAGAATTATTGTTTGCAACTTTTATGTTGTATTTGGGAGGTTGTTGATTCCTCGAAACACCAATATTTGGAAGGTTTAAGGTTTCCTTGAATTAACCTATTCACTTTCTCAATTTTTCTTTCTATTTTTTGTAACTTTTCATTACAGACATTTGGGTCTGTAACATTTGGTATCATAGTTGAGTTATATGGAGTTGCAGGACCGAGTCGAAGCTCTTGAGAAAACTATGTATATTCTCTCAACTAGTCCGAAAGAACTTACATGCCTAATTAGTGAGAAATTGGAGAAACTCAGCCAACAATTTGCAGGGAAAACTATCAACCCAGTAAAAGCAAATAATCCTACCAGAGATTGAGCATATGAAGAATATGCTGAAATCCATATCTATTAAATTAGATCAACGTTTGTGCAAGACTAAAGAAAATTCTATGTCTTTGGTTGAAAGTCAAGGTCTCCAACAATTCAACGATGTGGCAATTACTAAACGTATTCAAGAAAGTCGCAAGGTAAGAATAATTACTTTTGGTGTTAAAATCTTATTTAATAAGATGGTTGAAAAACCATACAACTGATCTAAAAAAAAGTTCTATCTAAGGTCCAAAAGTATATGTGGTCCTGAACATTATCACAACAAATTCTCAAGAGTCTTGTACGCTAGCGGGGATGAATTCAAGAGTGAATCAATGGAGCATTTCCAAGAAAGGTTCAAGACATATTTATATTTAATTATAAATTTAAAGCGGAGGAGAATGTGGATCCATTCAAAAAAGTTCATCCTTGAGGACAAGGATGCTTTAAGGGGAAATGAATGATACGAACTTGTTAATATTATTTAGATATTTATTGAAATTTTATTTGTATGTTTTATTTTGTTATTTTATCTTGTTTTAATTAGTAAGATATTAAGTTTGTGGGTTTATTGCTCATTTATTTATGGGTGGCGGATTAGTTAGTTGTTTAAGTGGGTTGGTTAGTTGCTTAAGTTTAGGAAAGAGTGAGCACCGATATCGTGTGTGTGTGTGTGTGTATATATATATATATCTATAAATTCATTAATGAAAGGAATGGGAGAATTATTGTCTGCAACTTTTATGTGTTTGAGAGGTTGTTGGTTCCTCGTAACACCGATATTTTAGAGGTTTAAGTTTTTCTTGAATTAACCTATTTACTTTTTCAATTTTTCTTTCTATTTTTTGTAACTTTTCATTATAGACATTTGGGTTTGTAACAAATTTCTTGTTTTTGTTGTTCATCGTAATTTCCTTTAGATATATTATTAAAAACTCCCTCTAGTTTACTATATTAGTCATGTTTAGAGATGCACGTTTGGGGAATGAGGATGGATATAGGTCCCCCTATCCCCATCCCCACTTCCCAAACCCTTCCCATCCAACCCCCCCCCCCCCCCCCCCCCCCCCCCCCCCCCCCATTTGGGGAAATTGGGGATGGGGAATTTTGGGTGGACCTATATCCATCCCTATCCCTAATTCCCCATTTTCCCCGTTTTTCCCTATTTCCCCATTTCTTCCCCTATTCCCCAATTTTCCCATTTAATTAAAAATTATAAATTAAACTAAAAAAACAAACATTTCAATAATAATAATAATAATAAACAAATTAAAGAGTAAATGTGTATATATACTTAGATAGTTAGGGTTTTCAAAGAATTAAAAAAAATTAAAAATATATATTATAATTATATTTATATATGTTTAGGGTCCCCCATCCCCATCCTCATCCCCATTTTAATATAATTGTGGGGAAAATGGGGAAATGGGGATGGGGAGGGGTCCCCTCATCCCCATCCCCATCCCCACACACACACACACACACACACACAATGGGGATGGGGACACGGGGAATTGGGTCCCTAGGGGAAAATGTGCATCTCTAGTCCAAACGTTGCCGCTCAGTGCACTATGATGAGGTTTGTGTAATTTTGGCAAACGTTGCCGCTCAGTGCACTATGATGCCCTAAATTTCATCGATATTTTTCTTTCAATATGACCCAATTATAGGTGATTGATTTTTTCTTTCTGCATGAATCATAATACCTATTAAAATCCAAGACAAGATTGACAACTACAAATGAAAACATAATCTCATAATCATCACCCAGAAATTGTTGTTAGTATTACGCACCAATTAGTATGAAAATAAATTTGACAATAACGAATCAGATGAAAAAACAAACTATTGCATGAATGATGATATACATTTCTTAAATTATTATTAACAATATGAATAGATACAAATATTGCTGTTAGAAACAATGAAAATGTTTTCAAATTTCTCTGCAATACATAATTTACTTTCATGGTGTACAACTGAACTGATGTAGTAATTTTATAACACTCAAAAAAATTTCTCTGGAGTCAGCTATGCTTCACATATTCACTTGTGCTCTACTTGAGGAACACAGGGATAAATAACAGCTTCATCCATCTCTCAGCCTGAAGAAGTACTACTATATTCCCGCCTCAATCCGCGCAACAAACACACGTAGACCCAAGCACAACTCCTATGAAACAGATTTCTCTTATTCGGTACAAATTTGTTCCTTTAAATTCTGCCAAACTTGGGGGCCTTCAGGATGTTGATTTACATATCGCTGCATAAATACTTTCTGTGTGCATGCAATTATAGTACTCAAGGCCAGCATAGGTTCTGCAACTCCTTGATCTTTAAGCCAATTATACATTGATAACCTAATTTTGATCCTTTGCACCGTATAATCAAGATATGATGGGAAAATCACTAAATGTGATACAGGATAACCCAAACCATTTACAAGAAAATCAATCTTCAATTCGATGACACTTTTTTTCTGGTTAAGAATTTGTGGGGATACTCTGATCATTTTACAAACATCCTGCCTATCCAAGCCGGCTTTCACAATACAATCGAATCTCTCCTGAAGCTCCCCTCCTCTGCCTCGAAAAACCTTCAGTGCTTTTCCCATTTCATTGGAATTCTCTGCGAATCCCACATCAATCAAGAACTTTGTCTTCAGCATTTGTGATCTTTTTTTTTCACCTGATTTTGGTAATGGCTCCATTTTCGAACCCATAACCCATTTCTTCATTTCTAGAGGATTCTCCTGGATGTGTTCACAAAGTCGCTTTCTCCCAACATTCAACAAAGACAGTATGCTATTAGGCTTCTTTAAAGTTAATGAACCCATAAACATGGCATGAGAATGGATAATCTTTCCAATCTCATCCAACTCCATCTCAATCTCAAACAGGAACATAAGGCATTTCTTCAAATTAAAAAAAAAAATTCCCACTTGTATTTGTGGGAACCGAAGAAACATCAAACGTATCTCATTCATTGTGGTTCCAAATTTTAGTAGAAAGGCCATCAACATAAGTACCTGATTCCCTGAACCCTCAAAGATGAGTCCCGGATGTTGCCTGATTAATCCACCTAACTGCTCCTCACTGAAACCAATTTTGCTAAATAAGCGTAAAACACTAAATATCATACTCCAATTATAAGAATCTTGCTCCAACAAATTTTCCTCAATCCAGCTCAATTCAATTCCCATACTCTTCAATATCGTCAATACCTCAACAAACTTTGTATTCACACCCCCAATCAGGAGATAAGGACTACAAACAATAACCTTAGATATAAAAAACTGATTAAGCCCTAGTTCCTCATAAGCTTGAAGCTTTGATTGCAAAACTCCATAATCATATCGAATAACTTCCATTGCTTGCTTATAAATCTTCCCTATCTTACTTCGTGCAATACCATAATTACACAAAACATAATAGTTGTCCAGCAACAACTCATCGTCACTCAAATGCATCAAATCATGTGGAAGAAGACTACGATACTCGAAAGGTTTCAATCCCAAACTCTCGAAGAAAGGCTCAAACTCATTAATAGGATGGTACCGCAAATACCGGGCAATAGACCACTCAATATCCGCAGCATTTTGAACCTGTTTTAACAGTTGTTCGATAAAGTGTGGGGAGTTTTTGCTCATATGTTCTGCATCCAGAAACTGTAAGCTCCTGGTGGAATGTAAATACTCTAATAACGCAGCTTGAGCTTCTCTTCTAATGGCAGGCGATACTAGGCTAACATAGCCTTCACTAGAAACCGTTGTTTTTGTCCTATAGAGCCTAGGGTTTTGAGCAATGTAAATAGATCCAAATGGGGTTTTTGATGATGTAAAGCGGTTTTCAACAAAATTTGAAGAAACCCAGTTGAGAATAGATGTTATTCTCTGTTTCTGCAAATGTGTTATCACTGTTTTCATGAGATATGAAGTACAAAGAGAGAGGACTTCCCCTCTCTCCCAAGAAAAAAGAAACAGAGAAAGAGACCAAGATGAAATGGAAAATGAAGTGGTTGGGTGCTTTAGCTTACCTCAACTTGATATGAAATGAAGCTTTAGCAGCAGGCAGGGTTGGCTCTTCTGTCTTCTCTGGATGATTAATGGCTGTCATGGGGTTTCATTTGTTGAATCAAGCTTAAGTAGGGTTCATCAGGGCATTCTCGTCATTCGCTAATTATTGGTTTTTCCTATAAGAGTGGTGTTATTGGCACACCTCCTACTGATCTCCTACCGATCTATTTATACCCCAGTTGTTTAAATTTTGATTTAAATAAAGTTAAATGTTTTTATTAATTTATTTTATTTATTTCCAAAACCATCATTTTACTTATTTTTCAAACTTAATAAACCCCATCTCTAATATCTCTATCTATCTTTTTTATTTATTTATTTTTGAAAAGGCAAAGATTTTATTAATAGCCAGAAAGTAGGGATGGCAATTAAACCTGAACCCGTGGGACCCGCTCGAACCCACCCGCTTAAAGAGGGTTTGGGTTGGGATAATTGTACCCGTGGGCAGGTTTGGGTTTGAAAATTGTACTCGTCACGGGTTCGGGTTCGGGTATAGATTTGGAAAAAAAACCATACCCAAACCCGCGAACCCGTTATTATGCGCATGTGTGTAATTTTAATATTGTGTTCTTATTTATTTGTGTTTGTGTGTAATTTTAATATTTTGAACCTATGGATTATGGACTTGTGTTGTGTTAGAATTCAGAACTTGAATTTACGGATTATGTACTTATGATAGAAATTTATGACTTGAACTACATTTGTTTTTTTTTTTTTTTTGGTTGTTCTAGATTTTTTAAGCTATTTATACTTTTAAGCTTAAAATGATAAATGTTCACGGGTTCGTGGGGTGGGTTTGGATGTTGCTTAAATCCGCAGGTGAAACTCGAACCTGAACCCGCTACATTTCGTGGGTTCGTGGATGGGTTTGAATGTCATTTTCTTTCATGGGTTTGGGTTTGGTTTTTCCCAAACCCGCCTGAACCTGGTCCATTGCCATTCCTACCAAAAAGGCAACCAAAGAAGAAAAAGCAACAACAAACCAAAACTAGAGAAAAAGAAAGACAAATCACACAACAATTAGACCCAGACGTCTGAAAGCACCAAAACAAAACAAACCAACCCAACAGTAAAAAATGAAAAAAAGAAGAAGGGAAAAAACAGCCTAGAAACAAGTGATAAACTAGCATGAGAAAAACTTAGGGGGGTGTATTCAACCCAGATTTCATTGGATTTTGATGGATTTGTTTTAAGTGATGGATTTTGGTGGAATTCACAAATCCCACAGATTTCATTAGATTTTGTCGGAATTGTGTAAAGAGTTCGTTAGAGTTCATTGGACTTCATTAAATAGAATTGGATGGATTTGGATGGATTTATAAGGATTTGCCTTGAAATAAAATAAAAAATCAAAGTTTAACATTTGAAGAAAAAAGAGTTGTTGCCTGGGCAAGAACCCAAACACAACCCAGATCGCCTGTCACCTGAGCCCTTCTCCTCCACCACCCATGACTGCCAACAACCCAAACACAACCTAGATCTTCCATTGTTGCAGCCACCACCACTCCATTGTTCCACCGCCAACACCAAGCAGCAGCCACCACCACTCCATTGTTCCACCGCTACACACCAAGCTGCAGCCACCACCACTCCATCTCTGCCACCTGGAAGCCGCCTCTTCAGCCACCACCACCTGCAACATAACCCTCCCAGAACAGAACCTATAAAAGGGTTCTAAAATTTTGATTGAATTTGCGCCTCTCAGTAACGAGATCGGAGGAGACAGAGGAGATGGTAGTGGGGGTAGGAAATCGTGGCTGGATCTTGCATTTTTTTATGGATTGAATTTGCAAATGTAATTTTTGTAGAGAGATTTTGAGGTTTATGGTGAGATTTTTTTTAAAATATATTCTATCAAGGTTTTGAGCAAAGATTTTGAGATTGTTTTTGAGCTGGATCTTGCATTCTATCGAAGTTTTGGTTTGATGTGATTTTCAATTTTCTTTCCATATAATTGCTCAAAAACTTTTGTGATTACAAATAAATTAAAAAGTCATGGATCTGAAGCTGGACTACGTTTGAATTGGCTGTTGTATTCACTTTCTATGCACACCCTTTTGTTTCATAAAAATTCATAGTTCTTAAGCAGAGAGAGTAGATCAAAGAGAAGAGAGCAAATCCAACCAAATCTTGGCATAAATGGCAAGATTTGAGAATTACCTATCTATTTATATTTTTCCTTTCCAAATCCATCTAAATCCATCCAAATCTATCACTTAACCAAATCTAACCAAATCCATTGGATTTCCAATACACCCAGATTTCATAGGATTTGTTTGAAATCCTTCAAAATCCGAGTTGAATACAACTGGATTTCGTTGGATTTCAAACAAATCCAATGAAATCTGAGTTGAATACACCCTCATTTATAAAATCCAACAAAATCCAATCAAATCCAACGAAGTTGTAGTTGAATACACCCCCCTTAGCACCACCGTCAAATACAAACAAAAAGCTATGAGGTTAAATAATAATCAATTTCTTATCTGTCTAATGGACAAAAAGTGTTTGATTTATTGTTTAAATAGGATTCAATACAAGTATTTTTAGGGTTTAACAGTTATGAAAAAAATATATATTTCAAGAAAAAGATTAAAAGAACGTTTTTTTTGTTGTTTTTTTTTTAATTTTTTTTTAATTACTAGGTTTGGAGGCACATGCAAGGCATGTGCTTCCCAATATATACTTACACTTGAAAAAAAAAAATATTAATTCAGTCTTAAGTTCAGAAACTGTATAATCATATCTGAATTAAAAATTTATAAGCCGAATAAAGCTGTTGTCTAGCAGCTTGCGTCAACCATTCAAGTGCCTTGGTATAGTTCCTCTCAACACCCGCTCCTCTTGCATATATCTCACCAAGGAATTCCATTGACTGGGCCTCACCTTTGTCTGTTGCCTTCGAAAACCATGACAATGCCTTGACACGATCACGCCTCAATCCTCTCAACCCGAAGTAGTAAAATAGTCCAATCTTGTACATAGCTCCAGCATTCCCTTTCTGAGCCTGATACTCCAAAATCTGGAAGGCCTCATCCTCTTCCCCCCTTGACTTCCTTAACGCCCCCTTGTTCTCTTCAGCCCCGTTGTGAATCCTAACTGGTTCAACCACCGGTGAATCCTTCGAAATCAAGAAACTATTCAACAGAAGGAGATCACATATAATATGTAAATCCTTAATTTAAGGATTTCAGCAGAAGGAGATCACTATAGGTATCAAAAGTTCAGCAAAAATAATGATTTAAAATTAAATATCACATGGAAACTTACATTCATCCATCTACAACGTAGTGCAACATCCCGAACTGTTTTGTCCTTCAACTGCATCGAAATCTTAGCATATCAAACAAGCATTGGATCCGAGGCATACCTACAACAAGGTTATATCACATATATGTCAATTGTGCATTATTCATTCATCAAATGCAAGAAATTGACAAGCAAAAAACGATATACTAATTGATGTTTATATAAATCAAAGGCACACCTAAATATCAATAACCTCCATCATTCTCCACAGGCATGAATACTCATCCTCAAGGTTGAATCAAACTTTAACAGACTGCAAGACACACAGATGTGCACATATGTGAGATTCACACCCATTTTCTTTGATGTATTTTCCATGAAGAAATGTTCAAGCACTTGGTTAATTCTATAATGGGTTTCAAAGCATTGAAATAGACTTTGTTGCTTAAAAAATGTTACCGTGCCTCCACAAACCAAATCAGGAAAATTAGAATGTTTTAACCAAAATCCAACTTATTGACATAAGGAAATCAACAATTAAGCAATATCCATATAAATTTTCCGAAGATGACAGGCGAAACTCCGAGAGGTAAAGGATGTAACATCGGGCAGTCAACATGTAGCAACTATACAAACCCTCTACGTATCACTACAATGCTTCCGTATTTATAACAAGTGAGATAACGAAAAAAGCAACAAATCGACAACTCATAGCAGGATACTAAACCATAAATCTGATAGCAAAAACAGAAAATAATATCATTGCAGACCATTGTAGAGCATAAATTAGAACCTTTTTTTGATTTCGCTTAATGTAATTGCATCAAATTGTTTTCGAATTGTAAATTTACAAGCATACATGCACTTCACAAAATACATACAATTACACTACAGCAGTTGTATACCAAAATTTTAATAAAAAAAAAATAAAATTGCAACTTCAGGTGAAAAAAAAACATGAAAAAAAATTCAAAATTGAGAACAAAACCAACAATATACAAAGAGAAAATACTAACTAAGGGAGCAATTTTTCGAGAGTCGACTATTCTTCAGGAGTCCAGTCAAGAGAGATACCAGAGTTGTGCCTCAACGCAGCAGTCATCTGCAAGCAATCAGCTCCAGAGGAATTGCCACTGTTGCTGCTCGAATTTACCGATCTCCATTCACCGTTGATTTCTGAGCCGCCGCTGCCGACGAGCCTTCCTGATTGTTCCCTACCGGATGGTCAAACTTAGCGCACTCCACCGCTAGTACATCACTGTGGAGCTTCAGGTTGATAGGCCTCGTGTTCTCTTTCACCAAAGGTTTAATTAGACACTTAAATTAGAGAATTAAAACAAAAAATGAAAAAAAGGAGAGATTTTGGGATTAAAAAAAAAGGGGTTACCTGAAGAGCAGCAGCCCAAGCAATGAGAATAGAAGCGAACCAAAATTTCTTCTCTTTGAGGAGCTGTTTGGCTTCGAATTTTGCCATTGTAAAACCCTAACCCTAGTTTTTGTGCAGCTATTTGGGGGGTTTTTGGTTTTGGTTTCTCTGCTGTGGCAGAGAGAGTGAGGTTTTGTGGGTAGTAAGCTTCTTTAAAAACTGAATCAAAATAAACAAAGACGAAGTAAAAACTTAAACAATCAATGAAATTGAGCTTAAACACGGTTAGAATTTGTAGCAAACAAAAAGAGATTGAAATTTCAAGAGTTCAGAGCAGAAAGGTTTTTGAAAGGAGCAAGAAGCGCGCATGATTCATGAAAAACAACAAACCCTAACTAATTTGGGATTGAATCTCAGTTGAGAAATCTAGAAAATTAGAATAAAAATTAAAGAAGAAAAAACGCGAATTACCTGTAGTGAGAGACCCTGAGAAAATGATCCTCTTGTTTTGGTCTGGACGTGGGAATGGCTCTGATATCTATCTCTGTTGATCTCTCCATCGTGATCCATCGTGATCTCTCCACCGTTTCTTAAGTCCACCGCTTGGACCATAATCATCATTTTTTTTCTTTCACTTTTGTATAAAAAAAAATTCAATTCAGATGGTAAATTACGAGTAGGATTTCAAAACGGTCCCTAACTGTATAATGTGAAAGACCATTTTATCCTTATTTATATTTTTTATTAAAATAAAATTATGTAATTTCAGAATTATTCAAGGATATAAATGTCATTTTACTGTGCTAATAATTATAAATAAAATACAATAATAAAATACCATATATACCCTTTATTTTCTATAGATTGTCTATAGATATATAAAGTATTATATGTAATTTTTGAAAAGAGAAGGGTATATAAGTCTTCTTACAATTTTAAAAAAATTACAACAAAATAAGAGTGTTAAAAATACCTCTCAAACTGACTCTTTTTATATGAGTTAAGATATATATATATATAAAGGAATGTGGGGTTTTATTATATTTACTTTATAGAATATATATATATTTTTAATTGTATGTTCCTTTTAGTAATTTTGATAAAGGAAAAAAAAAAAATACTAAATAATTTAAAAAGTTGAGCATAAATAGATCAGTATGGGTGTACCAATAGCACCACTCTTCCTATAATCCTATTTCCTACTGCTTCTGCTCGTTCACAAAAGAAGGAGAAATTATGTAAAGAAAAAAAAAAAATTAGGATACTAGTTAAGATTTTTTTTTTTTTTTTTTTTGAATTACAACAACTGCCGGGACCTGACGAGATAAGACTCAGCTAGCACAGCCTGGAATACTACTCCCACAATCGGGGAGAGGACTCCCACACTTGGGAATTAATAGCTAAGGTGGGACAAATAATATATATATACATACCTAGGCGTTGAACCATGGTAGTTGAGGCTCACTTGGGAGAGTCCGACCACATTGGCAAGAGACCATTGGTTTATCCCAAGTGAGCCTCCATCATGTGGTGGAGGCTCACATGGTGGAGGTGTAGGGAAAAATACGGTCACGCAGCGGAAGCGAGACTAAAATCGAGTTTTAGTATAGTTTAAAATTTTTCCATAATTTGAACCTTAACCCTTTAATTAATTAAACTTATATATATATATATATATACTAAAAGTAGAATACCTTTTATCGCGTGATCTGATTGACTTTGCGTCGATGGTAATCCGCAAGATCTTCCAATCCTATCACGAACGTGAATCACCTAGGAGCGTGGTCTCCCTTTCTTTAATTGCGTACCTAAGGATGGAAAACAAAATCTCTCCTCCTGATCGTTAGTCACAATAAAATCCAAGAAAACTAGAAAGTATGTTCCGGTCACTTTTGAATTTAACAACCGTTAAGATTGAAACTCGCGTGAACCTAATTCGAAGTTATGCACAAAGCCTTTTGATATTCAAGCTTACAAGTGCACTTTCGAAATTAGAACTCTCTTTCTCTATTTCTCTCTTGGCCGAATTTTAACACTTGTCTAGAGTATGAATTATTTTCTAAGTAAAAGAAATAATTCACTCAAGCTAGAAGAAGAAAAAGTGGGTGGCCAAAATCTATCCTATTAATTATATAGGGTGGCCGAATTCTTCTTCTTTTTCTATTAGGGTTGGCTGAATTCTTCTTGTGTAAGGATTTAGGGTTGGCCGAATTCTCTCCCAAAGAGGATTTGTGCTTTACCCTAATTCCTATCAACCTTAGAATCCTAACCCTAATACAACTCATAAGTGTTTAATCCTATTATGACTTATTAAAAGACTTCCTTATTTGATTAAATAAATAAACCTTATTATTTATCTTCTTACCAAATAAGTCTTTTATCTTTAATATACTACTACCAATAGTATAACTCTAGGAAACATATTTCCTGATCAGAAAAAGATTTTGATTCTCAATTAAATGATTAACTAATAAATTAATTAATTTCCATTTAATCAATCAATAAAATAAAATAATATTTTAGACTATTAAACTAGTCTTGCCGCCCACACCATATACACGGACTTAATATTATTTTCTTATTTTATTTAATTCATTAGACTTTAATTAAAAAGCCCACATGTGAACCAGACCCATTGTTACTAAAAGAAACAAGCCCACATGCCTTTCATTAATATATTAATATAATTGATCAGCCCATTAAATAAATAATGTGCAAATTATATTTTTAATATATTAAATACAATTCTAGATGGACCCATAAATTGGTCTGGTAGAATATATCAAGTGATCCATGCAAGTCCGTGTGGATTGGGGATCTTGGCGGCCTATCTAAATTTAAGCTTCAATAGACATAACCTAATCACAATCAACAAATGATTCACTTAGGTCCGATCTATTAATTTTAACTCATTCCACTAAAGAGCTAAAATTGAACTCTTAAATAAAGATAGAATAAGTAAATATTTCTCATTCGAACCCTAGACAATCTTATTGGAGATGGTGTATCCTCGTGAAGAATATCAGTAATCGCCAAGAGCTCATAGACCGCCTATAACTCTCCAAGTTACCATATTTACTCATATGACCACATTTTGAACTTGGATATTTTGACTTGTCCAGAAGCCATATTTCAATAGACTCTATCGAAAACTTAACGTTAAGATTCAATATCCAATACCTCAAAACATCCATATGATGATATTCTACTCTTATTTAATAAATGGAGCCACGATATCCATATCTATAAATGAAGTCCTCTATCGATTAACAAGTGAATATCACCAAACTATCGAGGATAGACTATGCTATATAATCGTACTCATTGATAACTTAAATGATACCACTTGCAACCATAAGTCCATCATTTATCTCAGGATTAAGATAGACTCTCCGATTGTCCTGATAATGAAAAAACTATTATCTATTGATGGTTCTAGATAAAGTATTTCATTGTGATCCAGTTCAATGCACCCAGTGCACTAGATTCTTTTACTCGAAGACCCTCCGATGATTTCAGACTCATCATAACTCATTTGATCCCACTCAAATGCTAGCAAAAGAATTCTACAGCTTTAATAAGATAAAGATGTCTAACCTTTAACTTAAGTTGTGAACATTATTCAAGACTAACTAAAGAATTGTGTCTACCTCATACATATCTAGATGTACGAACAATTCTTCTTTTCTCATAGTCTTTAGACCTTATGATTATTTACTTTGACAATTATAATATTAAATTATAAATGCTATAAGATTTGTTAAACCAGAAATCACTTTATTAATATGAAAAAAATTGTCAATTACAATATTACACTCTTGCTATTGAGCATAATCCTAACAGGAGGCTCACTCGGGGTACTAGTTAAGATTATATATATATATGGGGTGAATTCAAAAAGAGCCAAAACATTTATGGGTTTATTGTTTTTAGCCAAAAGTTTATTTTTTATTGTTTTCATCACTTTTTACCACTTTTGGACAGAAATGCCCTTAAATTTGAAATTTGAAAAAAAAAAAAAAGATGTCAGTGGGTGGGTGGGTGGTAAAAACGAGGTATCATTTAACTATTCGGGTTGAAACGAGACATCAGTAAAATGATCAAAAGTTAAAAAGAAAAAAGAGAGAGAAGGGAACAGAGAGATCGATGTTACCTCCTACCACTGTCGCCGTCGCTATTGCTCGTCGTCACTGCCGCTGGCCTTCGTGTCACACCTTTGTCATTGTCATTGCAGAGAGAGATAGGAAGAGAAGAGATCGTGTCGCTACCGTTCACCGTCGCCTCGCACCTCTGTCGTCGTTGCTGCCGTTCACCGTCGGCTCGCCACTCCTCTCCTCATTGTTGCCATTGTCGCTGAATCCAAGCATCTATTTCTTAGGTTTGCTTTGGATTGACTTTGAATGGTTTTAAGCCAGTCATTTAGCTCATACGTTTCTTTTTGAATGGTGTTCAATTTTTTACATTCGTGCCTGCACTTCCGTTTTTGTGTGTTTTAGACATATATTGAAGCAAATATGGAGTATCGAGTGTTAATTTCCTTTCCTCTTCCACAGTTTTCGTATGCACATACATATACACAACCTAAATATTGTTGTTTTTTCCAGATTGAATGTCCTTACTACTTTTGTTAACCATTTCCACTTTGCAGAAAATTAGATCCAATATAACTCTTTCCCATCTAGTGCATTTCATAGATTTGTTGTTCTTATATAACAATCATCGAACTTTTCAACTGTACAACAGCAAGGTCTGCTTCTTGTTGACTCTAGCATTGATTTGGAGTGCCTAGAAAGTGTTTGTCATCTAGTTGAGATGTGGTTTTAGGCTTTTAACTGGGGCTTATGTGTTTTTCAAGATAAATAACACTAATACTGTGTCTCTGTATTGTTTATTGCGATGAGATAAATGCTTGCCCTTTTAGATGTTGCTTTCACTGATTTCTGGCTCTTTAGACATGTTGATGTTGAAAATTAATGGATGGATTGTTTTCTTCGCAAATTATGTTTGAATGGGAATTATATTTACTCTGACTTTTCAATAGAAAGAAAGAACCCACATTGTTTTATGTGTATTAGTGTATGTGTGCATATAATATAGGTGAAAGTAGGAAATTTTTGTATAATAGATCAACGAGACTTGTTGTAGAAATTGCATTAGAAAACAATGTCATGTGGGGTCTCTTTTTAGTCATTCTAAGTGATAATTGGATAGAGCCTTGACCTTATCATTTTTCACTGGTGAACAAAATCTAGTTGGCATGTAAGTTGTCTGTTGTATTGGCATGTAACTTATTTTACTGGCATGTAACTTTCATAGACACTGGCATGTAACTTTACTGACATGTAATTAACGTTATTTTTATGTGATTTTGTAGATGGAAAATATTAATTATGAGGATTTCCTCATAAAACTGAAGGATCGCTGGATTAAAAAATCCACCACGAACGTGAATTGTAATTTGAACGCCCTTCAAGACATTGTAAAGGTTCTCCGAAAAGTCAAAGAATTAGACGAGTTTCGAAGCACCTGTTTTGGGCACCTAGTTGATATCCCTAAAGACTTAACTTTTTTAGCCGGTGTACTTTATAACCTTTTGTTGCGGCTAATACATGTACTTGGTGTGACCAGAGAGAATGAGTTGCACTTCTTCGTTGGTGGAAAACTGTTGAAATTCACACAGAGAGAATTTTATTTGGTAACGTGGCTACAATTTAGGGTGATGTCAAACATATTCTTTAAACCGTATGCTCCTATTAAAGATAGGATTCATGCTAGGTATTTTGAAAAGAATGAGAATATACACCTTGTAAGCGTATGGGAAAAGTTTTGGTCCGGACGGTTTGACAAACCAAAGAATGGTTTGAAGATGGCCCTTGTATTGATTGCTAACACCATTTTGTTTCGTCGGGACCAAAGAAAGAAAGTCACATTGTGGCTGTTCGAATTGGTGGAGGATCTAAAATCGTTCAACTCTTTTCAATGGGGAAGTTATGTATACATGATTTCGGGCCGCAAATGCACCATTGAAGTGAATCGTGCATTATAACTTGTACGGCTTTCCTTGGGCATTAGAGGTGAGTTTTTAGATATTATTTTAAAGAATTTCGTCAAACTTTGATTATTGAACTTAATCTATTTTAAATTTGTTCAAAATGCAGATATGGGTAATGGAAGTTTTGGGATCGTTGATTGGCTTGGTGGGAGAAAACTTAGGCCACAAACATCCTCGTTTGAGGAATTGGAGAATATTTAAGAGACCTCACGATTTTTTTTCCAAATTTACAACGTATGAACAAGAAGTTAAAGATGGAAATGTATTGTTTTTTGTTTCCCAATCTTATGTCATTTCGTTTTTGTTTATACGAATACTTTAATAAAGAATGACATTTAATTTGTGTTAACCGTACAACATGTTATCTTGGAGGAATTACATCCAACGGACAATGAAAGGGAACAGCCTTACTTGGTTGGTGTTGACACTGATTTGTCAGTTGGTCCCCAGTTTGTGCCTCTCAATTAAGAAGAGGATGATAGTCAGCAAAGACTTGATGATGAGGTTGGCAATAATGATATTGATGGAGGTCAGTTACTGTCACATCCCATATCGCTAGCGAGTGAGGTCCATGGTTTGTATATAAGCCTTGGTCTCTCCTAACTAAGTAGACGCGTTTTGGGCCATGGGTGAAGGATGCTTGCATGAAGCCCATGATCTAAAAACAAATCCGTGAGGGTGAAGGACGGGTGCGTGAAGCCCAAAGTGGACAATATTTACTTAGTGGGTTTGGGCTGTTACAAATGGTATCAGAGCCTGGTTTTTTAATAGATGAAATTACCAAAGTGCTACAGCGGAAGCCCAAAGCGGACAATATCTACTTAATGGGCATGGGCTATTACAAATGGTATCAGAGCAAGCTCGCTACTCGGTGTGGGTGTGGATGTGGATTTGGGTGTGGATGTGGATTTGGGTTTGGATTTGTGATTGTGTTTGGACCCTCACGAGGATGTGAGGTCCGAAGGGGGGTAGATTGTCACATCCCACATCGCTAGCGAGTGAGGTCCATGGTTTGTATATAAGCCTTGGTCTCTTCTAACTAAGTAGACACGTTTTGGGCCATGGGTGAAGGATGCTTGCGTGAAGCCCATGATCCAAAAGCAAATTCATGAGGGTGAAGGACGGGTGCATGAAGCCCAAAACGGAAAATATCTACTTAGTGGGCCTAGGCTGTTACAGTCACGACCTAAACAAAAGAAGGAAAAACCGGTGAAGAAGAAGATGTCACCTTGTAAACAAAAAATGACAGCAAGGACAAAAAAGGCAACGTACATCAGGAGACACGTCACCAGTAAGTTAATTACTAACCGATAATAAGTGTGTTAAGTTAAATACAAACCGATATTCATTGTTTTATATTTTTTTCTAATTTTCAGGTGGGTGGTTGAAATTCCCTTAAGCAATATAGTGTAATATATACCTAGAGGGGGGTGGGTGGGTGAATAGTTATAGGCCCAAATTCTTCCAATATACAAAAAATATGCAGAATACAACAATTAAAAGCACACTTGATGAATCTTAATAATTGAATTGATTTAACCAACACATGTGAAAATCAATATACAAGTAATGCAATCAATACAAACATATGGAAGATAAAGAAACATAAAAACGAAACTTGACACAAGTATTTTTACGTGGTAAAACCTCAAAGAGGAAACATCCATGGGTTGATACCACAACCACCGGCAAAGCAATCCACTATATGAAAATGACTTATACACTCAAGCTATCAATACATGATATCCGCTCAAGCTATCACCTCCTAATCTACCCTCGGGCTAGTTAACTACCAAGCCTACTTCCTATCTGAGATGTGTCCTACACCTCTAGAAAGCATCTTCCTATCCAAGACGCTCACGTCTCTAGGAAGATTTCTTGCTTGACTATCCGAGTCCTCCCGACTTTAATCAAGACTTCTTGCTTGGCTATCCGGAACACTTTCCTAGCCAAGACTTCTTGCTCAAGACAAAGCTTCACTCACTTTGCAAGAGACTTCAACCTTTCACAAGGCAATGATCTAAGTGATGCAAATGATGCAAACACAAGCAAATAGAGCAAGTAGACCAAACACACTCTATGAAGAATTAGATTTGCACAAATCAAGCTCACAAGCAAATGTAGCTAATTCTTATGAACATGTGATTAGAGATCTAGATTAGACATTCAAAATCATTCATAAAAATATCTAGAAACCTAAACATGTCAATCAAAGCTAGAGTAACAAGTTTTCAATAGAAATCACAAAACTAGCTTTGAAATCAAGTGAACAAGTTAACACTTGAAATCCACAACATATTCAATCCAAACAAGAACTAGATTTAAATGGTAGATAGCACAATCAATAATCCTAGTTCATGAACATGTGACAAAAATCTAGAAATCAACAATCAAGCACAAGAACAAAAAGTATTTCTAGAATCAATGTCAAGATAGGTCAAGTTTAGCAATATATGTTCAATAGAAATCAAATGGCTAAAACTCAACAATCAATAGATCAACCACCCCTAGAATATGATCTAAAAACATTCTAAAACCATATCATCTATCAATTAGGAAGATTAAAAGAGATGATCAAAAGATGAAGTGAGAAGAAGAAGTTTCACATACAAAAGTTGAGTCACGTACTGAAATCAGATCACTGGGAAAAATTAAAAAATCAACTGGCTCTGAAAATGCTTGGGATTTGTAGCTCTCTTCAAGACAAACAATTTTGGTTTTTGAATCACTCAATTCGGAGTTGAAATGAGAGAGATATGATCAAAATAAGAAATAAAAAATTGTAAAGAATTCTGCACAGGATTTCGAATATAAATGGAGGGAAAAGAGATGGAGAAGAGAGAGGAAGACGTGAGCTAATCAGAGGCTGCCACATCAGCACGGAGCACCCCATGTGGGGCGCGTGGGACACACGGGACCAAAGGGGTGCTCTGGCCGTGGGTCCCACGGCCTCCACACGTGGTGGCCAATGCATGGCCTTTGGCCATGCTTGCCTCTCGCGCGCTCCCTCACGTTCTTCAGCCGTATCTTGGGCATCTGAACTCCGATTTCGAATCCGTTTTTAGATTACGAACCGTAACTTCCTCACACACGACTATGACTACAAAAATTTGAAAAATGGTTGAGAAATCATCTCAGAAAATGACGATGAAGTCAACTTAACGAATGAGAATGCAAAGTAGCGTAGCTACATCGTTTGGACTCGAAACCTTATGAATGAGTAACCGAAACGACCAGGACTCAATAAGGAATCATATAAGAATATGTTCAAGTCCAAAATATAAAACACACAAACAAATAAACACAAATTCACACAAGTATGCCATATCAAAGAGATAGTCATGAAACGTGCAAATCTACAATGTTTGTCTATTAGAGACCAATGCATGAGCATACTAAGAAGTGTGTGAATATGTTATACCAAATGTTTGCACTACGAAGCAGGGACACACATGTATGAATTGTGTGTGTGCGCGCTCTTACGCCTTGTAAGCGGAAGAAGAATCTAGATACCTTAGCATCCAAGTATGCGATGTTCCTCTTGAAGACGATATTTGCAAGATACATTGCATTTAACCTTTGAAGCTTCTTCTCTCCAAGAAACACCTAAGTAACTAATCAATACAAATATAAAGTGTTTTGCAATGGAATCAAGCTAACACAAATCTAAGATCTTACAATGATGACTCAACGGTCTCTTCTCAAACAGTGAGGTAACTGTTGAGGGAAATGTCAGATCGGTTTGAAGACATAGTCAAGAAGGAGATTAAGAAGGAGATTTCAGCAATGGAGCGTCGCATAAATAGACGCCTTACCCGGGTGAAGGAAAGTGTGTCTCAACTTGTTGATGCGCGTCGTTAGGTAACTAATTAATTTAGTTGTTTAACTAGCATGTAACTTCAATTATATTAGCATGTAACTTACATACTGGCATGTAACTTGGTTTTGTATTGGCATGTAACTTATTTTTGTATTAGCATGTAAGTTTCTTACCGACTGGCATGTAACTTTTGTTTTGTATTAGCATGTAACTTTTTTTTTTTTTTTTTTAAATAATACAGACTACACTTGAGGTGCATAACTTCTTGACGCCACAACATCAATATGACCATAGAGGAATTAGTAATCCCCTTGGTGGGGGATATGATGATAATGATAGGGATGGCACCCATGGTGGGGGAGATGGTACTCATGGTGGGGAAGATGTTACCCATGGTGATGGCACCCACGGTACCCTAATGTTGGTAAAGACCCCTCCCCCATTGGGAGTTGACCCATCAGTTGGGAATGGAACAGTGTAAGAGTACCTCGCTATGAAGAATGAGCGTAAGCAACGGTTTAAGATTAGGTCTCAATACATGAGTTCACCGTACACTGACCCTTTCTAAGAGGTGGAAAAGGAGAGCAAAAAATTAAGGGCAAAATATACATGTTTTAAGAGAGGCAACAACGACATAGCATAAGTCTCTCTCACTGGCATGTAACAATAATGGAATTTCATCTTTTAACTGAGTGTCTTTCAAGTAGGGAAACAAGTATGTCCTGGCATGTAACTTAAAAATAAACTGGCATGTTACTTAAAAATAAACTGGCATGTAACTTGTTAACAGACATTGGCATGTAAAAATATTGGAATTTGATATGAAAAATAAAAAGTAAGGGCAAAGTATGCACGTTTTAAGAGAGACAACAATGACATAGCGTAAATCTCTCTCACTTTTTAACCCTTGTTAACAAAAGACTTGTAAGTTAAATATTTTACCGTTCAATGCAGGCTGAATGTCGGTTCCGACTACTTTGCAATAAAGGATTTCTTTGTTAAGTTGGAATCTCGAACCTGTTGGTTGTCTCACGAGGTTGATTATTTTAACTTATATAACCTTGTAAACTTTTTTAATGTTTTTTTTTAATAAAAGTTACTAATTTTTATTTATATAAATGTTCATGTAGCATATAGATACGTATATGAGTTTACTCTGTAAGCAAAGAGTGTTGAAAGCGATCGAGTATAAAACTGACGTTACAGTGCTATGAACGGACTTCTTTGTAAGGACTTTATTATTAATTTATTTTTAGATTCAATTGACATAAACTTGTACATATTCTCCTAATATAAGTATAATTTGTAGGCAAAGTTGTGTCAGGAATGGGAGAAATTCCAACCGTTTGAGGATGCACCGTTGACATGTGAATTCGATGCACTATTATATCAATGTCCGGACAATTGGATGTTATATGCTTTTGGTGACAAGCCTAGGTGGGGAACATGTTGGTTGTCCGTTCGACATGTAAGTACACTAAATGTTACTCATTTATAACTTGTTGTGCAGTAAATGTTACTAATGTTTTCTACTCATTTCTTGTAGTTGTTAGTCTCGTGTCCGGTTGGGAATCCAGATGGACATTGGATATTATGTCGTGTTGATTTGCTAAAATAAAATGTTTGCATTTATGATCCATTATACAAGAAAACGAAGATTTCCATACGTCGGAAGCTAGTCGCCCCACTTTTACATTTCATTCCAGCCATTTTACAATGTTCCAGATATTTTCGACAGAAAGGAATACCACCCAAAGGGAACGCGTTTGTTGTTCAACAATCTATTCCAAAGAAGTTACCAGCACAATTAGAGAATGATAGTTGTGGTGTCTTCATATGTCGATACACAAATATGTTGATGCGTCATACTTGTTTTTGGGGATGGGGAACCAAAAACGTCCCCAAGCTTAGGAAAGAGATAGCACTAAGAATTTTTGCAAATAGTGTTCCGGCAGAATGATAACTTTGTTGTGGTTCATCTTTGTTTTTGAAGTTTATAAACTGTCATGTACATGGAATGATTACAACAAACAATTGGAATGTATGAGGTTTTGTACTTTTTGAAGTATAATCTACTGGCATGTAACTTAAGAACCAACTGGCATGTAACTTGTTAACAGGTGCTGGCATGTAAAATTACTGGAATGTTTAGTTTTCAACTGAGTTTTTCAAATAAATACATCATTAATAACCTACTGGCATGTAACTTCATAACCAACTGGCATGTAACTTAATAATCAACTAACATGTAACTTCAAATTATACTGGTATGTAACTTACATATGGCCTGGCATGTAACTTGTACAAACACTGGCATGTAACAATACTAGAATTTCATCTTTTAAGTGTCTTTCAAGTAGGGAAACAAGAATAACTTGGCATGTAACTTTAAAATAATCTGGCATGTAACTTCAGAACCAACTGGCATGTAACTTGTTAACAGACCCTGGCATGTAACAATACTAGAATTTCATCTTTTAACTGAGTGTTTTTCAAGTAGGGAAACAAGTATTTCTTGGCATGTAACTTCAAAATACACTGGCAAGTAACTTCAGAACGAATTGGCATATAACTTGTTAACATACCCTGACATGTAACAATACTGGAATTTCATCTTTTAACTGAGTGTTTTCAAGTAGGGAAACAAGTATGTCCTGGCATGTAACTTTAAAATAAATAGGCATGTAACTTTAAATTAAACTGGCATGTAACAATACTGGAATTTCATTTTTTAACTGAGTGTCTTTCAAGTAGGGAAACAAGTATGTTCTGGCATGTAACTTTAAAATAAACTGGCATGTAAATTTAACATCAATAGGCATGTAACTTGTTAACAGACACTGACATGTAAAAATACTGGAATTTGATCTGAAAGATACATGAATTCAATATTGTTATGTAAATTCAAAAAGTCTTCAATATTAAATATAGTATTTCACCAATACATTTAAGAATTAAAACATCATTGCTAATAATTAAGTTGTACCACCAACTTCCGGTGTCAATGGACTTTTTTGTGAATTGTGGCCTTCTTCTCCACATTTCCTGCACCTGTATGGTCTATGTGGTCTCTTCAATGTTGCAGATGTTGCAGATGTTGCAGATGGTACATGAATCTAACATGGTTGAGCATTTCAAAAATTTTATTGGTTGTGACCGGATTTACCACAAATCGTGTAATTTCTTGTCTTTCCATTTTTATGTTCCCCAGCGGATTTAAATCTCTTCTTTTTTGGCCTTCTAGCTTGCGCACGAAAATGAGGCGGATAAACAACCCTTGATCTCACATCTTCAGGAATAGTCCATTCACTAGGATGGCCAACAGGGAAGATTCACTAGGATGGCCAACAGGGAAGATATTCCCGGAATATGATTCAACCCAACTAGTAGTTTTGTAGCAATCTCCACAAAAATCTGCAAAAGGCTTTTTCGCGAACCTACAAAATGAAAGTGTATGAGTAATTAAATGAATCACATTTGGTAAAAAGATAAGATAAAATGGAACAAGAGAATAATAACCTTATTGCAGTTAATGCGTGGCGACATGGCAGTTTATCAATTTGAAATTTCATACAACTACAAGTCTTTTCAAAAAGGTTTACCAAACCATCTTTATTTCCATCCTTCACATTGAAGTTAACCAAATCAATTGGACAAACCGTGTACTTTTCTAAATCATAATTCTTTTCTTTTATTAATTCGATGGCCCATGGACTTAATTGTGTACGAGTTTTTTCAGCCTTGGCACGGTGCTTATAAAACCATTTTTGGATCATCTCTCTAATATACTCAACCATGGTTGTTATTGGCATTTGGCGAGCATGTACCAAACATGAGTTCATCGATTCAGCAATGCTAGAGGTCATCAAGCGATAACGCATAACATGAGAGTAAGCACGAGACCACCTTTCGGGCCCAACATTCATTAAATCTTCGAATGCTACCCTATTAACCTTCATCATCTCTAACATCACTTCCTTGAATTTAGATTTCCGGTATGCCTTCCATGCTTGTTTGAAAAGAAGACTCATATCTTTCCTTTTGTAATCGTTTTTGATGTTTTGAGTCATGTGAAACACACAATATCTATGCGGTACATTAGAGTACACTTTCTCCATTGTAGCCTTGATCCCAAGGTGGTGGCCGGATATGATCATGTAATCCTCAGGACTACTAATAGCATTTTTAAGCTCATTTAAAAACCAAGTCCACGAGAGTTTATCTTTAACGTCCCCAAAGTCATATGCCAAAGGAAAAACCTGGTTGTTTGCATCTAGACATATAGCTACAAACAAAATACCAGAAAATTTACCCTTCAAATGAGTACCATCAATGGCAATGACCGGCCGAATCACAGTACGAAATCCATGAAGTGAAGCGGCATGAGTGATGAACATATATTCAAGCTGATTTTCATCATTTGTCTTCATTGCAATAACAGTCCCTAGATTTACTTCCTTCAATCGGTGACAGTAAACAGGCAATAGTTTGAATGATTCTTCGGGAGCACCGAAAACATATGCCTATGCATGATCCTTTGCCCTCCAAGCCTTGGTATACAACAAATGTAGTCCATGTTTCACTTGCATTTCAACCATGATGTCTTTAGGTTTTAGAGAGTGGCCGTGTACTTTCAACTTTGGCGATAATAGTTCACCGACAGTCCAAGAATTTGCTTGTCGAAAATGTGTGTGGAAACCATCGATATTGCAAGTATGATCCTTCACGAACATTCGAACCACCCAATATTCTTCTTTTTGTATCTTAAATGCACGTAATTGGAATTCACATTCGCCATCCTTACATCCGGCCTAATAACGTGTCTTGCTAGACCTTTTAATCCGAAGTTCAAAATTCTTGTTCAAAGCATACATGGGCACCGTATGCTTAAGATCTTTTTTACATCGAAAGAGTTTACCCTTGTATAAGCAGCCATCATTTGAAATTGCTTCGTCCATATGATTGGGTTCTAAGGAATACCTTTTGGATCCAGGAATACTCCAAGCTCGTGGGGTTGGATGTTCACCCGATCCATCTTCACCTAATCCATCCTCTCCAATGGAACCTTCACCAAAGGTAGCAAAACCTGATGGACCACCACTAGCAGAACCAGTACCCACACCATCATCCGAGTTATCGATGTCAATGTCAGGTATCAACACATCATCTGAGTTATCGGTGTCCAACGCCTGACCGTTCTCTTGATCATGAGTGATTTCATCAGTACATACAATTAGGTCTGATATTGGAATCGACCCATATGCTGCCAATTGTTGGAGAAACTCGCCAGACCTAGGTTGTGGAGTAGGTGGGTTACATTGTTGAAGAAAATTCGACTGTAGTAGGTTTTCATCTTCATCCACTGTAGTACTATTTTGCACACAATTTGTTGTCCCTTCGCATAAATGGTGACATAAACCTGTGGTACCAACTTATCTTCATCCATCATACATGACACCTCATTGTCATTCTCAATTATCGGTCGAGCAACACCACTATTCATACAGACCACTTAGCATAATTCTATGGTTTACCTAGCAGCATCAACTTTGGCTACATCTTGTACCAACTTCATCAAGACATCATAAGTCAAACATCTAGGAACATGGACCCACTTTGTCAAACCACCCTCGTAACAATTGCTCACCCAACTTCCACCGTGATAGATGACAAATCTCTTTGTATCCATATTCCTGCATGTCAAGTATTTCACATGAAAATTTAAAATGACTGGGAACTGACATGTAAAATTTTAACTAACCAGTATGTAACTTTAAAATGAACTGACATGTAAAGTGTTAACTAACCAGCATGTAACTTTAAAATGAACTGACATGTAAAGTTTTAACTAACCAGTATGTAACTTTAAAATGAAACTGACATGTAAAGTGTTAACTAACCAGCATGTAACTTTAAAATGAACTGACATGTAAAGTTTTAACTAACCAGTATGTAACTTTAAAATGAACTGACATGTAAAGTTTTAACTAACTAGTATGTAACTTTAAAATGAACTGACATGTAACAAAAGAATAACTGATGGCATGTAACTTCAAAAATAACCAAAGGACATTTAACTTAGAAATGAACTAGCATGTAAAGTCTACAATAACATTCTTCTAACCTGGGTACAAAAAATGACAGGAGATGAGTTTCACTCTAAATCGAAATTACAAAATGACATGTAAGTTAGAAATAAACTGGCATGTAACTTTAAAACAAATTGGCATGTAACTTCGGTACAGAAAATAAATAAAATATGGGTTTCACTAAAAATCGAAACCACTCTCTTAATCTTCATATCAAACATAATGATAATTGTTAAAAAAAACAACAAGAGATTGATTTCACTATATATCAAAATTACCAAATCACATGTAAGTTAAAAATAAACTAGCATGTAAAGTCTACAACAACATGCATGTAACATTAAAACAAACTGGTATGTAACATTAAAACAAACTGGCATGTAACTTCGGTACAGAAAATAAAAAAATCTGGGTTTCACTAAAAATCGAAACTACTCTCTTAATCTTCAAATCAAACATAATGATAATTGTAAAAAAATAACTGGGAAAGGGATACATACATTCTAGAAGGTCGTTCGCCTCTGAATCTTCTTTAAGAGAGAGAAGAGACCACAAAACGAGATCTGGGTTGAAGGATGTTTGTTTGTACTGTTGCTGCCACTGATGAAATGGGTTTCAAGTTGTACTGTTGTTGGGTGGAAGAACCGAAATGGTGTGGAAGAGACGAAATGGGGGTGGATGAAATAAGTTGGAGGTCGACGAAATAGAGATCGCCGTCGCCGTCGCCGTCACTGGGTTCAACTTCAAGTCGTCGGTGGGTTGTCGCTGTAGCTGGAAGATGTGAGAGAGAGAGACGCCATTGCTGGAAGATGTGAGAGAGAGACGCCGTCGTTGAGAGAGAGAGAGAGAGAGAGAGAGAGAGAGAGAGAGAGAATATCTGATTTCGAAAGATATGGAACACAGACCACGTTTGTATCAGGTGAAGAGAGAGGCAAAATTTTGGGAGGGAAATTTTGGTGCAAGTAAAACAAAATTCAGGGTAATTTTGGCAATTCAAGCACAAAAATGACAAGAATAATAAAAAATAAACTTTTGGCTAAAAACAATAAGTCAATAAAGTTTTTGATCATTTCCTACAATTTCCTCTCTCTCTCTCTCTCTCTATGTGTATATATATACATATATACATATTCTTCGTATTCTAGTGGTCTATAGTCGGAGTATGTAAATCTAGTGGTCTATATTCTTCGTCCTGATATATTTATTATCAGGACGAACTGATAATCTTTTGGCTAAAAACAATAAGTCAATAAAGTTTTTGATCATTTCCTATAATTTCCTCCTCTCTCTCTCTCTCTCTCTCTCTATATATATATATATATATATATATACATATATACATATTCTTCATATTCTAGTGGTCTATAGTCGGAGTATGTAAATCTAGTGGTCTATATTCTTTGTCCTGATATATTTATTGTCAGGACGAACTGATAATAGAAAATTTGTATGTCAGTCTTTCTATTGTCAGTTTGTCCTGACAATAAATATATCAGGACAATAAATGTGGACCACAGATTATGGAGAAGTTTTGATAAGTGCATACACTTTGAGTCAGCGTATGTAAATCTAGTGGTCTATATTCTTCGTCCTGATATATTTATTGTCAGGACGAACTGATAATAGAAAATCTGTATGTATATATATATATATATATATAATCAAGTGATATATACCTTACTTTAATTTCGGTAAGAACCTTGATGAAATCACGTCGATTTTTATGAATTTCTATGTGGATGATAAGTTTAATGAAATCTACCTATCAAAGAAATTTGAGAATTTTTCAAGTACTAAAACTATTTATCCCGATTTTATTAAATATAAAGGCATTAGAAAAATAAGAAAAGTATAGGAAAATTCAGAAAAATAGTTCTAGTTCTTGAAAAAATCTCAAATTTTATTCATATGTAGATTTCAATGAACTTATCATCCACAAAAAAACTCAGATTAAAATTTATAAAAATGGACGTGATTTCATCAAGGTCCTTACCAAAATTAAAGTAAGGTATACCTACTTGATAATTACTCATATATATATATATATATATATATATATATATATATATGGTTGTTCTCTAGTAAGGATGTTCTGAAATTATAAGTTAAGAACGTCCAACCACAGCCAAACATTCATATTGGGTGTGGGTATTTGTTAATATGGGGTTATGGGCCCACTGTGAATGTGGGGTTGTGGTTGGATATCCTGAAATTATAAAGTCATAACGATCCTGATTAGAGAAGTATTATATATATATATATATATAGTTTTTCTATTGTCGGTTCGAACTGATATAAAATATATTAGTTCCTTGCATGTGAGCCATTAGTTTTAGATGATTTGACAAGTGCATACAACTAAGTCAAAGTATTTAAATCCAATGACTCATATGCAAGGAAGTTCAAAAAAATTATATATATATATATATATATAGTTGTTCTCTAATCAGGTCACCCTAAAATATTTATTTCAGAACCTCGTCCCACAGCCACATGTTCACATGTGGGGCTCATTTTTTTAATTTTTTTTTTTTTAACAATCATGAACCCCACATGTGAACATGTGGCTGTGGGAGGAGGACCTGGAATATATATTTCAGGGTTGACCTGACTAGAGAACTTTTCTATATATATACAAAAATGTTCAAATCAGTGCGTACTGATATAATTTCATCAGTGCGTTGGATGTTGACCTTAGATTTAGATACTTTAACTCAAAGTGTATGCACTTGTCAAAGTTTCTCCATAATCAGTGGTCTACATGCATTGGTACTGATGTAGTTACACCAATGCGCACTAATGTGAACGGAACCATATATATATATATATATATATATTAGTTTATATATAGGATACTAGTTAAGAATTACCAAATAAAATAAAAACTTCATACTTATTATAAGATTTTAAAAAAAAAAATGCAAACTATTGCAATAAATTTAAGATCTGAGGCAATTAAATTTAAAGCTTGAACGAGGGGACTTGACTCGAATCCATAATCTCATTTAGGTATGAGAAACATATCACTTGAGTTGATTAGTTTATTAAAAAATGGACGTGTTAGGTTTTGGTTGACACAAAACCGTAACCGAGAGCTATTCTTGTTCCTGCAAGATTCACTTCAAGAATACAAGAACAGAGCAAATGCCTAAAGATACAAACAACAGCAAATATACAACAATAATAAAAGAACAAGTAAAGGAATCAACAAAAGAGAAAAGAGAGACACAAGGTTTTATTGTGTGGTTCAACTTGTAAAAGCCTACATCCATGTTGAGCCAAACAGAGAGACTCACTTCACTATATGAATATCAATTACAAGCCAAACACTACCTAGGTAAACCTAGAAAACCCAAACAAACCTAATCTGTTACCACTAAAGCAATCAAACCCCAAACCACTCACTTTTAGTGAGTAAATACAATCAACAATACAGCCTCTCAATTGAGATTACAACCAAGAACACAGATCTCACTTACAAATACAAAGATCTTACATGAAATCTCACAGATCACTCAAGAACACAAAAAAGAGAGAGCTTTCAAGAGAGAGAGAGAGAGATGGTATTTCTGGGAAACCTAATTTTTCAACGAATGTAAAAAGTGATCTCTCTCTCTTTCTATCCTTTCTCTTATATAGCCTTATTAACCACGTGTAAGTGTAATCTGCTAAAGCCAATAGAAACAAGCCATCTTAGATAACAATCCATGACTCAGCAGCCTTATCTGATCTCTTAGATAACATCCAAAATGCATAGTGTCAATTGCTTTGACTTGGGTTGACTGAAGCTGTAGATTAGGTTCTCATTTGGGTCTTCATCTGGGCTTCAATCTGGGCTCAAGTTTGGCTTCTGAAATGGGCTTTAATCTGGGCCTCCAGATGAACTTGAGATGGATTAATAAATCCACAAATCCCACCCTAGTTCATCTTAATTAATATAGCAAAGCAAGCTTCTCTAAAATCTGGCTTAAGACACATAAAGAACAAGTTAACCATAATCACCTATTTTAAGCAAGTTCAAGCAATGCTTCAGCTTGCTATAAGGAACTACCTTTGTGCCCATATCAGTTGGATTTCCTCAATGGAAATCTTTTCCACCTCAACAATACCTTCAGAGACTTTATCTCTAATGAAATTGTATTTGACCTCTATATGCCTTATTCTCTCATGGAACACATGATTCTTACATAAATGCAAAGCACTTTGGCTATCTGTATATATGACAGCCTTACCACTAAAAACTTAATTTCACCTAACAAGCCTTGAAGCCAAATGGCTTCTTTAATAGCTTTAGTGACAACTATATATTCTGCTTCGGTTGTGGATAGTGCCACAACTGATTGCAGTTGACTCTTCCAATTGACACAACAACTAGCTATGGTGAAGAAATAGGAGGAGGTGGATCTCCTCTTATCTTTATCACCTGTATAGTTAGAGTCAACATAACCAATCAGATTTAAGGCACTGCTAGAACAGTCATAAGTCAGCCCAACAGATGTAGTAGAGCTGATATACCTGAGTAGCCATTTCATGGCATTCCAATGATCTTTTCCAGGATTACACATATACCTAGACAACTCACCAATGGCTTGAGCTAGGTCAGGTCTAGTGCTAATCATGGAATACATGATAGACCCAACAACACTAGAATAAAGGATAGTTTCCATGTATCTACTTTCTTCAATAGACCTAGGAGATAAGCAGATAAATTAAAACTAGAAGATAGAGGAACATTAACAGGCTTGCAATTTTTCATTGCAAATCTGTCAACCAACTTTAATGAATAATTACTCTATTTAAGGCACAATCTAGACTCCTCTCTAAATCTAACAATTTCTATCCCTAAGATTCTCTTTGCATTCCCTAAGTCTTTCATATCAAATTAAGACTTTAACCTCTCCTTTAACTCTAATATTCTAGGAACATTTTTACTAGCAAGTAACATATCATCTACATACAAAAGCAAATAGACAAAATTATTAATATTTTCACTGCTGAAATAGAAACATGCATCATATTTGCTTTTATTAAAGCTTATGCTGGTGATGAAATTATCAAATTTCTTATACCATTGCCTAGGGGTTTACTTAAGCCCAAATAGAGATTTCTTAAGGAGACACACATGGGAGGGTTTAGAGTTAGATTCAAAACCCTCCGATTGAGACATATAGATGGTTTCATCTAAGTTTCCATGTAAAAAATGTTGTTTTGACATTTAATTGTTTTAGTTCTAAGTCAAAAAAGCTAACTAGGGCAAGAACTATCCTAATAGTTTTATACTTAACAACCAGGGAGAATATTTCATTATAATCAATCCCCTCCCTTTGAGTAAAGCCCTTGGCTACTAACCTAGCTTCATACCTAGAGGGTTCATTATGCCCTACACCTTCCTTAATCTTGTATATTGACCACTACTAAGTGGCACTTGCAATCGTACGAGGCCGAGAGTGTAGTACAATAACAAATAAAGTTCGTTCCCACGAAGACTGTGATTGATTACTGAAATTGATTAACCAAATTGTTATTCAAACAATTGGTAAAAGATGATTTTGATATTTAAAACCTATGATTAAATTAAATTATAATATTCAACTAACTTTAAGCTAAGATGGTAAAATAGTGACAAGCAATGAAATCAAATGTAACAATGAGAGATAATATGCTAAGACTAGAATCTACTTAACCCTTTCCAATTAAAGCCCTAGACTAACCTAAATATCCAATTTGTGCAAATGTGAATTGTAGGCTCATGCACCTAACAATAATCTCTACTCTCGGTCGAGCCATAGGAATTACATTCACACATACCCAAAGCTTATCTCTCGATTACCCTGCAATATATGCATGAATTCATTAAGAACTTTGGTGCACTCAAAAGAGCCCTAAACGCTAGCCTAAGTAGGTCTAACTTTCTATACATGCATAGAGGACATTTCATCAAACACATTATGTGCATCTCCGGTCGGTTCACAACACACAACCAAAAATCATTCAAAAGGAGATCAATCTAATGAAAGCATTGAGTACTTAAAAACATCCATACAAAACATAAGCATAAATGGATAAATTCAGTGGTCTATATATATAAAGTCAAGGGTTGGGTTTCATCAAGCCTTAGCACTAGAAATTTAGCTCATGTTACAATATAAAGTCATACAACATATATAAGCAAATAAATACATGGCTCTACAATAATATTGAAAGAGAAAGAGTTGTAGAGAAAACTATGTGGAGAGCTTTCTCTTCTACTTGGATCTTCAACTCCCTATTGCTCAAAAGATGAAGCCATGATGGATGTGGTGGATGTGTAGGATTTTGAAGGAAAGGTGGAATCTTGGTGGATTTCTTTGGTAAGAAATGGTGATGTAAGATGAATATGGAAAGATGATGTATTGGTGAATATTCTTGGGTGAGGGATTGGTTGTTTTGGTCTAAAAATATCAAAGGTTATATAGGGGAATGAATTAGGTCAAGGGCAATGAGGTAAATTCTTAAATTTAAACATTTTCTACTAAAAAATGCGACCTTCGGGAGACATTGGGGGTGACCTGGATGCTCTTTGGTTGAAGAAAAGTGTTGAAAACCTGAGAGGAAAGTGACATTGGGGCGACATTGGTTAGGCTCGCCTTGAGGTCACATCTCTCTTGGGTGAAGTTTTTCAACTTCGCGCATAGTTACAAAAACATCCATAACTTCCTTTTGAGAACTCGGAATCACAATACATATAAAGCGTTGGAAAGTAGACATTTGGGGCTTTCCATATATAGGTTACAAGAAATGCAGTTTGATCGAAGGAGGAAGATATGGCCCCCGAAAGTTGAATGTTCTTCACGAAGATTTCCAATTTCAGCCCTTTAACCTCTGAAACTCTTCAATTATGCTAAACACCTTATTTTAGGGAATATAACCTACACAAGGCTCAAAAAATGCATCATATACAAAAACGCTCGAAAATGAGCATAAAAGCTTAGAAATAGGGACCTCAAATAGGTATATAAATCATCCGATCATATATCCACTTACAAGTTACAGTTTTCTATTTTTTCGGTTTTCTAACAAGAGACCAAGTCTTGTTCTTTTCAAGGGAATCCATTTCTTCCTTCATAACCTTAAGCCATTTAAGCTTGTTAATTGAATTGACAGCTTCTTCATAGGTTCTAAGTTCAACATTTTCTAACTCTTAGCCAGTGCATAGTGCAAAAGAAATTACATCTGCATATACAAACTTGTTATTAGGTTTAATTACCCTTCTAACCCTATCCCTAACCAGCTGGTAATCAGCTAGGGGTTCATCACTAACCTCTGGCTGATTCTAACCATCTTCCACCTGATCATCAAGATTAGAGTGGGTAGCCCTATCTTCCTCAATTGGTTCAGATTGAACCGAGGCTTGACCAAGTGGTGGGTTGCCAATTTCTACCTGAATCTGGTTCCCATCATCCTTTAAAGGATCTGGTATGGATTCAGTATTAACTTCTTTGTCTTTACAAGACATTATAGACTCATCAAAGGCAACATATCTGCTGATTATTACCTTAACAACCTTTTGGTTTCTAAGCCAAATTTTGTATCCTTTAACACCTAAAGGATAGCCTAGGAATACACCTCTTGGTGATCTAGGTTCAAGTTTTCTTTCAGGTTGATGTGCATAAGCAGCACATCCAATCACTCTTAAGTGTTTAAGATTGGGAGGTCTTCCAATCCACATTTCTTTAGGGTTTTAAGATTTATAACAGTGGAGGGAGACCTATTAATCAAACAAGTTGTTGTAGTAGCAGCTTCTCCCAAAAACTTTGACTAAAACTAGAACCTATTAATAGACACCTTACCGTGTCTAAAATAGTCTTATTCATTCTCTCAGCAACTCCATTCTCCTGAGGAGTATACCTAACTATTTTCTGTCTTTGTATTCCCTCATCATTACAAAACTTATTGAAATCTTCCTTACAAAACTCAAGACCATTATCTGTCCTAAGAGTTTTAATTTTCTTAGAAGTTTGGTTTTCAACCAGTTTCTTCCAAAGCTTTGAAACTATGAAAGGCTTGATCTTTGGATTTTAAGAGATACATCCAAACTTTCCTTGAGTAATCATCTATCAAGGATAAGAAGTAATTATTTCCACCATGAGTGGGACCCTTGGCTGATCCCTAAAGATTTGAGTGTATATACTCAAGGACCTCTTTGGTGGTATGCTGAGCAGTAGTAAAACTAAGCCAATGTCGCTTACATAAGACACAATTCTCTCAGAATTATAACTTAGTTGTTTGATCTCCACCTAAGAGATTTTTCTTGCTCAGCTCATACAACCCTTTCTCACTCATATGACCGAGTCTCACATGCCATAAAACCCTTTTGTCACTATTTTTAGATGTCACATTAGCAGCATCATTGATGACAGTGTCACATGCCATAAAACCCCTTTGTCACTGTTTTTAGATGTCACATTAGCAGCATCATTGATGACAGTGTCACCTCTCAAAACGTAGAGGTCATTCCTCTTGTCACCTTTAAGGATGACTAGAGAACCTTTGGATGCTTTTAAGACACCCATTTCAGCATTATAACAGTAGCCTTCCTCATCTAGGACACTAAGAGAAATTAGATTTCTCTTCAAATTTGGCACATACCTAACATCCTTAAAGACTCTTACCCTCCCATCATACATTCTAATGGGTACCTTACCTATCCTTTCAACCTTGCATTGCTGATTATTTCCCATCATCACTGAGTTCTTGGAACTCTGTGAACCAGTCTCTTTTAGGACTCATATGAAAGGAATAACCTGAATCTATTATCCATTCAATTTTTATATCCTCAGTGCTGATAGCTAGTACTTCAATAGGTTCAAATGATTTAGATGCTACAGTTGCATCACCATTATCTAGAGTCTTTTCTTGGTTTTTCTTTTTAAATTCATAACAATATTTCTTAATGTGTCATTCTTTTCCATAGAAATAACACTTTCTAGTGTCATTTCTGTTTTTAGACTGAGACCTATTATGACTAGGTGTTTTACCTCTGTTTTTATTTTTAGGGTTTGAGTTGTTATTATTTCTCACAGTTTGTGTACCTCTAACAAATAGGTTTTCACTTCCATCTTTCCTTTCTATCTTAAGTTCTAAGTCTTTAGACTTAAGAGCTGATATACAATCTTCAAGTGTTAAAGAAAACCTACCATACTTGATTGCAGCCTTCACAACTTTATAGGATTCATGCAAAGAATTGAGGAGAATGATAACCTTATTCTCATCACTCAATTTCTCATTATCCCCATCATTAGCAAGTTCTATGGTCATCTTCTTGAATTCATCAAGATTCTGACTAAGATTTTTGCTAGGATCCGTTTTAAAGCTAAATAAGAACATTATCAGATAAGTTCATAATTATGGTTCCTAAGGCCATTTCTAGCATATCATCTTTCTGTTATACATTTAATGTATCATGTAATTTTTCTAGGCCTTCGATGGCCTTGAGGATTTTCAGCTGAGAAAGAAGGGCTTTAACCTTTCTTTTCCAGATACCAAAATCCCTAGTACCATCAAACCTGTCTATTTCGAATTTCATTGACATAAAAGTAGAATTGAAATTACCAAAGTTGTGTTGAGTTACCTCATTGTGACTACTTGCAGCTACGCTGCTTTCCTCTTCTCTAGATGACTCTTCAGAGTTCGAAGACTCCACCACTGGTGGATCTGGGTTCTCATTGTCCATCTTTGGTACTGTTTAGGCTCTGATACCATTGTTAGGTTTTGGTCGACACAAAACCGTAACAAAGAGCTATTCTTGTACCTGCAAGATTCACTTCAAGAATACAAGAACAGAGCAAATGCCTAAAGATACTAACAACAACAAATATACAACAATAATAAAAGAACAAGTAAAGGAATCAACAAAAGAGAAAAGAAAGACATGAGGTTTTATTGTGGTTCAGCTTGTAAAAGCCTACATCCACGTTGAGCCAAACAAAGAGACTCACTTTACTATATGAATATCGATTATAAACCATACACTACCCAGATAAACCCAGAAAACCTAAACAAACCTAATATGTTACCACTAAAGCAATCAAACCCCAAACCATTCACTTTAAGTGAGTAAATACAATCAATAATATAGCCTCTCAATTGAGATTACAACCAAGAACACAGATCTCACTTATAGATACAAAGATTTTACAAAAAATCTCACAGATCACTCAAGAGCACAAAAGAGAGAGAGCTTTCAAGAGAGAGAGTATTTTTCAACGAATGTAAAAAGTGATCTCTCTCTCTCTCTCTCTCTCTCTCTCTCTCTTATATAGCCTTATTAACAACGTGTAAGTGTAATCTGCTAAAGCCATTAGAAATAAGCCATCTTAGATAACAATCCATGACTCAGCAACCTTATCTGATCTCTTCAGATAACATCCAAAACGCACAGTTTCAATTGCTCTGACTTGGGTTGACTGAAGCTATAGATTAGGTTCTCATTTGGGTCTTTATCTGGGCTTCAATTTGGGCTCAAGTTTGGTTCTGAAATGGGCTTTAATATGGGCCTCCAGATGAACTTGAGATTTGACTAATAAATCTACAGGATGGATAATAGAAATATCTCTTAGAGGATAAATATGAAAAGAGTGGCGATATTGGCACCCCTCAAAAACTGTATATACACCCCTTTCGTAAGTACACCCCTAAAATATTTTAAAAATCTCTGGTTCGTAAATAAACCCCACTTAATGCCAAAAATACCCTTTCTTTAATTTTATTGTATTATATTTTTATTAGCACACCCCACTATTTTGTTATCTAATTAGATTTATTTAAAATTTTATTATTTTATATCTTTTTATTCAAATAAATAATTTCTCCTTAAAAAAATAATTTCTAACTCCTGCAAAAACATTTGATGTCACTAAAAAATTGTATGAAAAAAAATTGTTTTCATTGCATTAAAACTTTTTTTTTTTTAATTCTTTATTTAAAAAGAGGCTCTCAGCACACATTAGTGTATCTCAAATCCTTTGTTCCTAAGAAAGTTTTTTAAAAAAAAAAAATAAAAAATTGTTTATAAGAAAGTTTATTGTTGGTATTGATTTTTGTTTCACTCAATTATAGCAATAAATTGTTTGTCAACTCAATCAATTTGTATTCCATAAAAGAAACCGAAATTAGTATTTAAAATAGAAGTTAGGGTTTGATAAAATAGAAAGGTTTTTATTATCATATCAAACAATTAATAGGAAACTTCCTTTTTTTTTTTTTTTTTACAAAGGATTGATATAAAACCAATTAATAACAATTAATAATTATTGGTGTGTACTTACAAACTATTTAGTCCTTTAAGTAATTTTACTCAAGGATAATATTGGATTTTAAAAAATATACTAAATTAGGATATACATACAGTTTTTGAGGGGTGTAAATATCGTCACTCAAATGAAAATCTAAGCATAAATAAGACCTTACACAAAGTTTTCTAACATTCCAATTAAGTATTGTTTGGACGACCGAAGACTTATATTTATAGGGAATAATGAAATATAGTTGTTTTTATGTCAAAACAACGGCTAAAGGGGAGGCTAGAGGGCAGCTACCTAATGTTGAACAACTAGCCGTTTGACATAAAGTATTCTAATTTTAGACCACCAATTGAATGTCGTTTCAACCACCAGAGAGCCCATATCAACTGCTCAATAGTAGCACGAACGATTGGCTAGAGTACCTCAACCACTCCTACTTGCAAGCATGAGTTAAATAAGTTACCCTTCTTTAACTTGGTGTGAGTCTCCTGTGAATGCTGTCAAGAACAAAATCTTTTAAGACGAAATGAGGTTTGTTCGATAGTAAACCCCTCACACATGTACTATGAGGTTGAGGGTTCGAGTTCTCTCCTCTCCAAAAAGACCCCAAATTTATGTTTTAGAGGATGCTTGGGGTAGGCCTAAACACTGATTTTCCTGATTATTATTATTTTTTTTTCTGGAGATTTATAAAGCTTTTCATACATGTATCGTAACGCTCTGCTTGTAATTTGCATTTCATGCATATTTTTGTACTACGTGTTTGATTTTTATTCTATAGATTTTAAGAGTAATGCTTAATATTATTATCAATAGGTAAAACAGTGAATCATGAAAGTTTGGTTGGCTGTAACTTGCAAGGTTTAATCATATATGTTAAGGTGACAAAATTTTAAAAAGTAAATCTGTTAAAATTTTACCTTTATCTCATTCAAATATAAGCCCACTCGATCTACATTCCATCATTAGCAGTAGGGGTTGAGGCTTATTTGCTGCTTAAAAATTAAGCACACAAGTGACCTGAATCTGAATGCTTCCCTTTGAATTGAACTTGAACCCTGAAAAATCTGGTTAAAATTGAGAATCGCTTCATCAATTGATGGGTGGGTGCCCATAAGCTCTTTCCCTTCATATCATAATGTCAAGACTAGAAATCTAGAATAACTAACAACTCCATCCAAGTTTAAATATTAAAAAAAGTGTAAATATTATTCTCCACTAAACTACAAAGAAGCCTCAAATATCATTCTCCACAAAACTTGTAAATTCTATTAGTCTAGTCTAAAATTACAAAGAATCCTCTAATAACCTTATTTAACATCCCACTATCAACATCCATACTTAAGATTCTTCGCTTGTGCATTCTAATCCCTTCTTTCATTAAACTGCCTCCCACATCCACAAAATCACTTGATCAGCTGTAAAAGTCAAAAGATAATATAGCGAATGAGATACAAAATCACTAGGAAAGAGAATACCAAGAAAAGGGAGGCAGTTCTTGAATATTACCATGTTAGAAAATGGACTTAATATTGTTTGCTAATAATATGGATACCGGCCCATTCCCATAGGATTCGTCGGTGGAAGTCCAACAGGGTCCTTTATAGGAACCGGTGGATAAGAAATTGGAGCTTGTGTTGGATATGGTGCAGCTGCTGCAGGAGGACTTTGGAAGGCAGAGATGTGATATGGTGCTACAGTCTGAGGGTAAGTGTAGCCAACAGGGAGAGTGCCGCCATGTGGTTTTCCAGGCTGAGCATATCCCGGTGCCAAAGGTAAGGTCAAAGGAACCACCGCTGCAAGTTGTGTTTGTGCTGGTTTTCCTTTGTGGGTATCAGCAAGCTTCACAATAATAGTCCTACCCTGTGATCAAACAAGTAAATCCATGCAATTGAATCACAAAACTATGAGACCATAATCAATAGTACAGTGATTAAAAAATCTTAGCTGGAATCTTTTCAAAGCCAACATGCAGAATATCAAATGCAGGGGCGCTGGATGAAACATGGCATGTAATGTAGCCTCTCGTGTTATTATAGATTGAGTACACAATCAGAATGATTATCAGTCAATTCCTCTCCTAATTTGTGTCCAGCTGTAGATTTTTGATTCACATAATAACAATGATGGTCACTGAATTCAGCTTACAAAAATTAAATGGCACTGCAATTTCATTTTTGACTAAAGCTCAATGTTCAAGCAGTAGACTTTACAATGGATAAACATGCTTTAAATTTATTTTTTTAACATAAATTCTTCTCAATAAGATCTTATATAAAATAAGGTATACTCAATATGGGACTTATTACCGTTCACTTACCCCAAAAATCTTTTGTGGATCAACTATGGCTTTCTTTGCAGCTTCAACCGTTTTGTATGTAACAAAGCCAAAACCACTACACATAAAAACAAAACAAAAACACAATGAATCTCCACATACTGGTGACAGCATAAAAATGTATTGAAATATATATATAAATACATAAATAAGATATTTCTGACAAACAGAAGCAATAGCACTCTTAATACCGTGATTCATTTGTATCCTTGTCATATGCGACTGAACCTTCCTCAATCTCACCATGCTTTCCGAAAAAGCTCAGCAGCATTTCAGTTGTAATATTTGGGGACAAGCTCCCTATATAAAGCTTCCGCTGAGCAAGATCAGGTATAGTACTCACCCCATTCAATGCCTCACAGGCTAAATTACAGACAGCCATCCGACCCTATAAACAAATGTATAGATAAACAAATAAGAAACGTACAAACTAGTGATGAACAAAAGTGAACGGTCACATTTGTCTGAAAAGATATACACTCTTCTAATGTCCAAATAGATTGAAAATTTGATATACAAGTGGCGACAAGAATTCAATTCACCCAAAAGATCATCTATATATATATATATATGTGTGTGTGTGTGTGTGTGGCCCACTATAGGCCCATTGAGGCTCTTGTTCAGAGATGAAGACTTTACTTGCAGATATATCTGACACCCACACAAATCAAACATCTTTTGAAAAGAATAAGATGACAAAAATCAGTCCATTTAGTAATACAAGAGCGACCTGTATAAATGACTAAGAAGTGACAAATACTTACATCAATCAATTTGCTAGGTGCTACCAGTGCAGTTTGAGTTGACTTCATATGTTTGTATGTGATGAAACCATAGCCACGTGACTTTCCGCTTGCTTTGTCATAGATCACAGCCCCTTCTTCTATTTCACCATGCACTTGAAATGCCTAGTCGAGAACATAACCATAAACCATTTAGTACGAAAGGTGCAATACTCTAGCATATTGGTTCTCCTTGTGTATTTTTACTAATTTATATATCTATATTTTTCCAAACTCATAACATATGAGCAATCACCACCACAGCACACAAAACACAATCAGCAATCAGTAATGCACTCACAGCACACAAGGTTTCTGAAGATGTATTCCAGGCTAAGCCACGAACAAAGAGCTTTCGATGAACAGGATCTGCACTGGCAACACTTTTAATTTCTTCTGCAATTGAAGGATCTTGGGATCCTCTTTATACGTCACCATGCAAACAAACACACATGCACAGAGTCAATCACACTGCATACAATTCGGAGCAGCATTCGTATGGCACCCATTCACTTAACACATGCAGAACATAATGACATGCAAAATAAGCCACTGCTGCATGTTAAAATTAAAATACGAACAAAGAGAGGAATGAACCTAGCATTAATACTACAACTTTTGATGTTTCATTGACATTGATAACAAAAAATTAATGAATCATGCATAAAGATGAACATTAGCATGCCTTTCAATTATTTTTGTACCAATAACTTCATTTTTCTATTATAACCAATTGGAAGCTCAGGAACTTCATTGAATGATCAATGGTACACTAAGAATATGACCTAAAATTCAATGCTATTTTAGAATTATAATAACATACACTGTAATAGCAGCCCTCTTTTTTGCCTCAAATTATGATAATTTCTCAACTGTTAGATAGGTGATTAATCTATAAAGAGTATTCCTTGTTTTATAAAAATTGTGTGGGATATACAGGACATGTCTACCTTAGACATAACATAGCTGCTATCGACGTTGAGATTACAACTCAGAAATATTGTTATGCATAATTTCTTATCCAAACTTTCTAAACTCAATAAAATGTTAGCTATTACTTATTTCAATAAAATAAAATAAAAAAAAAAACACAAAATTCCTTCAATAAAAATAAAATAAAAATAAACAATACACAAATTGAAGAGAGCCCCCAATTTGTCTATAAACAAAACAGAAAACATAATCGAAACAACTAACTAGATTGAATTGAATATTTCGAAATCAAATGTGTATAAATCAAAAGAGAAAGCGAGAGAGAGAGAAAGAGAACATACAGTTTAGAGAGAAGATCGACGAGCTGAGACTTAGAGAGAGGGTCAAGCAACAAACGCAACTGCTCTTGCGATGATGATGAGGCTAATTCGTGGCCGTTGATCATCTCGTCCATCTTCCTCTTCTTCAAATCCTCCATTTTTTTTTTTTTTTGTTCAGTTTCTCTATCTGACTATCTCTGTGTGTGTGACTAGTTGAGAGTAGCGACGATACTTGTATAGTCATAGTGTGGTTTATGACTTTATGGGTTTTGGGCTTCGTTGTCCGCTGTTTGGTTTCAGGTTTTGGGATTTATTGGCACCCTACTGTGGTCCTGTCCTCGTCCAGGTTGTTTCCAACCAATTAAACTACTCCTATATTTGGGATTTTTCAAAAAATGGTCTAATAATGTTTCTTTTTTTTTTTTTTTTGGTCTAATTATAAATACATTAACTCAAAAGATCAAAACAATAGAAGCTAAAAAATAGTGGCAGGCTGGCAGCATATAAGAGGAGACTATTCCGGGCATGTTCGGTAATGTTTTTTCTTTTCTATTTTACCAATTTTCATTTGAAAATAAGAAATTTAAAAATACGTTATTTTGGGTAGTAAAATTAAATTAATTTTTAATTAATAAAATCATTTAAAGTAATTATTAAGTTAGTGATAAACTAACAACATAAAAACACAAAAGTCGTTTAGCATATAAATGTTAAAGTTTATCATTGAGTAGCAAGTAGCAACAAGTTATGTCAAGAGTTACATGAGTACCAGCTAAATTCACCGGTGAGATAATTTTACAATTATGTGGTGAGGGTCTCATTAGCACGCAATAAAAAGCTCTCTGGCGGGCTTCAATTATCATTGTTTTCTAGGTGGTGTTGTTTCTCCGAAATCAAGTCACCTTTAAGGATGACAAACCTCTTTTTGCAGAGGTTGTTTCCTTGGTTTGGCGTTTTATCAATGAGACAGATTCTCTTTATTCTGAAACGATGAAGAACTTGGTGGAAGAGATTCTGTCTTATTAGCACCTCTAAGTCTCTAGTCGTCCCTCCAAGGTCTCGTGCATTTTAGAGGTTATTTGGCGTCCTCCCCTGCCTTGTTACCTTAAGGTTAACACGGACGAGGCTGTTGTTGATAGTTCTGATCTTGCTGGTTGTGCATGGGTTTTTCGTACTTGCAGAGGCTGTTAAGGGATGCTTTGTTAGTCCTGCTGTCCATGCAATTGATTATACTTGGACCTTTGGTAGGTGTCATTTGTTGTTGGAGAGTGATTCTGCTTTTTTGATGGTCATCCTTCGTTCTAGGTCTCATAAGGTTCTTTGGTGTTAGCGCCTGGCTTAGGATATATGTTTGGGTTTGCTCTTTCAAATGGACTTTGTTGTCACTCATATTTACGTAGAGAGAAGCCGAGTTACAGATTGCTTAGTGTCCAGGAGCCCAGTATCGTTACTCTGACATGGTGGTGGACTACTCCAGATCTTTACACTTCTTTTATTTATAGTGATACTTGGACCTTTGGTAGGTGTCATTTGTTGTTGGAGAGTGATTCTGCTTTTTTTGATGGTCATCCTTCGTTCTAGGTCTCATAAGGTTCTTTGGTGTTAGCGCCTGGCTTAGGATATATGTTTGGGTTTGCTCTTTCAAATGGACTTTGTTGTCACTCATATTTACGTAGAGAGAAGCCGAGTTACAGATTGCTTAGTGTCCAGCAGCCCAGTATCGTTACTCTGACATGGTGGTGGACTACTCTAGATCTTTACACTTCTTTTATTTATAGTGATATTTGTAGTAGATCTTCCCTAGGGGAGGGTGAGCTTGAGCAGAGTAAGCCATTGTAAGGGAAGCTACTTGGGGAGGTTATGTTGATCTGTTTTTTTTTTTTTTTTTTCCTCTTGTATTGACTCTTTTTTTTATTTATTTTAATAATATGTTGGGTTTTGGTAGATGATGAGGGTGCTATGAGCATCTCTAAGAGATCCCTTAATCAAGCCCTATAGCTTAATTAGGGGAAGAGTTGCAATTATTACAACTACAAAAGATCCCTTAATGATTCCCTTAATTGGAATCTTGTGGAGCTTACTTCCTTAATTAAGTGATGAAGGAAGGCTTAATTATGTAGGCTCGACATATAAAGAATATATAGTATATAAAAATAAAATAAAAGAAAAAATAAGTGGGCTCCATATAAATAATAATAATAAATTATAAAGGAGTCATTTAAGGGAGTATTATCGAAACACATACCCCCTTAATAACCCATTACAACAACATTTACTCTTAAATAAGGGAGTCTATTAGAGATGCTCTAAGGAGGTGTTAGCTTAACTAGAAGTCCCGGTACACCTACCAATCCCGATTGTCAATAACTTAAAGGAAAAAAAAATGTACGGGATACTGTGGTTCAATTCGATATTGTTGGGCATCAAGAATACCATATGATCCTTTAAAAAAAATTAATTATAATAATATCATATGATATGATAAGCATTTTGATAAAATACACGATTTTGTTTTGCGCAGAATATCAACTTAGAAGGAAGACTGATTCATAGTAAGCTGATCATGAGATGTGATATCTCATTTCTAAATTCTCTTTTCTTGCTGCTTCTCCAACATTATTTTCAACTGCTTGCCTTGTTCCTCATTCACCATCTGTAAGTTTTGTTGAATCATGAGAGGAAACAAAATAATCATTTTCACAAAATAAAACCAATGTTGGAATACAAGTCTAACCCCCATTTAGAAATACATTTTCTTCTGTTTGATATAGTTCAAGAAATTTATTACATTTTCGTGTAAAGCTTAGGTATATCACTGATACAAACAACTCCTCTCAGGTTTTCCTGAAAAATGTGAAATTTAAGCTAAAATTAATATTAGGGCATTTGTTTCGTGATCTGACAATAATTTCACGTAGAGTATTTGGATTACGAATCAAACGTCCCAAATTTATTTTGGAAAGCAAGAACTTACTTTGTTCTTCAGCTGCTTATTTTGGTCTTGTAAAACATGCCCACTTCCATGAAAATTGCTGCATGATATTTCATCAAACTTGAAGGATGCAATGCAATCCCTGCCAATCGTGTCTGATTGCAAAGTGGGGTTTCACTACTGATTGCAAAGTGTCTTGTTCTGATTCCGATAAGTCAATGATGCCAAATTTATCACCTGAAGATTGATACGAGTATACATTAGTAGTCCCGGGAAACTGTAATGGACAGCTTGTAGTGTAGGATTGATGGTTACTAAGATAAAAATCAGAAGCCAGTTCTTCGAAACGATTGGCAATGATGCTGGATGATAAAAATTACTAGGCTCCAAGCCACATGGAAGAAGAATGATTGATCACTAAGAATCAATGTTGTCCTGAACTTGTTAAGCCTAGCAAGCTATCTTGTGAATTTTCATTGAAAAGCCAAGTCTTTTTTGTATGTAAAAGATGTTCCTTCACATGTAGCAGGAATGTGAGAAAAATCGATATCGTAATGCAGACGAATGACAACATTGATAATAATGATGTACAGCACAAGATGCTTAGTTGAATTGCCATCTATATACAATAAATTAAGGGTCATTGTAATACATGTCAATTATTATTGCTATGATAAGATTCTTATTAGGAAGGCTTGTTTTACTCTCAGCTCCCAATATCAATTCTGCTTCATTCCAGTTTCAGCTCTGTATACAACTCTCCCAACTTGTGAGAATTTGAATCATACAGCCAGTTCATAAGACTCTCACAATTTCTTACATAGATGATGCCTGGCCTTGATATACAGGAAACAAAAGAAAAAAAAAAAAAAAACACTGTAGAGAGTGTGTAGTGTTTGATTCTGTTGTGAGGACTGTGACATTTAACGCTGTCTGTTCATGAGAAATATCAAACCATTTATAAGTTTTGATTAGCTAACTGATCTTGGATGGGAAGTGTGTATTCCCAGAATTTTCGGCTATTGAATCCTCGATATCTTCAAGACTAAATGTTGGTTCATCTTGGTGTGTAGTACTATCCGAGCTTTGATCATTCACCTGGCTGCTGCTGTTTGTTCTTCGTTGCTGATCAAACAGCATCTTTAGCTGCCTCCCTTGCTCTTCAATTCTCAACTGTAAATTTCGCTGAATCTATCCCGGAAATCAAAATTCATTTCATAAAGTTTCATGATAGTATCTATTAACATAAAAAGGAAACAGAAAAAAACAATTCTATGCAAATACCTCTAACTGTTCGTGAAGACGCATCTGAACATCTAATTGAAGTTGTAATGCCTCCTTGATTTGCAAGCCACTGCAAGAGATTATGAGGTAAGAGAGTGACTAGGAAGTACAATTAGAGAGCATTTTATCTAGACAGTTACGTTTTCGCATCGAGTTGAGGTAAATCATTCAAGCTGGTATTTCTGGTCTCAGATTTTCCTGAAATAGGAAATAGTATTTGTCATGTCAAAGTAGATCATTGAACAAAAATCAACAAAAAAGGAAGATGTACCTTCTGCAGAGTCTGGGATGTATTTCGCCATACGATATTTCTACAAACAGATAGAACAATAAAATGTAAATATCATCATTTAGATTCTCTTAAAAGAACAATATTGATCATCAGAATAGAAATCACATACAAATATGTTGAATTAGAATTGGTACCTGTAAATGACTTTTCACATGAAAGATTGTCAATCCATCAGATTCCATCAGCCTCAGTATTGCCTTTGGAGTTGCCTCTGCAATTCATCAATAAACAAGTCAACATATTATTTCTCTGCAGTTTCATTTCTTCAACTCATAAAAATTCCTTTAAAATCAAACAGATTTGATTCTTACTCTCAGCACCCCCAAGGCGATTTACACATTCAACAAACTTTTCATGAAGATCTTGAGTCCATCGAATTCGGGTTTTGCTGGAGAGTACTGCCCCAGATGAAACAGAACTACCAGAAGAGACTCCTCCCAAGGAAAATCTTGGTGATTGCTTCTCTTGCTGAGAACCGTAAATCATCGAGCCATAAGAACTATTACCAACCTGAAAAATAAACAATCTGACCCACAATCAATATGATTTTCTTCCTTAAATAAACAATAAAGAAAATTTCCTGGAATGGGAAAATATTTACTCTATGATCTTGATTCTCTTCAAATGGACCCGAAAGCAACTTGACTTGTTCAGGAATAAAAGGCCTATTGCTGGGTGGATCTCTGTAGGAATTTTCAGAGGATGTATAATATTGGTTGTTGTTGCTACAGAAATCAGATTTTGGTATTGATTGTAAGGTACTATCTCTCAATTCAATACTGGGTTCGGCTGATATCACAGGAAAATTTTCCCGGGAAAATTGATAGGTAGGGAATTCTGAGTCACAATCCCTGGAAAATTGGGAGCAAGGAGAAGGATTAACAACTTGACAATCATACTGATCAGGAAACCCCATGTATCTTTCGGTTGCGTAAAAAGCTGAAGCAGGAGACTCGAAACGGCTCAAAATTGTACTGGATGATGATCTAACAGGCCCCAGGATTTGGTGCTGTGATCCTCCTCCAGCCTCCAGAGACGGTGGTTGCATCCGAATCCTCATGTTCCAAGGCTGCTGCTGCTGCTGCTGTATACCAAAATAATCTGACGAATGACAGCCGAATTCGATACTACAATCACCAACTAGTCCATTTTTCTGTTGAATTCTTTCCTGGAAACTGATCTTTTGAGTGTTCATTAACAGAATTCCTGAAAGACTGCTAAGTAGTTCGTGTATCAGAATTCATTGTGCAATGAAATACTTAAAAAGAGAAAAAAAAAAAAAACGCAACAACGCGTAAAATCTGAAAAGAAAAAGATGCAAACTAGATGAATGAAGAACAGGAGCAGTGAATTCAAATGAACGTCATGAAATTCTACCTTATATTCCATAAGTCTTCCAGAGTAAGATGTATATGCATATGAATATGAATGTGCAATTTCTTTTATTTATTCCTCAACATTCATCCTTTGACATTAACAAGGCTCAAAACATTTATAAAAACAAAAACAAATCCCTTCAACATAAAACAAATAATTTCACAAACTTTTGTCCATTATAGCTTGTCTCAATCACCAACAGAATAAAATAATTATAAGGATTATGCTAATTTTTTTATTTTTTAGGTTAGACATTAAGGAAAAACTCTTTTTAGTAAATGTTGTAAAAGACATGTAAATTCGATCAATTTTTTTTTATTTTTTTAAATGCAATTTTGAAATTAGGTGAAAAACCCCTGCCAAGAGGTTCTTGCCTTGGGATAGCAAAAATCCCGACCCACCTTAAACTCACGGGTATCGGATTGGGTGGGTTTGGAGCGATTCAATCAGATATTAGATTGGGGTCTGGTCAAATGTTTTATCCAGTTAGGTAATTTGGTCAGAGATGAGGCAAACCATTATGTCCAGACTCACTTCGCTTGACCCGGTATTCTTATAACTATTTAAAAAAAAAATATAAAATATAAAAACTAAAGCAAAACCCACTTATATCGGGGCTTGGGTCAAACTTTGTTGACCTGTTTTGTAACCAGGTCAGGTATGTGTCAAACCCCCGACCTGCCCCGGTTGATCCGGTATTTATATAATTACTTTTTAAAATATTGAAAATATAAAATGGAAAACAAAACTCTAATCTTTTTATCTCTTTGTCTAATTGTATTTTTTGTTTGAATTTAAAGTTTATATAATGGGTCTCAATTTTTTTTGACTTCACCCTCTCAACCATTGGATTTAAGAGCACATAAACAAATGGGTTGTTTAGATATTAAAGTCAAAAAATTGAGTTAGAAATTTGAGTTGATATAATCTTACCCTTATATAATTTATATGTTATATTATGTTAATTTAAGTTTATATATGAATTTTAAGTATACATGTATATGCTAAACTTATTAGGAAATAAGAATTGTATTTGTGTTAGACTTCTGCCAATAACAGTAGGTTGTTTACTTGTAGTTGGAATGCTTTAGTTATATTTGTATAGGACTTATCTTTATGAGGGTTTACCGTCCTCAATGTAAATTGTCTGCTGCACTATATAATTAAATATACATCAATAAAATCAGAGTGTGAGAATTACACCAACAACTGCTTCTCCTTGATATGGTATCAGAGCATATACGATTCAAACTATAATTCACAAAATATTTTCTTTTCTCTCCTCCCTCAATGACTACCTCAACTGGAACCTCTCATGATGACAGCTCTCCCGACACCAGTCTTCCTGCAGCAACCCTCCACCGTCAGTTCTCCTGCGCCACCCTCCACCATTGTTCACGTCACACCAGCGTCGTCGACCTCTCTACGTTCCAATGAGTTTCATCTCATCACCATCAACATCTCGGCACAGGCTCCCCTCAAACTCACCACCACCAACTATATGTCCTGGAAAATTCAGTTCCAAACCCTTTTCACTGGCTATGACCTTTTGGGCTACATTGATGGGTCCAAACCTTGTCCACCAGCCTCCATCACAGTAGCTGGTGCCTTATCTTCGAATCCTGCCTATAGAATCTGGATTCGTCAAGACCAGCTCATTCTGAATGCGATCGTTGGTTCATTGTCTCCTACCATCATCGCCTTTGTTGCCCGGGCCAAAACGTCCATGGAGGCGTGGAATATTCTTGCAAACACGTATGCCAAGCCGTCACGTGGTCGCATCAAATAGGTAAAATCTCTTCTCAAGAATTCCACAAAGGGTTCGATGTCTGTCACCGATTTTCTTCACTCAGTTAAGGCGCGTGCCGATGAACTTGCTTTGCTTGGGGCTCCGATGGATGACGATGATCTTACTGAGCGGATCCTAGACGAACTTGATGACGATTACAAAGAATTGGTCCGTGCAGTTCAAGCCAGAGATAATCCCATCTCTTTTGATGAGCTTCATGAGAAGCTTTTGACATTAGAAGCCACTCTTCAAGACAACAAGCGGCTACCACCTACTGTCCCAGCCACAGTAAATCCGGCTGCCAGAACTGGTTCGGTCTGGCGTCCTCCACACCCTCAGCAGTCCTGGCGTCCCTCATTCCTTGGTAACACAGGCTGGCGGCAGCACCACCCTCCAGCGCACCGGCCTCCTTCTTCTCACAATGGTCCTTCAATCCGTGGGAACCAGCAGGGTTCACGTCCTTATCTCGGCAAGTGTCAAGTGTGTGGTGTTCAAGGACACTTGGCCAAGCAGTGCCCTTCTTTTCAAATGGTTCCGACTCAATCATCCGCTGCCCCACAGCATGCTACCTCTCCCTGGCAGCCTAGAGCTCACTTTGCTGCTACCTCTTCCTCTCCCAGGCTCGCCTGGCTGCTTGATAGTGGGGCATCTCACCATGTGACATCGGATCTGGACAACCTGTCTCTACACGCTCCTTACAGTGGCTCGGATGATGTTATGATTGGTGATGGCATAGGTCTTTCTATTACGAATACCGGTTCTGCTTCTATTTGTGCCTCTAATAACTCTTTTATGTTGAAAGATGTGCTGTGTGTACCTAATATGAAAAAGAACCTAATTTCGATTTCTCAATTTTGTGCTACTAATGCGGTTTCTGTTGAGTTCTTATCTTCATCTTTTTTTGTGAAGGATATTCGTACGGGGGCAGTTCTTCTGAGAGGCAAAACCAAGGATGGGGTGTATGAATGGCCAAGTTCCGACTCTGTCTCCTCACCAGTTCTTGCGTTTTCGAGCGTCCAAACCTCCACCTCAAATTGGCACCATAGACTAGGTCATCCTGCTTTTTCTATTTTACAACGTATTGTTTCGAGTTTTAATTTAGATGTGTCTTCACCTGTGTCAACAGATTTTGTATGTGATTCGTGTCATTGCAATAAAAGTCATAAGTTACCATTTTCCCATTCCTCTCTTGTCTCCTCTAGACCTCTAGAAATTATTTTCTCTGATGTATGGACGTCCCCAGTTATGTCTCATGACGGTTTCAAATATTATGTCATTTTTGTTGATCACTACACTAAATATACATGGTTCTATTCACTCAAAAAGAAATCAGAGGTTAAGGATGTTTTCATTCGTTATAGAGCCATTGTGGAAAAATATTTTGATCAGAAAATCATCTCCCTTTACACTAATAATGGAGGTGAATTCATGTCACTTAGAGACTATCTTGCTGTTAATGGTATCTCCCATCTCACCACCCCACCACATACTCCTGAACATAATGGGTACTCGGAAAGGAGACATCGACACATTGTTGAGGCAGGTCTCTCGTTACTCACTCATGCCTCTCTTCCTTTGCATTTTTGGCCTAATGCATTTACCACCGCTGTCTATTTAATAAACTGAATGCCCACTCCAACACTTAGTCTCTTGTCACCCTATGAAAAGATTTTTGGAAAATCTCCAAACTTCTCTAAATTGAAAATCTTTGGGTGTCTATGTTATCATTGGCTTCGGCCATACTCGTCTCACAAACTCGATAAACGGTCAACTCACTGTGTCTTTCTTGGGTACTCGCTGTCTCAGAGTGCCTATTTATGTTTTGATCCGTCGTGCTAAAAAATGTTTGTCTCTCATCACGTTAAATTTGTGGAGTCAGTCTTTCCCTACAAGTCCCTCAACACTACTCTAGATCGTCCTACCACCACTACTGTCTGTTCTTGGGTTCCAAACATCATTCCTGTGTCTTCCTCACCCTCGAGTCGGCCAGCACCCTCTCCATCCTCGTTTGGTCTCTCTCCTGAATTGCCTCTGTGTGAAGACTCCTCTACAATGCCACAAACTGCTGCTCCTCAGCTCCCTCAACCGTCGTTTGTCACAGCAGCGGCTCCACCGTCCATCGTCGCTGCAACTGAGATGGCATCTCCATCGTCGCCTGATCCTGCTGTTTCTTCTGGTCTGGCTGCACCGACTTCCTCTCATGACAGCCCTACTGCCGTGAATTCTAGTCCTGCAGCTAATGTTTTCGGTAGACCACCTGCAGCAACTCCCCTAGTTTCGGTTTCTTCACAGCAGCTGTTCGTACCAGATACAGCTCCTCCTCCTGTCAACAGCCATTCGATGACAACCCGAGCCAAGAATGCTATACACAAGCCTCTTCAAAAAATGAACCTTATTACTCAGCTTCAGTCTTCTTCAGATTCTGAACCAACAACAGTTACACAGGCTCTGAGAGATTCTAACTGGCGTCAGGCGATGTCAGAAGAATGCAATGCTCTTATTCAGAATGGCACTTGGGAACTCGTTCCACCTGACATGGCATCTAATTTGGTTGGGTGCAAGTGGATTTTTCGGATCAAATGGAAGTCTGATGGTTCGATTGACAGGTATAAAACACGTTTGGTTGCTAAGGGGTTCAATCAAAGACCTGGTGTGGATTATTTCGAAACCTTTAGTCTGGTCATAAAGCCTACTACTGTGCGCCTTGTCCTCAGTATTGCCATCAGTCATGGATGGCCCCTTCGCCAACTGGATATTAATAATGCTTTCCTTCAGGGTCGACTCACTAAGACAGCTTTTATGGCGCAACCCCCTGGCTTTGTTGACTCGGATCATCCTACACATGTTTGCAAGCTCAGGAAGGCTATCTACGGTCTCAAGCAAGCTCCGCGCACTTGGTATCATGAGTTGCGTCAGTTCCTGCTTACAGCTGGTTTCAAGAACTCTTATGCTGACACTTCTCTTTTTATTCTTCACACTGGTGGTAACATTCTTTATCTACTTATATATGTTGACGATATCATTCTCACAGGTAACAACTCAGCTCATGTGGAGCAGTTTGTAGCGAGTCTTGCTCACAGATTCTCCCTGAAGGACCTTGGTCCTCTCTCCTACTTCCTTGGTGTTGAGGTGGTTCCTCATAAACATGGTATCCTCCTGTCACAGCGGCACTACATCCTGGATCTTCTCACTCGCACCAAAATGTCTGGTGCCAAACCGGTTCAAACTCCCCTCCTGCAAGTCCACCGATTTCCCTCCACTCAGGTACTATACTCAGTGATCCTTCCCTATACCGCACAGTCGTGGGCAGCCTTCAGTACTTATCACTTACTCGTCCAGACATCTCCTTTGCTGTCAACAAATTGTCCCAATTTATGCATCAGCCTACTTCCGATCATTGGGAACTTGTCAAGCGTCTGCTGCGATATTTATGTGGAACGTTGAATGAGGGTATTGTTCTTCATCGCAATTCTCAGGTGGCTCTTCATGCCTTCTCGGATGCTGACTGGGCTGGAAACAAAGACGACTTCTCCTCCACGAGTGCCAACATTGTCTACCTTGGGAGGAATCCCGTCTCCTGGAGCTCAAAGAAACAATCCACCATAGCTCGTTCCTCCACAGAAGCTGAGTATCGGTCTGTTGCAGCCACGGCAGCTGAGTTGAATTGGTTATGCTTTCTCCTTACTGATCTCGGTCTCAAGCTACCTTCTGCGCCGGTCATTTATTGTGACAATGTCGGGGCTACGCAATTATGTTCAAATCCGATCTTTCACTCGCGAATGAAGCATGTAGCTATTGATTTTCATTTCATCCGGGACCAAGTGCAGACTGGTAGTCTTCGTGTTGCTCATGTTTCGTCCAATGATCAGCTTGCGGATGCTCTAACTAAGCCTTTATCTCGTCCAATTTTTCAGTCACTCAAAGACAAGATTGGCCTCTCCTCCTGCGGCCTATCTTGAGGGGGCATATTAGGAAATAAGAATTGTATTTGTGTTAGACTTCTGTCAATAACAGTAGGTTGTTTACTTGTAGTTGGAATGCTTTAGTTATATTTGTATAGGACTTATCTTTATGAGGGTTTACCGTCCTCAATGTAAATTGTCTGCTGCACTATATAATTAAATATACATCAATAAAATCAGAGTGTGAAAATTACACCAACAACTGCTTCTCCTTGATAAAACTTTCATGTTTAATATTTATTTGAAGTTATGTTTAAATTTAAGTGTATATTTAAATTTAAATATAATTTTCAATTTAAGCGTATTTTTAAATTTGATTGAGTGCTAAAATTTAAGATTTTGTCCTAAAATTCAATTGTATAATAAATTTGCATATTTAATGATTTGAACATTTTTTTTTCTGTATGGGTCACCCACTCACCCTGCTCCAAACAGGTTCGGGTATGAGGAGGAAATTGAAAACCCGTTCGGGGCACGGGTCGGGTATGGGGCACCATGCCTCAACCGGGTATGGTGCATGCCGATCTAGCTCCGATCCAACACATTGTCAGCCCTACTATTTCATCCAAAGTGAATGGTTAATATCCTAGATATGAATTGGTTAAAGGGATCAAAGTAAATGTAAGGGCTTTTGGAGACCAAGCTGAAACCTGAATGACATTGTTAGTGTTAATTTGTTTGTTTTTTAAAGATTGAGATCGTTTGAAAACAATTAATTTGGCATTTATACACTATTTTCTATTAATAGTTATGTATTTTCATTTGATATTCTTGAAAAATATGTTATCTTTGTACAATATTCTTAAAAGAAAATATATTAAATACAATTCAATGATTTAGTATTTAGTGAAAAGTCATGATTATTTTTTATTTTTTATTTTTAGTTATTTTTTTGTTATATATTTTAAAATTATTTGACCACTAAAAGAAAAAAAAGAAAAAAAAAAAAACTTAATAGATTAAATTCAGACCCATCTGTACAGTAAGTGTAAAAAACAAAGTGTAAAAAACAAACTATCCCCTAATAGGCTAGTAGAATGGGGTTTTAGGTTGGATATTCGGTTAAAAAAAAGTCTCATTCATTGGATAAGAGTAGTATTCCCCAAGTGATGAAGGTATTTATCACCAAAATATTTGGAGAATATTGGTATTGGGCATATATATATATATATATATATATATATATATATATATATATATATGTGGCTTAATAATATTATTAAAGAGATACGGGCATAAATTCACAACTACAAATCTATAATTATTCCATAAAAAATTGATAAAATATAAATAAAAAATATTTTTTTCCTAAAAGGAAATACAATATCACCTCCCTACCCATAATGTTGCATCTTCAAAAGTGGGTATCTTCAAGTTACCAGAAAAATTTCTCTATTATTATAGTCATCTCAAAGCTCAGTGGAATTGCAACTATAATATTCTTAAACGTGTTCAAATACCTTTTGTACTTGAAAAAACCAATTTCATTCACATCGTTCAACTAATTTTTTTTTATTTTTATAAAAAATAAAGCAATTTTGGAGTAATTAATAACAAATACTAATCAAATTTAAAAGTCAAAAATCGGAAGCTAATGAATCTGAAAGGATGTGCGGTACCCAAACTATTGAGGATTTGAAGCATATTTTAGGAAAGATCTTATTGACAAGAGTTTCAATAAAAATAGATTTATAAAATGTTATTTTCCAAATTTAAAGGCGACCCAAGTAAGCATAATATAAATAATCTCGTATTGAATACCTGGAAGGGACCCTAAATCCCTAATGGGGAGACGACTTTATTCTGAATCACTAATGTGACACATGAGTTAGAGTAGGGACCCTCTATATATATTACGTGAATCCTAACCCATAAAGGGTTCATATTCCTAATGGGAGGTAAACCCAAAAGGAACCACCAGGCCCACACATATATAATAGCCCATCATATACTATATTCTATCAACCAAGCCCAACAAATATTGATCACATCTGTTACGTAACGGGCTTTATCTGGTCAACTCTCTCTTACTTAAACATTCTAATTAATTCGGTTTTCATAAACTCAAAATTATAATATCATATACTGCTCACAATATTTATAAATAAAACTTACAACCCAGTGATAAGTTTCTCATATTCATATCAAAGAGATTTGTGTGTGAGAGTTTTGTTACATTCTCTAATTCCCGATTAAAAAAATAAAAAAAATTGGAATAAAAAATCTCTTTTTGTTTTTGAAAAATGTGTCTAAATCTATGTCTTGCAGTAAATTCTGTGTACGGAGAATTAATTATTTATACATTAAACTAATTTTAATTTGTTTTTTTTTTTATGATACATGAAAATTGCTACAAGATGAAAAGTCTAGCATCCCGCACGGCCGCATCTAATAAAAATTATGTAATCCAAACCTTTTTTTTTTTCAAAATGCGTTTACTTATTCTATAAAATTTTCAAAAGAATAAATTCCTCAATAAAATATATATATTTTAAAAAAGAAAGAATAGAAAAGTTGGTCTGTAAAATAAAAATATTTATAAAGAAAAGCAACATAGAGGGATACGATTGAAGTCAGAATAGAAAAGAAGAAACAGACAAATAAAAGGGGTAAGCTGGCATTGGCAATAATAATAATAGTGATTAAAGCTTCAATGTAAAGTCACGGTTGTTGCATTTGCATGGGAATCTCAGAACAACCCAACTCTTAACTTTCCTGGATATTAATAATAATTAGGATGTTGATCATCCATTAATCCTCTCATTTTAAAACTTATTATTTTTATGCTTATTTACAAAAAGCACACACACTCTCTCTCTCTCTCTTTCTCTCTCTCTCTCTCTCTCTCTCCTAGAATCCTTGCTGCTTCCTTCCAAACTGCATCGATATTTCATCACAAGTTATGGATAGTTTCAACCCAAATCACACAAGCTCAACTTTCTTATCTGTTTACTAAGTTTGTGTTTTTATTGTCCGTGATCCCTAAAGTTTTATAAATATATCAATTAAGCCCTTATGTTAGTCATACTTAATGGTTTCAAGTGTATTTTTTTTTGTCTTTAAACAAGAAACGTGTCATCAATATAAAAAATAGGAAAAAAAAAATCAAAATTTTGTATTATGCAAAATAAATTTATATATACTTACAAATTAAAAAATTTAACAAAAAAAAAATTGAGATCACAAATCAGGTGCAATCTTCCCCAGATCGCGCACCTAATCTCACTTTCAATCCCTCTCCTCACCACCGGATTTGGAGCTGGATTTCTTCACTGCATTCGGTGTAAACTTCCTTTATATTTTTAGGCACTTCAGAAGGGATTGAGATCCCCTACCTATCTTCTTTATGCTCAACTTTCAATAATCCGCTTACATATGGCAGACAAGAAAACAAGGGCTGAGATCAGTTTTCTATATTTGTTTTCTCTCTCTTTCCATTGATTGCTTATTTTTCATTATTTTTTTCTCCCTCTTTATATGCTTCTGTTTATTGAATCTCCTGCTGTGATGTGCCTCCCGCCTATTATAGTGGCATTTCTTTATTTGACTTAAATGGATACAGGAGCTGCTTCAAACACTTCTGAAAGGTACTTAATCTGCTCTACAGAAGTTTTGGGTTTTCTTGGGTTCTCTTAAACAATCGGGGTTTGGAATTTTAACATCCAGGTTTAGTTTGAATATATAATAATGATCAATTTTGATTTGGGACACATGACATACCATGACACAGTTTCATGATTCTTTTTTCAACTTCAAAATGAAAGGATTTTATCAATTATTTCAATACTTTATGTAGTCTCCATGACAGAGAATCAATTTGGAATCTAAAGCTGAACATAGAAAGTCTTTATTTTCCTCCCAAATTGTATTTTCTTTTTAATATTTCATATTGGCCACAACGAAAGAGGAATTAATCTGTTTGTTTATTCGTGCTTATTTTTCTTGCTTAATAATTATTTATCACATGTGCTTTCACGGTTCCAACAACAATTGCAAAGTTGTATTCCATCCAATCCAATGGCAAATACTCCTTATGAATGACCTCAACAGCTAAATTTTCAAACAGTGCTTCAACAAAATAGGGAGAATTTCACACCTGCATTTCAAGACTCTTAGACTTCAAATAACTCTTCTTTATTGAAAAGATTTTTAGTATTATTTGTATTCAGAGCTGTAAGAATGCAACATTAAATAAGATTTTGTAAGTTACAATTGTTTTGTATACTTTACAAAGGTTTTTTTTATTTTTATTTTTATTTTATTTTATTATTTTTTTTTTCTAAAACCAATTTTTTAGATGTAGATTGTAGGATTGTAAACGTGTCAGTTAGGTGAGAAGAGGGAGAGAGAAAAAAAAATAAATAAAAGTAACCGATAAGTAGAAAGAGGGAGAAAAAAATAATGAAAAATAAAGTAATTAGTGGAAATAGAGAGAAACAAAATAAAGAAAACTAATCTCAACCATTGTTTTGCTTGTCTACCACATGTCAGTTGATTATTGAAAGTTGAGCATAAATAAGATGGGTAGGGGATCTCAATCCCTTCAGAAGAGAGTAGCATAAGTAAGATGAGAGAGGGTATGTGTAATTGCTTCAAAAAAATGGCTGAGGATTTTCATTTTTCCCTCTTAAGGAAGTTCTTAAACAATAAGGAGAACAAAGTGAGATGAGAAATAATTATACAAAATAAAAATTAAAAATCCCAAAATGTTTTTGGTGCCAGGGATTGGATTGAACTATTTTAAGGGATTATATAGGATTGAGATGAGATCAAGAATAGATGAGATTGAATTGGACTAGACTGGACTAAATTAATGTGGTGTTTAGAGAAACATGAAACCAAACTAAATTAATACTATATTTTGTTTGGTAAAACATGAGATTAGACTAAATTTAATAATATTTTGAAATTAAATAACAAATTAATGAAACAAATATTTTAATTATATATTATTTAATGGGTATAAAAAATAAAAAATTATTTAATTAATAAAATCTATAAATATTTTAAATAAAATATATCAAATTATTGTTAAATTTATTTATAATAAAATAAAATACAAATTTATACATAATGCGAGATTGGATTGGACTGGACTATTTTATGGGATTGAGTTGGACTGAAATTGGATTGGATTGGATATGATTAATTATAACACTGTCTGTTGTTTGGTGTAACATGCATGGGATTTGACTAAAATAGTCCAATCTTATGTTTGGAATGATTTGGGATTGGATTAAAAATAATATGATGAATAATTTATATTTTCATTATTATTTTTTACTTTCTTCAATAAATTATTTTTATATGATTTTATTCTTCAACTAAATTTTAATAACATTTTAATTTTCTATCTAATTATTACGGTCTAACAATTTTCAACTAATTGAACTTATGTGGAAAATATTATATTATGAAGAAAATGAATTGCAATTATATTCAAGCACTATTTTTCTTAACTCATACAACAATGATTTATGATTCAATTTTCTTTTAAAGAAAACAAATGCAAACTTGTTTTGAGTAAAGTATTTAAATGATACTAGTTTCATACACTTGAAACTAGTGTATTTGTAAAATCATATTAGTTTCATGTGTATAAAATTAGTGCATTTGTAAAACCATACTAGTTTCACGTGTAAACCAGTGCATTTGTAAACAATACTAGTTTCAAGTGAATGAAAATAGTGCATTTGTAAAACAATACTAGGTTCCAAAATAATAATATGTTATGTTGTTACTATTTACGTTTTTTTTTTTTCTATTTTTTTTTCTTTTTGCTATCATTATTTTAATATGTCTATGTTATTGTATTTTTCATTTGGAAGTTTAAATGTGACTATGTTTCGTGTTTATTTTATTGCTAACTTATAATTATTAATATGCCAATAATATAAAGTATGGTAAGAATAAGTAAATTTAATTATTAATATGAAACTAGTACATTTGTAAAACAATACTTGTTTCACATATATGAAATTAGTGCATTTTGTAAAACCCTGACTATATGTAATACTTAAAATAAATAAATAAATTTAGATATATGAAAAATTAATACTAAAAATATTATTAATAAATATTAAATATTAGTCTCATTTTAAAGATCTAGAGGAGACATTTCTTATGATATAATTTTTATGATAATAAAATTTATAAATTAAAACTTATTATATATAAATTGAATTTATATATAAGTGGGGCTCAGGTGGGGTTGGTGATGTAAAAGAGAGATGAATTAAATAAGTAGGGTCCATGTGTAAAAATATTCCTAGGATAACTAAAGACAATGGCAGAGGTGAGTTTATTTTGTCCCATGATCAGGGAACTACTTTGCTTTTGAGATTACTAATCCTATATTCTAAAACATCACCAGACGCATGAAAAGGACTAAAATTGTCCAATCCCAAGCCAATCATGTGCGCCAAACAGGGCTTAAAAGCATTTATTACAAGGCCCTAGAATTGGAGAAGCCAAAACGGTGGTGTACCAAACGTGGGAAAAAGGACTTGAAATATTCTCGTCCCCCTTAATTCGGTGTGCCAAACACACCCTTATGGATTTTAGCAAAAATACCCACATTTTAAGTTCAAGTTGCATAATTACCCCTTCAATAGATAAAATTACAAAAATACCTTAATGGTGACCTAAGATCAAGTCACCCCCACCCGAAGCATAAATTTCATGCTTTGGAAAGGGGGTGACCCGAAGCACATAATTTATTCTTCGGGTCAACGGTGACTCGTTATTGGGTCAACAGTGACTCGTTATCGGGTCACCCCTTAGACAAAGCACAAATGTTATGATTTAGGTAGGGGTGACCCAAAGAACAAAAATTGTATTTTGCATCAAAGGTGACTTGATATCGAGTCACCCCCTACTTGAAGCAAAACTTTAATGCTTCAGGTAGGGGGTGACTCAAAGGACACAAATTGGGCTTCGGGTCAAGGACTTCGGGTCAAGGATGACCCGATATCGGGTCGCCCCTACCCGAACCACAAAAAATTAATTTGATTTTTTTCGCTGGTGTGCCAAACATGGGAAAGAGAGTTGAAACAATCATGTCCCCCTTAATCCGGTGTGCCAAACGCACCTTTAGGGATTATATCAAAACTTCCCATATTTTAAGTTCAAGTTGCATAATTACCATTTCCATGGATAAAATTACAAAAATTCCCCAAACTTCCTAAAACACCCTCAGTTTTACTTCGGGTAAGGGTGACTTGAAACACAAAAAATGTTTTTCAGGTCAAGGGTGACCTAAGATCGGGTCATCCCCTACTCAAAGCACAAATTTCATGCTCCGGGTAGGGGGTTACCCGAAGCACATAAATTGTGCTTCGTGTCAAGCCAGGTGACTTGATATCGGGTTTCCCCAAACACAAAGAACAAATTTCATGCTTCGAGTAGAGGTGACCTGAAGCAGAAAAATTGTGCTTCGGGTCAAGAATAATCCGATATTGGTTCACCCCTACTAAAATCACAAAAATTTAATTAGATTTTTGTTTGCATTTCACCTTGTGGTTAGTGTTATACAATGATTTTAGCAATTTGCAATGTATAGAGAATCTAGGAGTTTGTGTGACTAGAGATGATTTGGAACTTTCAAGCCAAATGGCTCGTGGGAAAGAATATAATATACCAAACCTTTTCATAATTATTTATAAGGTAAAAATTTAGAGTTTTTACCACGGATATAGCATTCTTTGCAAGTAAACCTTTTTTTTTTTACTCAGTAGTTATAAAATAAGATCAGATAGTTATGGTGCATTTTTAGAGTCGATTTGTAGCATTTAATTGTATAACATTGACATTTGTATTTACTATTCCTTTAGACTTTATTTAATATTGTCTCTGCGGTTGTTAGAGATTGTTTATTAGGATTTTAATGACTAAATTGTTAGTTTTTTATTTCTTAGAAAAAAAAAAAAAAAAAAAAAAAACTTCTAGTCAAGTGTAGTTTGTCTTGTCTTTCATTTTTTATGTTTTGCATATGTTTAACATATTTGAGCACTTAGACATTCACTCTCTTCTTGAGTTCAAGTCTTGTTAGTAGAAAGTGTTAGTCAAACAAGCATCAATTAGGCCCACATGTTAAATAGAATTAGGTTATAGTCCAAAAGAAGTGTGGTTAGGAGAGTCAAGTTGAGGCCTGAGGGTGTAACTAATTTACAATAACGTGGATTTTGTGACTCAAGTGGCCAATAGTGAGAAATTTTCGACGTAAAAATTGCGTGTCTTTTGTTTTCCATTTTACACTTGATTTTTATTGTATGTGCTCAATGGGGTTAAAGTTGAAAAATTGGTAACAAAACTATTAGCACACCCCCTCTCCCCTAGGTTCACTATAATATTAGACACATTGTCAGTTAGTGATAAACATGAGAGGAGTGAGTAACGATTGGTTGTGTGTTGTGTGAGTGCGACGATGTGAGATAGTGAGCGAGAGATGAGAAAGTCTATGACTTGAACGACCTGAATAGTTAAAATAAACCATATATTTATTTATATTTAGTTTTATGAAATATATATATATATATATATATATATATATATGTAATATTAACTTGGTTTATTTATTTCGGTTCAGTTTTAAGTAAGGTAAAATCATTCATAACTTGTTTAAACTTTGTTTTCACAATAATATTACTAGTAGGAATGGCAATTGTGCCTGGTCAGGCCGAATACCCGGCCTTACTCGGGCCGGAATTCCTAGGTACTTAGTACCTGGATATTCCTTACCTGGCACCGGGTAAGGAATATCCGGGTACCCGGCCAGTGGTGTACTGGCTCGAGTTTGGGTATACCCGAGTACCTGGTTTTATTTATTTATTTATTTATTTTAAATCTATCAAATTAAGGGAAAAAAAAAGAAAAAAAGAAAAAAAGAAAAAAAAACTAAACCCTCATTTTTTTTTCAAAGCGTGCTTGTAAAATAGCGAAGAAAAAAAGCTTGAGCTAGAGACTGAAGTTAAGTTGCAGTCTTTAAAAAGGGACCAAAGATTTGTTAGAGACTGGAATGAAAAAGAGAGAGTTCAAATGCTTCTCTTTGGTTTTCACTTACACGGTAATAATTATACTTTTTTTTTGGAACATCAAACTTTATTCATAAGCCAAAAAACAGAAAACACAACACCCAAAGGCCAGAAGCCAAAGAAAACACAGCGTGACACAACACAACGAGCAATAGCCCACCCAAAGCCACTAACTAGAACAACACAAGAGCAACACAATACAAGGAGCTCGACCACAAAGCTAGGAACCAATAGGTAACCAACAAGCGCACCGGTTTCTAAAAAAAGGACACCCACAGCGACAAAACAAGCTGCCCCAACAAAACAAAAAGACCCACATACACAAACAACCTAAGAAAAAAAGAAGGCTAATTGACACTGATGCCCCCTGAACTATGGCCAAATTTGCACCTTTACCCCCTATACTTTTTTTTTTCACCATTAAACCCCCTGAACTCTCGTAATTTGGTAATCAATGAAGGAATTTGCCCTCTCACCAGGGGTAGATTCCTTCAGTGATTGCCAATTTACGAGAGTTCAGGGAGTTTAGTACCGAAAAAAAAGTACAGGGGGCATAATGCAGCTTTTTGAAGAGTTCAGGGGGCATTTGTGCCAATTAGCCAAAAAAGAAAGTGAACCCAAAAGTTGGAGAATAGCAAAGCCCACAAACCATGGTTGGGTTTGTGGTTGAGTCATATGATTTGACCACCGCATTGAAAGTGATTAGACTACTCACTTTAATATCTTGATGTGTAGGGCAGCCCAGGGGAGCCTAGTGACGCAACCGCTTAGGGTGTCCAATTTTATTTTATTTTTGAGTGGCGATAATGGCACCCTTAAAAACTGTATCTACACCCCTTTCATAATCACACCTATTAAATATTTAAAAAAAAATCTCTAATTTGTAAATAAACCCCACTTAATGCCATAAATACCATTTCTTTAATTATACTGTATTGTATTTTTGTAAGTACACATCACCTATAACTATTATTATGTTATTTAATCAACTTTATTATTATTTCAATTTTTTTGTTACCTTTAATTCTCTTTCTATTCTTTCTCTTCCTTACTTCTTTTCTCTTCTCGGTTTTTTCAAAATCAAACTTCATTTTTCGTTAAAAATCCATTTTAAGATTTATTATTATTATTATTATTGGAGAACCGCTTTCTATTTGAGAGAGTTGTAGGGATGCAAGATTTGTGCCATGTCCCAATTGATATGGAAGTAGATAAGTGTTAAATGATATTAAAATATATATATATATATATTGGTGTTTGATGAAATTGAAGAACATCTAATATATATATATATATATATATATATATATATATATATATATTGACAAGAAAGAACATCTAATATTGATAAATTAAAAAAAAAAAAAAAAAGAAGTCAAAAGTGTGTTTGAAATAAAAAATATATATATATATAGTTAATATTGTATAGTTAATTTAAAAGTCTGTTTATATACATAATGATTTTGTTCTTCTAATAAAAATAATAAAAGTTATTTTAAAACTTACTTTTTTACAACCAAATTTGTTTCATGATTTTGATTCATTTTCCATACTTAGCAATAATGAATTTGTATTTCCTTAAAAGAGATTGAAAATATATTCAAAATGGAAAGAGTTTTTATGATATATGTTAATATCAAACCATCATAAAAACATATATCATAAACACTCTTTGATATATGTTGTTGACGGTGATTTTTCGATGGTCAATCAGTCAACAGCCTAGGTTAGCAAAAACCTGTAAATATGAATGAAATAAAGAATGTAATAATGGTTAGTCATGAAAGATGCAAAATACGTGGTAAAACTTCGGTGATCGGAGAAACATCCACGGGTTGTTGCCTTAGTAACTCAGTCAAATCCACTATAATTGTTGTAACGATACACACTCTGATCTCTCTTGCTAATTCTCACATACCCCTCTCATTGTCTTTTGCAAGGGTATTTATACATGGTAATATTAGGGTTTCCGGGTACTGCTAGGGTTTGGTGTTGTGACATACAAGCAAAGGATTACAAAGTTGGTTTTAGGATCTCTTTCCTATTTGGTGTAATCTTGCATTTAATGCTATTGAGTCGGAATCTGTCGAGGACTTTGATGTGTCCATGAGATGTTTGTTTCTTTGTTGAATTCCTCATTGTATGATGATTTACTTGTAATTGAACTCTTCAGACGTACTGCCAGTGAAGAGGGACTCGGTGTTTGAGCCGAGTAAGGCCGAACAGGCTTGGTCGGCTTGGTCGGTTAGGTACAATGTGCCCGAGTAGAGCCGATGCTAAATTACCTGTTAATAATTTCTTCTACAACCTTTGCTTTCTTGCTTACGTAGCCATGCTGGTTTTACGCTTTTTGATGACGTGTTCACTGAGGCGATTTTTACCTATAACAATACCCCTTTAAATATTTGCACCGAGTGGATCAACTGACTTTTAGGATGGGTTCGTGTAAGATCTTAGATTTGTGTTGGCTTGATTCCATTGCAAAACACTTTTTGTTTGTATTACTTAGTTGCTTAGGTGTTTCGTGATTAGATCAAGCTTCAAAGAAGGAAAGCAACGTCGCATGCAAAGTTCGTCTTCAAGAGGAAATGTGCTTATTTGGATACTAAGGTATCAAGATACTTCTTCCTCTTGCAAGGCATAAGCGCACACACACACAATTCATACATGTGTGTCCCTGCATCGTAGTTCAAACATTTGGTATAACACATTCACACACTTCTTAGTATGCACATGCATTGATCTCTAATAGATAAACATTGTAAAATTGCATGCTTTGTGACTATCTCTTTGATATGGCATGTTTGTGTGAATTAGTGTTTGTATGTTTCCGTATTTTTGTATTTGGACTTGAATATGCTATATTATGATTCCTTATTGAGTTCCTTAAATTGGCTATTTTCCCTCGAATTTTCTTTGTCTTCCAAAAGGGAAAGTACTTCGCAAAGAACTTTTGCTCCACCTTTCTCCATGTGGTGATAGATCTCGATGATAAGGCCATAAGCCACTGTTGGATTTTCCTCTCATGTAGTATGAGAAGCACCATATCCATAGAAGGTTTTCCTTGAGATTTCTGAGTGGAATTGTTATGACAACATTGTTATCACCGAGCTTTATAAAGCTTTAAGAGAGAATAGGGAGTAACGGGGGACCTTCGCTTCATTAGAAATTAGACCCAGACCTTCTTTCTTCTTTTACGAATTGAATGGAGTCTTCACTTGGCTCTCCATTATAGTGAGGGAGAGTGTTGAATGTAGGTTCTTCAGCTCATAGTTCCTTTGAGCATCGTCTAATAGAATCGCCGACGGTTGGGCTCCAACGACTGATGAAAATATATAAACATATGTCTAATGCAACCTAGAGAGAGGAAGGGTGTGAATGTTTTGTTAATGGATTATTACCAATTTTTTGATTAGTCAATATTAGCAATAAAACCCAATTCAAACATACAATAAAAATCAAGTAAATTGCGGAAATATAAAGAACACTTGATTTTTACGTGGAAACCCTCCAAATAGGAAAAACCACGGGACTAGCTATGCTAGCCACTTGAGCCACATAAATCCACTATATGAAAAGAAAGTTACACCATCAAGTGATACATGGACTCTCACTCTAAAAAACCTTAATTAGGCTATGGACACTACCACTCACCACTCTTGATTCAATCCCTAGTGATATCCCCCGATCCACAACTCTTGGCATGAACATCTCCTAATCTACCCACAGGCCTTTTATAGCAGTACTTGGCAATGCTTGCCAACTAATCATTTGGTTGCAAGACTTCACTTGCTTGTGCAACTTCACCTAGAAGCCATAAGACTTTGACTCATTGAAAAGAATTAAAAGTTTAAGTGAATATTTAAATGATGCACAAATGCGAAGAGTGTTAGACTAAACACTAGATGCTTAATTAGATGTTAAGATGCAAATCCAACAACTTAATTATTAAACAAGCTTACATGCATATACATGAGGTCTCAATTAGTTGTAGAGATTTCTAACAACCTAGTTGTCAATTAAATGCACATGAACATTCAATAGAGTTTGACTAGATAAATAAACATTAATCTATCAACCTAATCAACAATCAATTCCACAAGAATATTCAAGGCTTAACTATTTAGGCAAAACAACCTAATCATGCAAGCTATCACAAACAAACCCCAAACATGTCGTAACTTCACTAGATATGCAATTAATGTGAAGATTTGCTAACCTAAGCAATAAGAGACATGTTTTGATTGAATAGAACAATAAATGAGATGAGTTGTTTGTTCTACTTACCAAGTAAAAACATTATTAAAGTCTCATGCTTGAATGATGATAGAGAAGCAAGATGAAGATAGGTTTTGGGGTTTGGAGAGTAAAAGAATGAAGCTTGGAAGCTTTCTCTTTAGGGGAACTCTTTCTCTTTCTAAGATATGAATTTTTGAGTTCTATGTTGAAATGAGGAAGAAGAGAAAACTTATATAAAAGCCCTAGTGAAACTACGTCGTTTTGGGAAAAATAGGCTGAAACCGGACACTGCATGGGTCTGGTGTATGGATATAGACCCGTGCACTACTTGCGTATTGGGCGCATAAAAAGAAACCCGAGAACACTACGCGGGTATAGACCACTGCACTGCCAGTGTAGTCACCAGCGCACCACGACTTGAAAAAACAACCTGAGTGCACTACGCAGGTGGTGCACGAGTAGAGACCTGTGCACTAGGACCATCTCCAGTGGTCTCTCATCGCGCTAAAACAAACACACCATCGTGCATGCGCGGACGTTTCCGATCAAACATCGGGAAACGAATTACACCACACAAAACCACACTTAAGTCTAAGAATGAAGTGAAAGTGTGATTGTGAAATGAATGCACACATAAGCAATAAGGAACAAATGCATAACAATACAAATGCATGTAAGTGTGTGTGTGCGCAACTATTCTTTTCAAGAGACAAGTTAAGTGATTTACCTTTCGCTCTTGCTCTTGAAGTCACGGAGATGCTTGGAAGCTTGCTATTGAGAACCTAAGCTACCCATTACAAAATCATCCCAAATGTGGTTTGTCATGAAATAAGTCAATCACAAAATAGAGGTCCTTACAATTGGCAAAGAGAAATCCTTCATGCACTTGAGCCACTGGTTGAGTTGGCACTTCCATAGTTGTACTGTCTGATGGAGTCGTATCACTCTCAATGTTAATCACTACTTCGGGAGTCTCTATGACTCTTGATAGTCTTGAAACACGGTTAATGTCCTCAATAAATGGGAACAACAGACCTCCAAGAGGTCGTCGCCCTTGCATACACAATAATGGAAACCTGAAAATACATAAAAAGAACAACTACCACAAACATCAGATGAACAAATAATAAAAGCATGAATTGAAAATCAAAAGTGAATGTAAAGCAATACTACTAACTACACTATCTAAACTAAAACTAATCCGCTACTCCCCGACAGCGGCACCATAGTTTTGACGCACCCGGTTCGGTTATACTAAAGGATCACAAAAGGATGCTAAAAACTAAAAGCTAAGCGGCTAGACTACAACAGAAATAAAAACAGGGAGTGCGGGTGTTTCACCATTCGTAAGTGCATGAGTTGTTAAACTCGTATAATTTGCACAAGTACGAGTTATCGTTCCTACTAGGAGTTTTGGATTAAAGATTAGCTAGATGAGAGTAAAGTTGAATTACAATTAACTAAGGTATCAATTCAAGCAAATTACACTATTTAATTACCACTACAAATTACACTACTCCTTGAAATTAACTAAATTAATACTACAAACTCAAAATTAATGGAATAGACTATCTAAAGAGATGTTAGGGGATTAATGCAACTTAACAATAACCAATTTCATTAATCAACTATCCATTAAGCACATTCACAATAAGTCCTAGGCATGCATAATATTGATTTTACATTAAAGCAACAAACTCATCATCTTGAACACAACATAAGGTCATAGAGAGGTGAATCAAGAGAGAATTTTGAAATTAATAAAGTAGAGAAGCTCCAACTACTCATGGTCATGAATTTGTTAGGGTTTACTCTAAGAAATGGATGGTAATTATGACTCATACAAATGTTGTTCATCTTATGCATTAAATCCTACCACCATTTGTGTGCAATAAATGTATACATGCAAAATGTGTCAAAATATATGCCATAAATGCTCATACAACACACACGCACAACCCTAAGAAGGTGAAATAGAAGATGGATTGATTATATTAAAAGGTTTAATTAAAAAAAATATACATTAATACCCAACAAAAGGGATTTAGGTACACATGATAGAAAATAAGCAAGGAATTACAAACAGAGAGAATACAAAACCCATATGAGTTCTTTTCTTGGTCAAGAATATCCTTCCTTGCAATTGCCCGCAATAGTCCTATTCGCATTTTTCATTGATCTTTAGTATGGGTTGGCGATGCGGCCAACTGCCCGCATTATGCCAAAAATCCACAAAAGCTCCTCTTTTTGCTTAAAATCTCCACTTTGGTTAAAAAGACCCTTCAAGCACTGAAAATACCTGGAAACACTTATTTCTTACAAAAGTTAGGTAAAGGATCCTCAAAATGTGAACATTTATAGCACGATCACCCACACCATCACAAACACACACGCATAGACGTGCACACACACACACACACACACACACACACAATTCGAGCGTTGTGGCTAGCACCGACAATTCGAGTGTTGTGGCTTCCGATAATCTTCCAAATGAAAACTGATTTCCATGAATTCGACACCTAACTAAGTACAACAAAAACAATTGTGATCCCTAACCATGTAATTGATCAACAAGCGAGTTGACAAAACTCAACTTAACAATGCAAGACAAGTATGCAAATGTGTTCAACCTAGAGTTTTTAAAGAGTTAATGTCAAGCAATTGCTTGCCATTAAGAGAAATCTCTTGAAGACTTTCAATGACTGTAAAAGCTTAGAACTTGAAGCATGTGATTGGTGCAAACAACTTAAGACTTTATATATAAGTAAATTGTGTTTGTTATAGAATACAGCCAACACAAAAGCACATATCCTCTACACATGCATATATATGGTTGGTGAACTTATAATTAACTAAATGTGCAAATAACTTATGACATCACAACTAATCATGTACTGGATATTTTCTATTACATAAAATTAATAAATTCTCGATTAATATGAAAATATAAGGGAATGAATATCAATTAAAGATATAACAAATTTAGTAAACCGTATTTATATTAGATTTAGATGTGAAAATTAATTAGGTCTTATATCTAGAGATATAAAAATTTAAAATCTACGATACACTGAATGTAAGATAAAAACCGTGGATGTGAGTTGGACAATTAAAAATTAGAAACATGACATTAATTACAATGAATCATCCTACCATACTACCAACAAAAATACAAAATTTTATGATCGAATACAATCATCTTTGAATACAAAATTAGATTCGTTAACTAATATAGATTACATCCTAATTTTGACAATTATCCCAAATCATTCCCTCACGAAAAATTCCCAATTTACCCTTGAAAGAGTCTTTCATTTTACTATATAATCTCAGTTTTGGGTAAGCAAAAATCACAGAAATATAGTGAATTGGAAATAAATAAATAAATAAATAAACACAAAACACAAAACATGACAAGGAAAAAGGTTAATCTTTCATGGATTGTGAAGGATAGTGCTAGAAAAGCGAGTCTTAAGAAAAGAACAGTTGGGTTGTTGAAAAAAGTGAGCGAATTGAGCACCCTTTGTCGTGTAGAGGCCTTTGTTATCATCTATAGCCCAGATGATAGGCAACTAGTAATGTGGCCCACTCACTCAGAAGTGCAAGAGAAACTAACAAGGTTCAACAATATGCCAGAGATGGAGCGAACCAAGAAGATGGAGAATCAAGAGACTTACCTAAAAGAAAGGGTGAGAAAATTGGAGGAACAATTTGATCAGCAACAAAAGAAAAACATGGAATTGAAGGTCTCTAATCTCATGCATAATGTTTATGAAGGTAATTTCCTTGATGAAATGAACATAACCGACCTAGAATCTCTGGTTCAGTTCGTTAACGAGAAGCGTACGATTATCAAAATAAAGCTTGAATTACGTCAACAAGCTTCTCTCTCTTTTGATTCTCTTTTGATTGCTCCTCTTGCTTCTTCTCTTGATCAAGCCCCAATGTTGGTACCATACCAAATGGCTCCCAATTTCAGTGAATCAGATTATGATCATAATGAGAATGCTTCTCTAGAGTCTTCTCAGTGTGAACAGTGGTTCATCAATATGATGAACAATATTGATAATATCGCTGGTAGTAGTAAAAGAGCTAAAACTAATCATACGACTGGGTTGAGTGCTTATTATCAACCGATTGCTGCAAGTTCCAATAGTGGTGTTGAAACTACTCTAGGTCTGCATCCTTATGGGGACAACTTAAGAGGCTTGATAAGCACTGGTGGGATAAATATGCCCATTTTATTACCATCTCCACCCTTGCCTCTTCATTTTGGGGGCAAAAATGGCGAAAATGATTTTTCTATGGGCCTACGACCTCATCATCGGGGTTTAATTGCCCCTCAAGGTAATAGAGAAAGTGATCCAACCATGGCTTTTCCGTCATCTCACTTTAAAGGCAGCGATTAGGGAAATGATATTACTTTGAGCTTGAAGCCTCTTGAGGATGTAGAAATTGGTGGCAATGTCACTGGTGGTGACATGAGGCTGCCTTCTTAGTTGTTCAGAGGTAACATTGTTGTAAGTGACATTGGATTGCATTATGATATTAGGAAAAAATGGCCAAATAATTTCAATCCTTGAGATTATATGCAATTATCTAGTTCTAATTTCTTTGTTTTTATTTTGGAATTTGTTTTAATTTCTTATGTTTTATGGCTCCTTCATTTTGAGTCATGATTGGTTCATGTTTGCCACAAAAGATCTTCTGTGCTATATTGTGGTTCTAAATTTGAGTCTCTCAATAACATTATTTTTTGTTTCTCTTTCTTTTAAGTGATTATGTTGCTTCGTTTTGTTTTACAGTCATGAATAACAAATAAACAAAGATAATCATATAACTTAAACTTAATTTAAGTACCATGGTGGTGATGAACTAAAGATAAATGTAACTCATGAGTGATGCTATAGCCCAAAATTCATCTTATATGACGTGACAAGTGATTTTTCATTCTGTATCATTCATGATTCACCGCATCATCCCATTATTTATATAATAGTGATAATTCACCTGTCATGTCATTTAGATCAATAAATCTTTTGAAAATATTTTTGGTTATGTAGCATTACTTAATTATTATAATTTATAAAAGTATAATCTTATTAAATAAAATAATAAATTGTATTTTGAATTAATATTTTAAAAATAAATTATCAAACTATTGAATGTAGGGAAATTATCATTTTCCCCCCTAACGTTTGCCATATAAATCGGTCTCACTAGTTTCAATAATGGTCAATCAACCCCTTAAAACCCAAAATATTGGTCATTTTGCCTCTTTTGTCAAGTTTTCCATCCAAAATCCATTTGACCATTAATTAAAAAACTAAAACTCCCTTTGACCGTTAATTAAAAAACTAAAAAGTCTCCATCGGGGATTGAACCTTCGACCTTGTGGTTAAAAGTCACATGTTCTAACCAACTAGGCTACTCTAACTCATTGTTGGAGGTTTGTTGATTTAAACCTATATATATAGTTATATAATTATATAATTTGTTTAAAATAATTTAAATCTATTTATACAATTTAAAATAAACTCATATATATATATATATATATATATATATATATATATATTATTTAAAATAAACTTTTATTTAATGATAACATATATAAACAGATATATGAAAAAGAAAAAGAAAATAAGAAAACAAAAGGAAACCCAAAAAATTAAAAAAAAAAATTAAAATGAATTTTATTTTTTTTCCCTTTTCAATTTATAGGCTTTGATTTTCTGGGTTTTTTTTATCAAATTGAAATAATATATTTTTTGAATAGGAAAAAATTCAAAAATGAAAGAAAGAACAAAATTTACGGGCTTTGATTTTCTGGGTTTCCTTTTGTTTTCTTATTTTCTTTTTCTTTTTCATAAATCCGTTTTTATATATTATTATTAAATACGAGTTTATTTTAAATTATATAAACAGATTTAAATTATTTTAAACAAATTATATAACTATAGATACATACATATATACATTTAAATCAACAATCCTCCATCAATGAGCTTGAGTAGCTCGATTGGTCAGAGTGTGTGGCTTTTTAAGTATAAGGTTGAAGGTTCAATTCCTAATGTAGGTGTTTTAATTTTTTAATTAACGGTCAAAGGGATTTTGGATGGAAAACTTAACAGAAGGGGTCAAATGACTAATATTTTGGGTTTCAGGGGGTTGACTAGCCATTATTGAAACCAGAGGGACCGGTTTATCTAATATAGCAAACCTCAGGAGGAAAATGATACTTTCCCTTGAATGTATTCAAATGAAGAAAGAGTTGAGATTTTGCATTTGAGGAAGATTTGAATGTTTGGAAACTTTAAAGAATGAAATTTAAGAATGTTACCATATATAAGTTGAATAATGCTATTGGAAAATAACTCGGAGAAAACAAAATATTTATAAAATATATATATATATATATATATATATATATATATAATATGTGAAAATTGCTAAAAATAACCACTCTAAACATGGGAAATTCGTTTTTAACCACATACGAAATTTTAATTGTTAATAACCATGTTTTGAAAAAAAAATCAGTGGGTGTCCATAAATTACCAAGATGCCCCCAAATTAATATTTCTATTTTCTTTTGTTTATTTTTCTCATTGTCTTCTTCTTGCTTCTCTGTTCTTCATCACTGTATTTGTTCTTTATCACCTTCCTGCAAATTGAACACCAATGGCCGCACCATTGTTGAAGATTTTGTTCTTCTCTGTTCTTCATCATCGTTTTTCTTTGTTCTTCATAATCTTGTTGTAGATTTCACGAAATGAATGAGAAAAACTTTTCCGATTTGCTCTAAATCGATAAATATCATTCATTTGTTCATTAATTGAGTTGCAAACAGTTACTTTAACATGATTTTAGCTTTAATGCATCAATTATGTGTGTTTATGTGAAGAATCGTTTTAAAAAATGTTTGTAGATTTTTCCAGAAGATTTCAAGTTTCACGGATTCGAAAACTTGAAATCTTCTGTAAAAACTTGTTGACAAAACTTGAAATCTTCTATAAAAACTTGAAATGTTGAAACTTTCCTGGTTCGTGATTGACATTTTAAGTTTCATAATTTCAACTTTTTCATCAAGATTTCAAGTTTTTATAGAAGATTTCAAGTTTTATCAACAAGTTTTAACAGAAGATTTCAAGTTTTCGAATCCATGAAACTTGAAATCTTCTGGAAAAATCTGTAAACTTTTTTGAAATTGATTCTTCACAAAAACACATAAAAGTGATCAAATAATGCTAAAACCATGTTAAAGTAACTGTTTATAACTCAATTAATGAATAAATGAATGATATTTACACAACTTAAACCGATTTAGAGCAAATCGAAACAACGATTGGAATTCAATCATGAAGAACGAACAGAGAAGCAAGAAGAACCATCATAATTCAATCATTGGTGTTCGATTTGTAGGAACAATGACCAGAATTCGATCATGAACCAAGTGAAGATTTTGACGGGATAGAAAGGAGAAGAGAGAGAGAGGAGAGGGGAGAGAGAGAAAGAGAGAGAGTGTGTTTGGGGATGGTTTTTATATGAGGGCATTCAAGTAATTTCTCAAAAATGTGGTTATTAACAATTAAAATTTCATATGTGGTTAGAAACGAAATTCTAATATTTTGGATGGCTAATTTTGGTTTTCTCTCTCTCTCTCTCTATATATATATATATAAATCTTCAATAGTCCTCTACTACAACTACATAAGAAAATAAAAAGTAATAAAAACAATAAAATAAAATAAAAAACCTACTTTTTTTTTTTTTTTCAAATTATAAAAAATATTACCCTTTGTTGTGTACATTATCATCAAACAACTTCATAGAATTTCAACATCACAAACATGTCAATTTTATACATTTCAGAATCAAAATCAACTAGAAAACATAAAAGCTACAGGTCAAAACGGAAAATATTATAGGAGCTCAACTATTTTCGGTTTGCATCAATTAGTGCCGGTTAGTGCAGGTTAGCATCATTTAACGTCAGTTAATGTTTACAAATTATTAAAAACTTGTAAATTTTATACACTTCCCAACTAAAATAAACTATAAAACATAAAAATTACAGGTAAAATCGGAAAAATATTGTAAATCTCAACTGTTGTCTATTAATGTCGGTTAGCACAGGTTAGCCTCGTTTGACGTCGGTTCTGATCGATTAATATTTATAAAAGTTCACAAACATGTCAATTTGATACATTTCTCAACCAAAATCAACTAGAAAATATAAAAATTACATGTTAAAACGTTGAAAAGCTTTTGTTAGTGTAGGTTAGCGCAAGTTAGCATCAGTTGGTCGCTTAATGATTACAAAATTACCAAAATACTTTTCTCTACTAAAATTAAAAAAAAAAAAAAATGACAAGTAAAAACTAAAAATAGTATAAAACTTAACTATTGAGGGTTAGTGTCAATTAATGCAGTTTAGCATCTTTTAATGTCGGTTAGGGTCGGTTAATATTTACAAAACTTTACAAAGTTTCATAAGCCTCGATCAAAGGAAAATTAAGTCTTAACCAAAGGAAATAAGTCATGACCATATTAAATAAGTCTTGATCAAAGGAAATAAATCTCGACCTAAGGTTTGAAAAAAAAAAACACAAAATTTATTTTATTTTTGTGTCTAAATGATATTTTTGGCAGAGAAACACATTTTTGGTTCTATTAAAGCTCCAATTATTAATTTCGTATTAGTCCTACAAAATCAGCACCCAAAAGGTGCTAGAAATTTTAAGAAATCTGTTTTAAAATAGATGGCGTTATATTATTTAGATGTTGTATGAACCTTTTAAAATTTTAAACTATTTTATTATTTTTCAAATATACGTTGATCCGATAAATTGACTCGATATGATTAAAAAAAAAAAATTATAAGATTCCAAGTAAACTATTTGAGTCCACTTTGTAGTGCTAGGACATGGACCTTAAATGAGCCCACTAAAACAATCGTGATAAAGATAAATAAAAAGGATTTTTTATTTTTTATTTTTTTTATTAAAAGCATTTCCACAATTCATGGAATGGAGGAACAATTCTCCTCAAAGAAGTATGCTAATTCCTTTTTGCTCTCTTTTGTTTTTAAATTTTCATTGATTTTTTTTAATTTTGTTTTTTTGATAATTGAAGAGAGAGTGCTAGTGTGCAAGTGTGCAACACTATATTTATATAAACATTCCAAGCATGTGCCAATTATCTTAGAGAGAATATCAAAGTACACTAGACTGCGATTGTTAGGATGTCAATTTGCATCAGATTGGAGTATTGGACCACCAAAGTATATCAGCCTCTCTTTTTTCAAAAGAAAGAATATATATTTATTTAGAGTAAATAGCACCAAATTCATCCGAGACTTACCGTTTTATACCCATAAACAATTTTATCTTTAATTGACACTCACCTTCCATACCATTAGGATTTAATTGTTAAATGTGAGGGTTGACCATTAAAAAATGGTAAAAGATGAAAATACCTCTAATTCATTTAAAAAGAATTATAAAAAATAAAAAAAGATTGATCTTCACCATCCATCTCCATAGATGGATAGTGGAAATCAAATTAAAAAAAGAAAAAAAAAAGGAAAAACTAGGATCTCTTCTGGCCAACTCCATCGATAGAGATCGATGGAGACGGGTCTCCATTTCCGAGGATGGAGATCCCACAAAGGGTCATCATTGGCAGGCCCGGCCCTAGGGGGAGCCAAGTGAGGCAACCGCCTAGGGCCTCCAATCTTTAAGGGCCCCCAAATTGTTAAAAAATAATAAATAAATAAATAAAAATTGATTCCAGATATAACCCATGTATGATTTTAAACTAACAAACCCATAAATGAGTTTAAAATAAGCCCATAAATGAGTTTAAAATAAGCCCATTAAAAATATAATTTTTTAAAACTAACAAACTTATAAGTGAGTTTAAAATAGGCCCACTGAACATTTTTTATTTATTTATTTATTTTTTTTTTTATAAAAGGTCTACAAATTATAAAACTCAATTATCATTCTCAAGTTCTTTCACCAAGTCAAACGTGGGTTGAATCCTAATCTTAATATTAATTGTCTTTTATATATCTAAAACGGGAAAACAACAGTACAACACTATTCATATCACTTATCAGACAACAAGAAACATACATCAAACAAAAATCAAAAATCAAATTAGGGTTCTTTAAAACTCTTTTAAATCTTGCTACGAAAATTCATAATTAAGATACAAAATCTCAACTTAAAATATCAGGGGCCCGTAAATTTATTTTCTATAGTTCGCCTCGGGCCCCGAAAATCTCAAGGCCGGCCCTGATCATTGGCGATGGAAACCCAACGGTCTCTAGATGAAGACTCATCCCCATTGATGCAGATGGCTGGTGTAGATCCAATCTAGGATCTCCCCCCTTTTTTTATTTAATTATTCATTTTTCTTAATTTTTAAAAAATTTCATTTATTTATTGTAATTTGATATAGAATTATTTGTTTTTCAAAAAATATATAATTAATTTTATCTTAAAAATTCTTAATTTTCAATTAACATTATCTCCATTTAAAAATTTTATTCAATTTTTTACAGTTTTTTTTAAGAGTAATGCTACTTTGCCTAAATTTGGTGCCCAAATGACGTGGCAACACTCTCGTCCACTCATTTAAATGAATAGATGAGAGTGTTGCCATGTCATTTGGGCACCAAATTTGGACAAAGTAGCATTACTCTTTTTTTAAAGCTTCAAATGACTAAAATACTCTTAGTTTTGAGTGTCAGTTAACGATAAAGTTGTTCCTGAGTATAAAAGGTCAAACCTTAAGGAAGTTTGGTGCAATTTGCTCATTTATTTATTTATTATTACCTTTCTGTTAACGAAAGTTAAAAATTCACAAAAAATATATATATATTTTTCTTAGTAATTGAAAAGTATTTTATGATATTAAATTTGTTGGGAAAAGGTGACGCGGAAACGTATGCTTAATATTCACCACATAAGAGATAACGTCTACTAGCAGACAAATAAGATGAGAGAATCCAATCACACAACACAAGATTTTTACGTGGAAAACCCAAAACAAGGACCATGGCTGTCAAGACGACAAGAGAAAAAAAATATATCACTTAGTAGAAAATTGTTACAACTACACTAATATTCTTTCTCTAACCCCAAGCCCTAATTACAACTGAGCCTTACCGAGCCCAAGCTCAAAACCAAGCTTACATCCTAGCCATCAGCTCACAGCTAGAGATGCACATTTTTCCCCGGGGCCCCAATTCCCCGCATCCCCATCCCCATTTGGGGATTTTTTTTTGGGGGGGGGGGGGGGGGGGAATGGGGAAATGGGGAGGGATGGGGATGAAAATCATCCCCAAATTGAAATGGGGAGGGGTCCCCATCCCCATTTCCCCATTTTCCCCACAATTATATTGAAATGGGGATGGGGATGGGGGGGAGGTCCCCCATCCTCATTTCCCCATTTCCCCCAAACATATGTAAATATAATTATAATATATTTTTATTTTTTATTATTTGAAAACCCTAACTCTCTAAGTATATATACACATTTTATATAAAATGCACTAATGAATTTTATTTTGTATTTGTAATGAAATGTTTGTTTTTTTAGTTTAATTTGTAATTTTTAGTCAAATGGGGAAATGGGGGAACGGGGGAAACTGGGAAATGGGGAAAAACGGGGAAAATGGGGAATTGGGGATGAGGATGGATATAGGTCCCCCCAAAATTCTTCATCCCCATTTTCCCCAAATGGGGAAATGGGGGGGTATGGGGGAAGGGTATGGGAAGTGGGGATGGAGATGGGGGGACCTATATCCATCCCCATTCCCCAAACGTGCATCTCTACTCACAGCTCTCTCCTGGCCCCTCTTGAGTGCACCCTCATATATTACATTGATTTCCTACCGGGTCTCCCCCAAGATATCCCTTAGGTCTCCCACCCCAGGACATCCCTTGGGGTCTCCCCCTGGATCTCCTCGGGCCTCACTCCTCGGATTCACTCACTCTCTGATGTTTCAAGATGTCTTTCCAAGTGTTACCAACCAAAGAATTAGCATCACTATTTATAGGGTCACTATTCTTGGTCTCCCAAGTAATTAGACTCTCGTAAGTAGCTGGAAACCACCTAACAAGTATTTCCTAAAAACGAAATCCCAAGCCGAAACCTTTCCCAATAAGAAAACTGACTCCTACATGTTTTCCCATGTCTTCCAGAAGTTCCACATGCCAAAAACATGTCTCTTGAGCCCCAACACATCTGGCACGTAGAAACACATAATTGTTGCACATCAATCTTCTGACGGCTCATATAGGTGCGTCCAGGACCGGATTTTGGCACTGTTTTCATCATTGGCTTTGTCTCGGACTCTTTTTTCTAACGCCACCTGAATCGCAATCATCCAAATTCATTTGAACCAATTTTGCATCAGTTGAATATGTTTGATTCACTTGGGAATACAAGGCAATACCTAACAAAATTTCCTTTTAGAATAATTAATCATACAAAATATGTTTGTGTAGATTATGAAGAAATTTGAAGAAAATAAATATCAAATTGAACTCAGTCAAACTGCAGAGAAATTTGAACACAAATACATTATAACTTCTATAAATTAATAATATTGAGATGACATGAAATCTATTAATTAATCCAGATATTTAACGCATATTAAAGCAAGCATGTTACATGTCAAGAAGTTCTTAAAACATCAATGATACTAAATAATTTCTTGTTGTAATATGAGAAGTCAACCTCGAAACTTTTAATTAAGTGCATTGTAAAAAGTTAAGAGTTTAGATCCAACTAAATTTTAATTTAAGAAAAAACAAGTAACAATATATTCATATTTCAAGAAAACGTCATATTCAAGTATTCATATATCTAATTTTATTTTATTTTTAAATTGACGTTTATTATATATATATATATATATATATATATATATATATTGTTGACTTGTTGTTAGTAAAAAACCAAAAATATTCATAAGTTATTTTTTCTTTAACTATTAATTGAGAAAGTATGGAGATAGGAGGTTTTTTTTTTTTTAATTTTTTTTAATTTTTTTTAATTTTTTTTTTTATAATGGAGAAATAGTAATTAGGAGAGAGTAATTAGGAGAGACAGTTTAATACGTAATATTTAATCTAATGATTTAGGAGAGAGAATTTCTTTTTTTAATAATTTAATTTGTTTGAGGTGTCTTTAGAATTTTTTTTATCTTGATTAGTAATTTTAATTCCGGTTTAAATTGTCATTAATAAAAAAAATTAAATTTGAGTGGAAATAGATAATTTGTGGATTATAAGGAGAAGCTCTAATTAATTTATTGAGTATTAATGTACAGAGGTTATATTGAAGATAAGTTAGAAGGAAAATTACATTCTATATTTGTTTATGAATTTATAAAATAATATATGTGTAAAATGTTGAGACATTTTCACCAATATCTGGGTCTGTCCCAACTGTTTGTAGAATGGGCTGGCAACCCACAATGAAACTAAATGGATATTGGACAACCCATTTATACAATTACCAAAATATCTTTATTCACTTTAATTCTATAATGTCTCTCTAGCTAAACTCATTTTATTAGTTCTGACACCGAACTAAATTTTAAGGAAATGAACAAAACTAGTCATGGAAAACCAACAAATATGCACAAAAATATATATATTTTACTTTTGTAATATGGGTATGTTATTTATTTAACATTATAGATTTTGAATTGGATAGGCCAACACCTCCTTCCATGCTTGATATTGAAGATCACACGCAACACAATGATTGGATTTATTTACTTTCAAATTGAGTTGTTCAATAAAACTATAAATTTATTAAATTAGCAAGTTCATAAACATGATATTTTTCACATCATATATACAGTGATTGTTGGGTCGATGCAGATAGCAGTGTGGTGATGTTTGACTGTTTGAGCTTTGGAAGGTGGAGAGTGATCGTAAGGTTTGAGCATTGTCAAAGAATTAATCTGGATGAAGCATATATTTGAAAGAAAGAAAAAAATGCTAGAGATATGTTACTTCATGGATAAAAATGTAGGAGTAGATTGTTGAAGCTCGTGAACTCTTTGAAGAGATTTGTGTAAAGGATGTTCAAGATTGGAATATGATGATAGTTAAATTTGATTTTGATTAAAATTTTAGGGTTTTGATGGGTGCAGTTGAGTAAATTTTGTTTTTCTAATTATATAGTTATGTTCTTTTAATTAATTTGATATAAGGATATTTTAATAATAAATTATTTTATTAAATTTTTGTTTCTGAGCTGCTATTATTTTTTTAAAATATGGGTGATAGAGCCACCCTATTGGATGGGGTGGGGTGCTTGCACAGAGTGCGCAATTAAGATTTTCACATAACTAGTTTGATTTAAAGAGAAATTGGTCCTTAAAAGTTTTTAAAGTGGATATAAGGGGAACTAGCAATCTTTTTACGTTGAATTTTAATAATATCACTAGTTTAATAAGTTTAAATGACTTCAATAGATTAAAATATCTTTATCTCTTTCTTTTATTACGTTTTTACCATTTTTAGGTTTTTTTTTTTTTTTTTTCAAAAACCGATAGAACGGACCTTAAATGGAGGACTTTTGACCTCCATTAGAGGTCTGTTTGTTTGACCTCCAATGGAGGTCTCGATAAAGAAGATGAACAAAAAAATTTGAAAATTTTCATTTTTCCCCAATAAGTCTCGGAAACCCTAAACCCTAAATACATTTATCTCTTTCTTTTATTATATTTTTAGGTTTTTTTTTTTTTTTTTTTCAAAAACCTCCATCAATGGAGATGGAACATACCTCAAATGGAGGTCAATTTGAGGTCTATTTGTTGTCGATGAAGAAGATGAATAAAAAAAATTGAAAAATTTTATTTTTTCCCAATAAATCTCGAAAATTGTAAATATACCTAATAAGTCTCGGAAATACAAAATAACGGAAACACAAAAAAAAAAAAACAAAAAACAAAAAATGTTGGGGGTGACTTATTTTTGTGAGTGTGTTTTAAAGGTATTTTTATTGGATCCACACTTTAGGTGCTATTAAAACTTAAGTTATTAAGTTGGTGATAGTCTTAAAACTCACTTTTTAAAGAGTGCTTTTAAATTCCCGAACCCTTAATTTAATCTATTATCTTTGTCCTTTGAACTATAAATCAATGTTCTAGTAATCGGTCTAGGCGACTGGGCGCCTAGTCGGCGACTAGTGTCGACTAGTTTTAACACCGATTAATCAGGCTAGGCAGTAAAATAAATAAATAAATTAATTAATTAAAAAAAAATTAAAAAAAAAACCTCTTCTTCATTAAAACAATGTTGTTGGGGTGTAAAATGGTGCCGTTTTGGTTGGACTTCATTGACTTGAAGAGTTGAACCAAAAATTCTCATTTTCCCAATCCGAACATCGAACCAGACCTTAATTTAATTGCTTCAACAACACCTTGGGCTCCAATTATTTGTTCACTTATGTATATAGTGTTTGAAAACTCAATGGCATTGAAGAGATCTAGTTGTTTTCATGAGAAGGGACATAGTGCAAGATTTGAGGCACCAGCAAACATGTACTCATATATAGTATTGAATTGATGAATTTACGAATGTATAGCAAACATAGATGCAGCAGTGACTTCAATTTTGTACTCATGTATATTGTATAGTATTGATGAATTTGTGAATGTTTAAGCATGTTGAAGGATAAATTGAAGTTACCTGCAGTAGAAAGTAGCTATTTTAATGTGGGGGATTTGTGTATGAAATGAAAAATATATATAATAAAAAAGTTAAAAATTTTAAAAAAAATTAAAAAAAATCTCTGCCGCTTAGACAGCACCTAGATGCTAGCTAGACGTTGGTCTACCATACGACTGGCGCCTAGCGCCTACTAGAACACTGCCTATAATAATCATTTTTCATTGATATTACAATTGTGGTGACTTGAAAATTTTCTATTACATTGCAATCTCAAAAAGTGAGAATAGTGGTAAAGCAAGAAATTAAATAGACTTGTTCATTTTCAATTAAATATTAATATATATATATATATATATATATATATATATATATATGTATATGTATATGTATGTTGTGTGGTGTGCTAAAGCAAAAAATAAAAAATAAAAAATTACTCAAAAATAGATTTGAGTGTTTTGGAGAAATTTTGATGACATTGGAAAACATTCCAAATGCAATAAAAGAGATTGAACACGCAAAGTGGATGAAACAATTCATTACGGTGATTGAATCATTCAAAAGTTAAAAGACTGTGCGTAGGTGGCCAAAGTCTAATATATGGTGATGTATAAATTATATGATGACTCTAATTAATCACGCATTCATCTGCATGAAAACATCGAATCCACAGATGAAAATGATGTGAGATTGTGATTATATCATGCATGTGCAAATCATTGTAGAAGATGAAGTCATGAAAACTGTCAATGATTATGATTCTTACTTTCTCTAATAGTAATTAAAACAATTCTGCACGCAACAAAACGTACCCTGCATATGCATGCTCCGTTTTTTATATAAATTAATAATCGCAATATTGCTAAGAAAAATTAGTTCCAATATTAATCTTTTGTGTGTGTGCGTGGAATGGTTGTCAAAAGATATATATAGCAATTTGATTATTTGTTTGGGGTAAATCTGAAGCAGAAAAGATGTGTAGATATGGATGCAGGCATGCAGCTGATAAGATTATTCTTTTTCGATTTTAAGTAATTCGGCTTCAAATTTACTTTATTAATACATCTTTAATCGTCTATTTTCTTTTTATTTTTTTTTAAAGTGTTACACTATCACATAAATTCGGAATTTTTTTAAGAGGAGGAGGACTCGAACCTTCCACCTCATGGTGCAGGTGTAAGGTCTATCTTTTTGAATCGTTTGATAAGTACATACGATAGGTTATAGGTTGTGAAAATGTGTCTATGTTTACCAAATTAATTACCAATTTTTCGATTAACCACAATTACTGGAAAACAACAATACAAAATCAAGTACAAAATGCTGAAATTTAAGAACACTTAATTTTTACATAGGAAACCCTTTAACTGGGAAAAACTCACGGGACTAGCCTTGTTATCCACTTAAACCACATAAATCCACTATATGAAAAATAGTTTACACCCTCAAGACAGATTCTCACTCTCGACAATCTCAGGCTATGGTCACTTACCGCTCACCACTCCCCACTCTTGGTTCAATCATAGTGAAATATTCCGATTCATTACTCTTGACGTGAACACCTCCTAATCTACCCCGCATGCCTTTTACAGTGGGCATTGGCACTTGCTTGTCAACCAAACCTTTGGTTGACTTCCAATTTGCTTGTACAACCACCATTTGTGGCTACGAGACTTGAACTCAATGAAGAGATTTAATGTCTAAGTGAACATACAATGAATGCTCAAATGCAAAATATGTTAGACAAACATATAATGTTTAACCAAAAAATAAAGGTGGTGACCAACAAATTGAAAATGGTCGGCTCTAGCCTATTAGAAGCATCTCAAGAACCAACGAGCATTAAAAGGAAATGGTCCAATCAACAATTGGGAGAAGATGAAAGGTAAGTTTATGACTATATTCCTTCCCCCTGATTATTAACAGAGGTTGTATATATAGATGCATAATTGCAAGTAGGGAAATCAGTTGGTGGAAGAATACATCGATGAATTCATCCGGTTGAAATCGCGAAACTTACTTCCTGACAATGAGAACATGCAGATAGCAAAATTTCGACCGAGGTTGAAGCCAAAGATCAAGGAGTACATGAAGATGATTAATACATTCACGCTTGGAGAAGTGTTTGAAATGGCGCGAAACACGGAGGAACCAGTCAAACCAGTCGTAAGAGATCGATACAGTAGTCAGCAGTTCCAAGCGGCACACAATAAGGCTGTAAGACCTAGTGAACCTAGAGCAGGAATTGCTGGAGCAAGAGTTATTAGCATTGGAAGTGGAACAACTGGGGTAAGAAGAACCTAAAACAATCCAACTCAACAAAATAATACATATGCGTGGCATTTGCCTAGCACATGTTACCGGTGCCACCAACCAAGGCATCGTTCAAATCAATGTCCGCTAAGGCCAACTGTGAATTTTGTTGAAACTGAGGATGGAGAAGAATATATGAAAGTGGAAGATGTGGTTGAGGGCATAAAAGATGACGGGGAAGATTTTGTGGGAATGGTTCAACGAATTTCCTGTATAGTGAAACGAGTTTTCTTCACTCCCAAGAAAGTGATAGAGCTATCCACCCAGCATCAAATATTTAAAACCAATGCAATGGTTAACGAGCAAGTGGCCCAAGTAGTGAATTTGCCAACCGAAACACATCCAACACCATATGACCTGTGATGGGTCCAAAAGGTTGATAGAGATCAAAATATGGTTGATGATGTATTTCGAGTACCTCGTTCAATTGGGTAGTTTTATAAAGATAATATGGTTTGCGATATAGTAAATATGGATGCATGCCACTTTCTACTAGGTAGGCCATGGCAGCATGATGTAGATGTGACTTTTAAAGGAAAGCATAACACATATGAATTGTAGTGGAACAGAGTCAATGTTACTTTGAAGCTTACAGTTTTAAGAACCAGTGGACAAAAAAAAAAAAAAAAAGAATCAAACCGGGGAGAAATATTTCTAGCAGTTGTAGAGGAGCATGTAACGGCATATTGTGATGGGTGTGTCCTACTAGCGCAAGAGGAAGGGATAAAAGTTGATATGGTTCTAGAAAAGGTTCAACCACTTCTAGGAGAGTTTTAAGACCTGACCACCGAACATATGTCAAACGAGTTGCCAACATTGAGGAACATTCAACAACATATCGACTTGGTTTCAGGATCTAATTTGCCCAACTCCCGCATTATAGGATAAGCCCGCAAGAGAATGAAATCCACCAAAATCAAGTGGATGAGTTATTGTAAAAGGGGGTACATTCGAGAAAGTAAGAGTCATGTAGCAGTACCGGCATTATTAGTGCCAAAGAAGGATGGAAGTTGGCGGATGTGTGTAAGAAGAATTTTAGAATTTGAACAAAATGGAAAAGATAGAGAATATGTTTTTTTTTTATTCAACGTGAGCAATAAGAAGATATTTACAATCCATATAAATAGGCTAAAAGACTAAGCAAAGAAGGAAGCCAATTGTGACAGAATCTCATTGAAGAGATTGAGGCATACAAGGAAACTATGTAATGCCTTGATTTTTGGCAATAATTTTTATGAACAATCAAGCTAGATTAACCATTTTTGTTTATGAATGAGCTGTACTCTAGTCAACCTTATTACCCAAAATTATCTCCACATATTTTGTGTGATTTGATGTTGATCATGAGGATTCTGTTGCTCAACCTTATCACTCCTAATTATGGTTACATCCTTATTTCTCCAAGAGAGATCCTCAACTTGTGGAGCTGGTTGACGTGTGTTAATACCCTCCCGCAAACTTGGCCGGGGTTGGAAGCGAAGTTTGAGGCAAAAGAAAGCAAGTGTAGCCTTAGACATTAGCTTTATGAAGATATCGACAACTTGATGTGAAGTAGAGACATGCCTTGTAACAAGGAGACTGGGCGCAACTCGTTCACGCACAAAATGATAATCTAGCTCGATGTGTTTACTGTGAGCATGAAAGACCGGATTGATAGTCATATGAAGAGCACTAAGATTGTCACAAAATAATACTGGAGGTTGAGATTGAGAGATGCCAAGATCTTTGAGAAGAAATGTTAACTATGTAACTTTGACAGTAGTATGTGCCATAGCACGATATTCCACCTCAGTGCTAGAGCGAGAGACAGTGTGTTGTTTCTTCGCACACCAGGAGATAAGATTGTGACCAAGGAAAGTGCAATATCCAGTTGTTGAGCGAGTGTAGTGGGACAACCTGCCCAATCTAAATCAGAAAAAGCACATAGATCAAGTGTAGTATGAGAAGTAAAATCAAGACCAAGATCAATAGTGCCTTTGACATAACGTAAAATCCTTTGAACCATTTTAAGATGCGAATGAGTAGGAGCATGCATAAATTGAGAGACAAAGTTAACACTAAAGGAAAGATCAGGGCAAGTGAGAGTGAGATATTGTAGGGTACCAATGATTCCATGATAGTGACTGGGATCATCAAGCAGAGTATTATTGTCAAGATCCTTAGTTTTTGCCTCAAATGGAGTGCTTATAGGTTTGCAATCCACCATATCTGTTTCTCAATAATGGTAAAAGCATAGTAAGATTGAGAGAGATGTAGTCCAGCAGACGTGTGTGTGATCTCTATGCCAAGAAAATGATGAATGGAGCCAAGATCATTCATGGCAAATTTAGTGTGCAGGAGTGTGATAAACTGAGCTAGAATCTATGAGTTGGAACTTGTAAGAAGCATATCATCAACATATAAAAGAAGTATTAGAGTCCCATGAGATGAATGTGAAATAAACAGAGATGGATTAGCAAGACTACATTCAAAAAAAAAAAAAAAAAAAAAAAACATGTTGTAGGAGAAAAGCACTGAAATGGTCAAACCAAGCCCGAGATGCTTGTTTCAATCCATATAGGGCACACTGGAGTTTACACACATGCTTGGGAAACCTTGGATCAACCATGCCTGGAGGTTGGTCCATATAGATATTTTCATAAAGTAGGCCATGAAGAAAAGCATTTTTAACGTCCAATTGTCGAATATCCCAACGTTGAACTAAGGCAAGACTGATTACAAATCAAATAGTGCCAGGTTTGATTACAGGTGAGAATGTGTCAGTGTAATCTATTCCATCCAACTGATAATAGCTTTTGGCAACAAGACGAGCTTTGAGACAATCAAGTGTTCCATCTGGTTTAAGTTTTGGCTTCAACACCTATTTGGAGCCAATGATGTGCATGGTAGGATCACGAGGAACAAGTTGCCAAGTATTGTTACTATGACGGGCATCCATTTCCTCTTGCATTATTGCTCGCTAGCCATTATGACTGAGAGCAGCTTTAACCAAGCGTGGAATTCTTGGAATATCTTAAATGACAACAGTAAGAGCATACTTAGGATTTGGTTTGTGAATCCCAAGTTGAGAGCGGGTGACTATACGTTGGAGTTGATGTCCCGATGGTTTAGAAAGCTCAAATGTCTCAGATGCTTCTTGTTGAGGTTCTTCAGGCTCCGAATTTTCCTATGAAAATGGTAAGGTTGATATTGACTCTGAATCTTCTTGTGCATAAGGTGTGACTGTCATTGTGGCCGAATCTGCTTGTACATAAGGTGAGGCTGTCATTGCAGCCGAATCTTCTTGTGTAAGCGTGGAAGGTGACGAGGTGTTTATGATAGAAGGTGCTGGTTCAGTGATCGCTTCAGGTGAGGCACCCAAATGTTGCAGTTCATGCGATGGAAGAGATGCATCACAAGTACCTGAAGACAGCAGAGAAGAATTATTGTGAGGGATAGGAAGAGTAGTCCCTGAATCAAAAATACTTATCCATTTATCGTTTAAGATATTAGGATCATGGCCTCGTTGTTCCTTAAAAGGAAATCTGGCCTCATCAAACACTACATGCCGGGAAACGATTATTTTTTGTATAGATATATGAAAACACTTATAGCCTTTATGTTGATCACTATAGCCCAGAAAAACACATGGTACAGTCTGCAGATCAAATTTGTTTTTCCGAGTATCCCAAGTATAAGGAAAACGCTTAGGGCCAAATATCTTAAAAAAAGAGTAATTCGGATGCACCCCCTGCAATTTAAAATACGGTGTTTCTAAGTCAAGAGCAGTTGATGGTAAATGATTAAGGAGAAAAATAGCAGTTGTAAATGCTTCAACCCACAAATACAAATGAGCACCACAGTGAAACAACATTGCCATATCTAGTTCACGAATTATCCTGTGACAACGCTCAACCATACCTATTTGTTCTGGAGTTTATGGGTAAGAAATTTGATGAATGATTCCTTAGGCTTGGAAGTGAGAACTAAGTCTTGAGTTAACAAATTCTCCTCCACCATCAAAGTGAAAGATTTTAATTTTTTTTTCAAATTGTCTCACTACATATTGTTCAAAAGCCAAATAAGCATCAACAAATTCAGATTTTTTTCTGAGAGGAATAATCCAGGTATAACGAGAGAAATCATTAACTATGCATGCAAAATAACGAAATTTTCCAAGAGACAAAACCAGTGATGGCCCCTATAAAGCACAATGAATTTTATTAAAAATAGATGAACTAGAATTGTCAGAATAAGAAAATGGTAGTTTACTAAGCTTAGCTAATTGACAACTATCACAAATAGAATGAGACTTATTAGATCCTTGAACATCGATCACTCCTTTATGTTGAAGCAACTTAAGAGTAGATATTTAAGGATGTCCTAGCCGCTGATGCCACACTTCAGCTGTACCAGATTTGAACTTATGTGAATAATATAATTCATGAGGGCTGGAAATAACATATAAATCACCCTTTCGTTGTCCTGTCATCACTTTGTGACCTGTCTCCTGTTCCTTAACACAGAAATCCACATTAGAAAATTCACAATTCAGAGTATAATTATCTGTAAGTTGACTTATAGATAGTAAATTCCGTTTTAGATAAGGTACATGCAAAATATCTTTGAGGGGTAGGACTTGTGTACCATTTTTAATGTGAGCATCATTAATGGATTTAATTGCTAGCAATGAACCATTTCCAATTAAAACAGAATCAGTACCAAAATAGGGACGTATATTTTTTAACATACTAGCGTTACCTGTCATGTAATGAGAAGCTCCTGTGTCTAATGTCCATTCGGTGTCGAAGACTGTGTTATCAAGTGTGAGTGTAGGTAGAGCCTTTGAAAGTTCATCTTGATTTTGAGAATGTTTAGATAGATGCCAGTAGATTTTTACAATATGACCCATGACACCACAGATTTGACAGGTTTCATTTCGGTACATTTCTCTTTCAGCTGGTGTCATTCGCCGTTGTCCTGGAGAAGGTGGTTTCCGATTTTTGAAGTTTTGCTTGTTGTTGTTGTGAGTTGTTTGTTGACTGAAATTGTTGTGTCCTTGGTTATTGAAGGTCTGACTGTGGGCTTGAAAGCCTCGACCATTTGAGTTGAAGTTGTTTTGAGATCTACGATTGGTGGAAATGTTTTGTTGTTTTTTACCATAAAAGGCTAACTGATGAGTTGATGCATTGGTAGTGAACTAGTTTTGACGATGTTCATAACCTTGCAATAGAGATACCAATTCGGTATAGGAAGGACATGGTGGTTTTAACATGGTTGTGGTAAATGATTCATACTTTGATCCCAGACTTGTGAGGAGAGAAAAAACTTTAACTTTATTAGTTACAAGACTTTCTATTGCTGCTAGGTTATCGCAGATTCCCTTAAAGTTGTGAATATGCTCACCAATGGTGGTGTTGTCATCTTTGCATAAAGAAGTCAATTGTTGACGAAAAGTAAATTCTCTCTCCTGAGAGTCCTATGCATAAACTTCCTTTAGAGCATCCCAGACAGATTTGGTTATGTCTTGGCCAATGGCAAGACTAAGTGCTTCTTCAGAAAGTGTGCCAATGAGCCATCCACAAATGACCCGATCTGATTTCCTCCATGCAATGGTCTCATCTGAGAGTTTTTCTATTGTAGATGTAGAATCTTTGGATTTGTCTGTAGTTGTTATGGAAGTTGTGATTGGTTCAATTGTTTCTCCAGTGAGATGTCCAACAAAATCTTGGCTTTCAGTAAGAGCTAAAGCTTGCTCACGCCATAGTCAGTAATTGTCGTGTTTCAATTTAAGAGTGATAAAATTGCTGACATTGTGAGAGAGAGAGAGGTCATTGAGATAACAAAAAAAAAAAAAAAAAAAAAATCTTATCACTCACAAGAGCTTTGATACCAAGAAGAATTTTAGAATTTGAACCAAATGGAAAAGATAGAGAATAAGTTTTTTTTTATTCAATGTGAGCAATAAGAAGAGATTTACAATCCATATAAATATGCTAAAAAACTAAGCAAAGAAGGAAGCTAATTGTGACAAAATCTCATTGAAGAGATTGAGGCATACAAGGAAACTATGTAATGCCTTGATTTTTGGCAATAATTTTTATGAACAATCAAGCTAGATTAACCATTTTTGTTTATGAAGGAGATGTATTCTAGTCAACTTTATTACCCGAAATTATCTCCACAGATTTGGTGTGATTTGATGCTGATCATGAGAATTCTGTTACTCAACCTTATCACTCCTAATTATGGTTACATCCTTATTTCTCCAAGAGAGATCCTCAACTTGTGAAGCTGGCTGACGTGTGTTAATAGTGTAGACAGTAGAGCCATTAATAAGATCATGATGAGAGAAAACTATCCAATTCCCATGCTGCAGTACATGTTGGATCAATTGGAAGGTGCAAGGACATTTTCCAAAATTGATCTATGAAGTGGGTACCATCAAATTCAAATTCGACCTGGAGACAAATGGAAAACCACGTTCAAAACTCGCTCTGGATTGTATGAGTGGTTGGTGATGCCATTCGGGTTGTCAAATGCACCGAGTACTTTTATACGGGTGATGAACCAAGTATTTCGAGCTTTTTCCTATGGATTTGTTGTCGTTCATTTTGATGATATTCTCATCTATAGCCCTGACGAGGAGACTCATCTGGAGCATTTAAGGAGGGTGTTAGCAGTTCTGCGAGAAAAAAAGTTATATATCAACAACAAAAAAATCAGGTTTTTTTTTTGCAGACCAGTTTGTTGTTTCTTAGGTTTGTTGTAAGAGCTAAGGGAGTCCAAGTTGATTCTTCGAAGGTGAAGGAAATACGAGAATGGCGAGCTTTCCCAGATTAGCAATGTTCTATCGGTAATTTATTCGCAATTTCAATAGCATAGCATCCCCTATAACAGAATGTACCAAGAAAAAGGAAGTTCCAGTGAGGAGATGAACAGGAGGTGAGTTTAGCGCTACTGAAAGAGAAGTTGAGCTCTACACATGTCCTAGCATTACCGAATTTTGAAAAGCTGTTTGAGATGGAGTGTGATGTGTCTAGAAAGGGAATTGGTACGGTTTTGTCCCAAGAAGGGCATCCAGTAAAATTTTTCAGTGGGAAGTTGAGTGACGCACGACAAAAGTGGACAACATACGAACAAAAATTCTTTGTAGTATTTTGGGCACTAATGCACTGGCAGTATTATTTGATCCAGAAGGAATTTGTACTTTCCAGCGATCATCAAGCGTTGAAATATATTAATAGCCTGAACAACATGCATGCCAAATGGATTACTTTCTTGTAGAAGTTTACCTTTTCACTCAAACACACGTCTGGACAATTGAATAAGGTAGCAGATGCGTTAACTAGGTGAGCGACTTTGCTGGTTACTATGAAGGCTCAGGTTACTAGTTTTGAAAGTTTAAATGAGCAGTAAGCGGATGATCTAGATTTCCAAAAGGCGTGGGAGTTGTGTTGTAATCACCATGATACTGGAGGTTTTCTTATTCATAATGGGTTTTTGTTTAAAGATGGCAGGTTATACATTCTGTAGGGTTCCTTGCTTGAGCAGCTTATTTGGTAGCAACTGAAGGAGGACATGGGAAAGATTGTACAACATTGCCGAATTTGTTAGGAGTGAAAGGGACAAGTTCAGAATACTGGATTATACACTCATCTGCCCATTCCAGCGACAATTTGGGAAGATCAGTCCATAGATTTCGTTATGGGGCTTCCCAAAACACAACGAGGAATAGACTCAATTATAGTAGCTGTTGACCGTTTTTCCAAGATGACTCACTTTGTTTCTTGCAGGAAGACAGCATATTCGAGTTACGTGGCTAATTTATTTTTTCGGGAGGTGGTGCGTTTGCATAAGGTTCCAAAGACTATTACCTTGGACCATGATGTCAAGTTTATCAGTCATTTTTGGTGGACTTTATGGAAGTAGTTTGGCATGAAATTTCAATTCAGTAGTACTTGTCATTCTCATATAGAGGTAGTCAATAGTACTTTAGGAAATATGTTGCATTGTATTAGTGGGGAAAAACAAAAAAAGTGGGATCTGGATCTTGCTCAGGCTGAGTTTGCTTACAACAGCATGGTGAAAAGATCCACAAGCAAATCTACTAACCAAATGATAAAATGATAAATTTACTAACCAAAAATATTAAAATTAACTACTAAACAAAAAAATGATAAATTTACTAACCAAAAATATTAAAATTAACAACTAAACATAAAATGATAAATTTACTAACCAAAAATATTAAAATTAATAACCAAACATAAAATGATAAATTTACTAACCAAAAATAAATTAACTACTAAACATAAAATGATAAATTTACTAACCAAAAATATTAAAATTAACTACTAAACATTAAATGATAAATTTACTAACCAAAAATATTAAAATTAACTACTAAACATTAAATGATAAATTTACTAACCAAAAATATTAAAATTAACAACTAAACATAAAATGATAAATTTACTAACCAAAAATATTAAAATTAACTACTAAACATAAAATGATAAATTTTACTAGCCAAAATTAATAAATTTATTAACAAAAAATATTAAAATTAATTACTAAACATAAAATGATAAATTTACTGACCAAAAATATTAAAATTAATTATCAAACATAAAATGATAAATTTACTAACAAAAAATATTAAAATTAATTACTAGACATAAATTCATAAAATGATAAATTCACTAAAATCTAAGGGTGCGTCCTGTAACGTTTTTCAATGCTGTTTTTGTTTTTGTTTTTCGAAAATAAAAATGAAAATGAAAATAGTGTTTTTGGTTTCAGTTTCGAAATCCAAAAACGCATCTGGTAGCATATTCTAGAACCTGTATTCCGAATATGAAAACGTAAAAAACACGTCTGGTAGCATATTCTGGAACTTGTATTCTGAATAATTTAAATATTAATTATTATTTTTTAGACCAGATCAATCTCTGGTTTATGAATCATCATCATTATCACTATTTTTTTTCCCAATTTAAAAGAAAATAAATAAATAAATAAATAAAATCATCATTAATCTCTATCTTTTTTTTTTTTTTTTAATCTCCATCCATCCAATCATCACCAATTCATCTAAAAAAAATAAAAAAATAAAAAAAAAAAATCTGGGCATAAAAGCATGAATCAAATCTGTCATCACTGCCATTTTTTTTCACCAAATCACTTTCTCATCTAATCACTTTAAAAAAATTCTGGGCATAAACGAAGATCAACAAAAAAATCCATAAAAAAAAAAACCCATTAAAAAACTCACATACATTCATCAACTCATCAAAAGCAGAGGATCAAAGTCCAATATACAAAATAAAGGTTTTTACGCTACAAAACACACTTGTACCTTGCAATCTTCCACAGCTATTTTCCCTAAGAATCACTGCAATTTTTTTTTTTTAAGGATTACTTTAATTAAATTTCGGTTTAAGAAAGACAATTAATTGAAAAATTACTTAGATCTACATAGATTCAAGTAAATCAACAATAATTTCAGTTTAAGAAAGATAAAAAATTGAAAAGTAAAAAATAAAAGAAGAAGAAGATGATGATCTGAAGAAAAGGAAGAACACGAAGAAGAAGAAGAAGATGATGAAGAACACGAAGAAGAAGAAGAAGATCAGACGAAGAGTGGGGAGGACGAGCGATAGCCGGTGGTCCAGATCGGCGTCGCCGGAGCTCCAGTCTTAGAGGAGGAAATCAGAGAAGAAGAAGAAGAAAAGTGACAATGAAGAAGAGAGAAGCAAAAGAAGAAAAAAAGAAAAAAAAATGTGAGTTTTTATTTAAAGTAAAAAAAAAATGAAAAACATCAAAAAGTTGTTTTGGAAATTTTTCACTTTTAACACTGAAGTTGTTTTTGTTTTTGTTTTTGTTTTTGTTTTGCAAATAAAATGAAAAACAAAATGGAAAACGGTAACGAATGCGTATTCGAAATCGGATTTGGAAAATTAAAACAAAAACACCCTTGTAAAACGATACAGGACAGGCCCTAAGATTCTAAGAATAAATATTAAAATTTATAACAAAGCATAAAAATATAAACAAATAAATATACTAAGCATAAAGCCATAAATATTAAATATACATAAAACCTAAGAATAAATATCAAAATTAATAACTAAGCATAAATATATTAAGTATAAATATAAATTTAAAAACTAAAACATGAAATTAAATAATAACACTTAAAGAAAAAAAGTACCTTTGTACTTTGGTGTCTTGGTGCCTTGGTGGAGAGATTAAAGAATAATTAATAATAGTTAGATGACAATAATATAGTATTAGAATTAGAATAGTAGATTAGTAGTGTAGAGAATAGACAATAGAGAGAGAGAGAGAGAGAGAGAGAGAGAGAATTATGAAAATATGAAATGGTGTAGAGATTAAAGAGAGTAATGGAGAATTGGAGAATGAAGAGATTAAGAGATTGAGAGAAAGTGTATGAAAATTAGAATGGGTGGGGGTATTTATAGAAAAATTGGAAATGTGGGTAAAATGTAAAATAGAAGAGATAAGTGGAGTATATGGCAATTGATTGCGCTACAAATGTTCACATTTAGCGCTCCCTTTTCCTATCTTTTGTGTTCGATTCCAAGCACTTTTGTGTATATAATGTGTGTTTTAGCTATGTGCAGGTAAATAGTCCCACATAGAAGGTGTTGGTACCAATTGTGGGCAAACTAGGGCAATTATGTGTGAAGAAAACCACCGCTGGTTCGTGCCGCTAGAATGAACCCGTGGAGCAGGGGAGCATGAACCCGCGGAGAAGACCGGCTAGTTTAGGCCTTCTGGCTAGCTGGAAAGAGCCCGCGGAACGAAGTCGCCAGGCCTCCCACTAGTTCATCACTTTCTGGCTGGCTAGACATGTCTACCAGAACGAACTCACTGAAACTCTGGCTAGCTCGTGCTGCTGGACATTGCTCTCCTGAATGAGGTTGCTGAACCCGCTAGCTAGCTTGTACCTTCTGTCTAGCTAGACATTTCCAGCGGCATGAAGTCGCCAAGACTCTGGCTAGTTCGTGCGGCTAGACATGTCCCGCGGACTGAACCCGCTAGACCCCTGTCTAAGCTGAAATGATGATATTTTGCAGAGGTAATTTGGTATTTTCACACCCTATTCATGCCAAAACCTGCCCAACATATATACATATCTTTGCCTCTCTTTCTAAGGGTGACCAACCAAAAACAACAACACTAGAGCTTGGCTCTAACACACCAAAAGAGAGAGCAACTCCAAGCCTTCCATGGGGGATTTTTCCTCCATGGAAAGCCTTCCATGGAGAGTAGATATGCAGAGATAGGAGGGCTTGTGTGCAAGCCATAGATGTTCATAGATAGGGAGAGCTTTGGAGGCTTGTCTTTAAGGGTAATCCTTTTGTTCACCTCTTGTATTTCTATTGATGTGTAACCCATTTGGGAGTATTTGTAACCAATACTTATGTTAATATATGTATGTATTGTTCTTATGATTTGATTTGGTATTGATTCATTCCTTAGTTGTATATTGATTAAGCTCTTGTTATGATATTCATGTGTATGGATGATTATATATTGATATGTATGTATGGATGAGATTAAGAGTAGATTAACTAAATGATTAGGAGTAGTTGTAATCAAATATCTCATTTGTTTATGTATGTTGGTGTATGATTTACTATGTATGTTTTTAGAATGATTAGAAAGATTGAGAGTTGCGATTCTGCTTGGCTATTAGCTCTATGGAATGGAAATAGCTTGTGTGTGCATGACTTGCCACTTTAGCTTTGGTTCATATGTTTTTGTGCTTAATGGGTCTAAATCTAAACACAATCACTCTTCCGATTGGAGAGTGATGACATGATTTCGGTAATTCCCTAATCAAGAGAACGAACCATTTACTGGATTAATTGGATTCACATGTTAAACAATCGACATAAATTGCATATTGTGTTTGGTGAACCGATATCCCATATGTGTTTCATATCTTGCTTATCTCCCAACCACCTTTATTTTTGTAGCTAGGGTGTCTTGCCTCTAGGAGTAGATTAACTTAATTAGGAGTAGATTAATTAGATAGCCAAGACACCCAGCTACATTTCTATCCTAGTTAGTTTGCATCTCCACACACACACACACACCGCATTCCATTTACATGCTTTAATAAACTCTAGAGTTAGATACAGTTAACAGATTCCGTCTCCCTGTGGAACAAACCGTACTTGCTGCTACGTGATCGTAACAATTTGTGCACTTGCGGATAAACGCACACGTACCATCATTTACGATAGTTTATAGAACTATCCCATGCATGTTAGTAATTTTCGACCAAATTTTGAAGTTTCAACTGTTGGCTGACGTCAGCCAATGGTCAAAATTTTGAAAAAAAATAATAATACAAAAATTTATTTGACTGTTTGGTTTTTTTAAAAAAAAAAATTAATTCAGGCGGGCCACCGATCGACACGCGTGCTGGCACACCGTGCCTACCATTGGGCATGGCATGACGGCCTGGCATGCTGGCACGCGTGCCCCTGACCTAAGGCCCAGCACGGCACATACCTTGGGGCTGTGCCATGCCAGGCACGCCCCACAAGTGTGCCGTGCCTAGCACAACCTACCTTCCTTGACGGGCCGGTCGGGCCGATCATGCCAGGCCCGACCCATATTGACAACATTAGGCCATATGGTTCTTCTTCACCCATATCAACATAAAATCTTCAGTTGGTTTCATCAAGATTTTTACAAAAATTAATCCTCATCAAAGCTGGTACTAATCCAAATCAATTTGTATTTCTTAAAATAAAAAAAAAATAAATAAATTATATATATGAAATTAGTATCTAGAAGAGAAATTATTAATTAGGATTTGCAAAAATAAAAAGGCTTTATGATATAAGTTGAAAATCAAACAAATAATAAGAAATTGATAGGGATGGCAAAATTCCCCATGAGGACAGAGCTCCGTAGGGACCCACACTTTTGGGGTGGGTATGGCTTTCAATTTGGTGGGGATGGGGTGGGGATGAGGATAGATAGTCTAACTCGCAATGGGTGTGGGGCGGGGATGGGTTTTATACTCCCCACCCCACCCTGCCCCGTTTAAAATAATACTTAGTTAAACTACATAGTTTCAAAGAAAATAAATATATCTATAAATATATATATAAATACATTAACCCTAATTTTACATCTCTTCACCGTTACTTAACATAAAGTGACAAAACAAAATACTATTAAAAAAACCCTAGCCGCTAACTTCAACTCTAAGTCTCTAAGTCTCTAATCCTCAAACAACTCGAAGTTCACCGTTCAAGTTTCAACCTCAAACATAAGAGGACATACAGTAAGTTTCTTTCTTAAATAACTTTTAAAATTAAAAGTTTAATGACAACGGTTTTTTTTTTTTTCAAGTTTATTACTTTAATAATTCTCAACTCTTGAATTAAATTTAATTCGTTTACCACTGCTTCAAGTAGACACAAATATGTCTACAGATGCACTAGAAAGTGAAGATCCAATACTGGTGTTATCAAAAGAAAATTGTGTAAACATACAAGAACAACATGGGGTGGAAACAAACTAAAAAAGAGAGAGCTAAAGAAATAAATGCAACTATTAGATGATTAGTATTACGATTTTTGAACAATTTGACTTCATACTTTATGTTTATGTTTGAAAATGATTGAATTTATTTGTGAGAATTATGTTTATGAGATGTTTTTTAATAGTTTCTTGGAATTATTTACTACTTTATATATTATATCATATTCAATGGTTATATATTTATTATTTAAATAATAAAAAAAATTATAAATGGAGTAAATGGGTGGAGATGGGGAAAGCACTCCCCATTGTACCCCACCCTGCCCCAACCCGATCCATCTATGGTGGGGTTTTTGAGGGGATGGGTTCTCAAAAATAAATGGGTTGGGGTGTGGGGAAGGCCACCCTGCCCCGAACCCGCCCCATTGCCATCCTAGAAACTGATTAATAATTTGTGGGTGTAGTTACACGCTATTTAATCCTTTTAGTAATTTCAGTCAAGGGTAATATTAGATTTTCAAAAAGGTATTAATTTGGAGGGGTAGATACAATTTTTGAGGGATGCAAATATCGTCACTCTACTTGAAATTTATATCTAACATGGAGGCCCATTATTTTGAATTTAACATGTCCAAAGTATAGAAATTTAACATGAAAATCAGAACATCCCTCATTTTTTTCTTAGAATATGGACTTCAACTCCTTATATTATATATGTAAGGAGTTTAGGAACTTCTTACAAAGGGAGTTTGTAGAAAGACCAAATGACACATCTTTAACATTTCGTTGGATGCAATTAATATGACCCAAGCTAATTGGAGAAAAAAAAAAATTGTTATTAGCCAAGCTATGACATATCTCTCTACCAAAAAATGGCATATATATATATATATATATATCATAATTAATTGATATGGTTTTGTAGAGATATGTATACCAAGTCATCAAAAGAGGTTTTAAGTAGAATTTTGCACTCTTAGCAAAGAGTAGAGAAACTTGAACCAAATAATCATCGTATTATATATATATAAGATAAATTCAAAAACTGAAAGTGGCAAGAAGTTAACACGAGAAAAGTTGAAATGTTGAATTACATGGTACTTTCTCCGACAGTGACAAGTGATTCGGAGGGAGGGAATATATTAAAGAAAAGATGATGTATATATATTCCAAAATCAGTGAATGTATATATCTTTATCTACAATTTTCAGTAGTAAAGTTGGGTTATTAGGGTTTTTCTATTCCTATTATTATTATTATTATTATTACATCTCTGCCTTGCTTTTAATTTCTTCTTTTTGTGTTCTTTAGATTCTTTCCTCACTCATGTCAGAAGAAACACATTACAATCTTGCCTTGTGTACTTCTTTTTCAGTTCATTTCCACTACTTTATTTTTTTACAAACTAATAAGTAGACCACTTTTATAGTTTTATGCCATTCAGATAGTGCGCTTGCTTTTGCATAATTATTATTATTATTTTAAATTGTTTGTTAATATTTAACATATATACATATATATATATTCACAACTCACAACTAGTGGGTCGATCATATGATGTGATATGTATTTTCATAACTTAATATTAATCCTAATCACAGTTGATTAGTTAAATGTAGCTAAACAATGCATGTGACTTAAGTATCCTATATATACAAAATTATGGAAACAAATTGCTCTCTTTCATTCAATATATTAATTATATCTCAAACTAAGTGCAAGTTAAAGAGTAGAAGCTACTTAGATGTTTCATATTAATTAGTATTACAACTTAATAAATTACCTGATCATGGTGAAAATCATTAATTAGAGATAGGCACAGACCTCCAAATCTTATAGCTAGGCCGACGAATTTGTTTAGAAATCAGTCAAATTAATAAGAAGAAACATGGCATACCTAACAACCTGCTAATTAAGCTACACGTACTTACTTTAAATTCATTAGAACTTTCTTCGTTAATTTTTTATATGAATTAATTTGTTCAAATTGTCCATAGTCAATGCATTTAACAGTACAAGTCATCTGCAACAAATTATTTTATTATTAGTTGTTGTATCTTAATCTTTTCTATTGTGTTGAAGCAGAATTTTGGTGGGTAGGGATGAATTTGGTTTTTTGTTTTTTTCGTCTGCCATTGGCATCATGCATTTTGTTTGTATCTGGTTTAATAAGTCAATGCTTTAACATGTTCGATGAACTTTGTTTTTTTCCTGGAAAAATATCAACTTATTCAATGCCTTTTATGGTATATACTCTACACTAATGCCATTCTTATCTAAATGACTATGAGTTAGTGATCTATATATAGTTTGTTTTAGGTAGTGCAGCCAGAAAATTTATATGTCAAAGTAAAAATTTTTTAAAAACTAAATATTATATATTAAGAATATTTATAAATAAATAAAAAAATGGTTTGGAGGGTCATAATCTCTGCAAACTCCCTCGATCTACCACTGATTTATGTGAGATATCATATAGGAACAAGTTGTATGACAAGACATTCAGATTGCGCTGCAAGCTAGGTAGGTAGCACATGAATGACCTCTAGGTTAAAATGATTAATTGTTCAAGCGGCATGATCCATTTTTTAAGTGGCACAAACTGGACACACCATTTTCTCTACTTAAAAATTTCTAGTGATCTATATAGATAAGTTTAGCTTAAAGGCAGAAGAAGTTTCGAGGAATTTATTAGGTTATATATCTAAATGTGGATACTTTATTAGACAAATAGATAGATTAAGATTCGTTAAATTTAATTTATTTTACTCTTTTTTTATTCAACGTTTAATTTAATTAAGAAGTGACACTTACTTCATAGCAATTGAAAATAACACAAAGTGGTCGAGCAGTTAAAGGTTTGATTATGAAGGGAATCTATTCTATTTAGTACTATTAATTACGTTATTTGCAATATATTATTTCTTGGGCTGATAATTTTGGCGAAGATTCGGCCATAATTGCCGTTCTCGAGTTGCTTAATTATTTAAACACTATATAGGATCTGAAACCCGCCATAGATGTCATCGCCAATTATTTTTTATCACTTTGCCAGAAAATTGCCTCGATATCAACATAAACAACATGAGTAAGTGACACAACATCAAGGAAATATTTTCAATAGGAGAATTACTTGTGTGTCCAATTACTCGTATTAATGTGACATTGTGACATAAATAAATGATTGGATGAACATATGAGTATCCCTCTCTTAAGTTTTTCTCATTATCTATGTTATAAAAATATATATATGTCCGCATAATTTTTTTTTCAAAGTTGCACTTAATTATTTAAGAAAAAAAAAAAAGATACGTATGACAATTTTACCACTTGAATATGATGATGATATACAACTAGGATAGATCAGAATCCTGAATCCTGATCTACCTCTGAACTCAAATTGAATTTTAAATGATTTTATATGACATGTACAGTTAAGATCTGTTATATTACCTTGCAGATATATTAATTGAATATCAAACACAAACATTGTATTTTCTTGATTAAAGAAAATCTTTGTCCAAAACGAGAGATATACATAATCATATCCATATATAGGACAGAAAACTTTCTCCAATTTTTAAAGATTTTGTACAACAAGTACAGTTAAGATTTGTTATTATCAAACGCAAACATTGTCTTTTCTTTATTAAACTCAGATTAAGAAAATCTTAGTCCAAAAACTAGATATATTTATATATATATAATTAATTAATTGAGTGCTGCTTTACCCAAATTTGATACACAAATCTGGTGTCCAAATGACATGCATTACTATAATCTATTCATTTAAATCATGCAAATCTAATACAACTTAAATGAATGGATTATAGTGATGCCACATCATTTGGACACCAAATTTGGACAAAACAGCATTATTGTAATTATATATACATAGGACTGGAACTTTCTTCCATTTTCAAATATTGTAAGCGGGTCTTGTGGAAAAAAAAAAGATCCAAATAGTTTTTTATTTTAAGTGATTGTATGTCCAAGAAAAAGATAGAAAAGGTCATGAGACACTTCTACTAAGGCAAAATTGATGGCACTCCTTTAAATAACTCAAAAGTCAAGGGGCAATATTGGTAATCAAATTCTCCCTTTTTATAAATCTATTTGAACATAGAAGGGCCTATATAAAAATATGATTCTCTCTCACACAACCACCAAAAATTTAAAACAAAAAAAAAACAAAAAATGGTGAGTCCATCACATCTCAAAGCCCTACACCCTCTTCAAGCTTTCTCAACATCTTCACCTTCATCATCTTCTAGCTTAAGCTACATGAAAATCAAAAACCTAATCCAAACCTTCATTTTGTCACATGTGTACCGAGTGATACGTGCAGTGTCAAAAGCAAAATCCATTATGATTCAGATTATGAGAGAATATGTTCATCCCATTGATCACTTCATCCTATCTCCTACAAAGATGATGACAAGAAAGAAGAAAGCTAAGAAGAAGATATTCTTTGGTTCGTTTAGGCTGCACTACAACTGGTGTTCTTCGCATGTTATGCCGGTGCCAGCTCCGGTTCTAGACCACCATTTGTACTATGATTCCACGTGGAACTCGGTCATTTCAACTGAGGAGGATGATATGGGAGAGTCTCAGCTTTCTGGGTATCTTCATTGGCTTGAAGAAAAGGTTCGTGATAATAATAATAACAATTCAGCAAGTGATGAGCAAGCAAACGCTAATGAGATTGATCGGCTAGCAGATATTTTCATTGCAAATTCACATGAAAAGTTCAGGTTGGAGAAGCAAGAGTCTTATAGGAGATTCCAAGAAATGCTAGCTAGAAGCATGTAATGAAGAGGGTGTGGCAGTGGCATTGGTTGTAATTTTTCTTTCTTTTTCATCTATTTCTTTTTTTCTTTTTTGCTTTCCTATTCATCTTGGTGGGGTGTGGAAAAGTAAAGTCATTGGGATGGTTTTAGATCAGGTTTATTTTTGGTTTTTTCTAACTCAATATCAAATGTGATGGGGGGATATGATATGAAGAATTGTTCATTTAATTATGGATTTCTGGATATTTGTGCAATTCTTATCTTCAAATGTTGATGATTGCAACATACGAGCCAATTATATATATTTATATATATATATATTAGTGGAATTCTGGTTCTACTTGGTTCTACACTTCTACTATACACTTGACTTTTTTTCTATCTTTCCTTTTCATAATTATTTCGTGTTTTTACCTTCTACCTCCTGATTCGTAGATAAAAACCTTCTACCTCCTGATTCGTCTCATTTTTTTAAACAGATTCGGACAGCATATTTCAATCTAAAATCTTGATCAATTTCAAGTCTAATAATGATATTTACTTATCCAACCAAATAGCCACACTGGTGCTTCTTTTTATTTGTAATTAAAGGAAAAGCCAGCCCATTAATTATAATCTATGTTTTCAATTTAATTTTAAAATTTTCTGATTTATCTAAACTATATATATTAAAATCTAATGGTATCAACCATTTCATACGTAGTTACTAATAATCTACAGTAATTGCAATAGAGTTGCCGTGCAATTGCTCTTTCAATTCATATTTATGACTTATGACATAGGTTTCACTTTTAGAGTTTGTTTGGTTGGGTTTTTGAAAAACCTCTATTCGTAAAAAATTTACTTGAAATAGAACTTTTTTTTTATAAAAAAATTGTCTATTTGAAAAGCTCCTCCCCTTAAGCTTTTGCTAAGTAGAGGTTTAAACTTTACTAGCCTCTACTATATTTAAAATAAACAATATCAAAAGTCCAACGTCCTAACCAAACAACTCTAAAAAACTTACATTGAGGTGTGCAGAGCTTTTGAGGTAGTACAAAGCCCATCCAAATAAGCACTTATATTTACGGTACATTTGCTCATTAAATCGTAAAGTGTGGAGAGACCTCTTCTCTTATAGTGGAAGTCGTCATTTCATATTGTACTTGTAGAGGTTAATTAATCTCTTTCTTGATCTAATCAGTATGATATTTGAAAAATAATAATCATCATCATCATTATCTGTGTAACTTGACTCATATTATTTCAAGCACGTTCATCATTGATTGTCTTTGTTATCAACATAAGCCGTCAATTATCATTGTCGTAATCTTTCTGGTCATCGTCGCCGATTGCTCTTCCAATCACCATTACCGGGAACTTTTTTTTTTTTTTTTTTTTTTTTTTTTGTAATTTATTTGTCTTTGTTATATTTGTTTTTCAAATTAGATTTGTTTTGAAATCTTAACCGATTCAAAGAAAAAAAAAACTAAGAATATTGTTAGGTTTCAGTTGAGGAATTTTTATTAAGACTGTATAAATAATACCTTGCTATTGTTTTATAAGGCATAAAAAAAACCCAAAAAAAAAAAAAAAAAAAAAAATGCATGGATGATTATGTTATAGTTTTAATTAGTTTTACACGGCATAAAGAAAAAAAAAATTGTTTATGCATATAGAAAAAATTGCTTGACTTATTCATTTGTTATGTAATACTATAGAAGTCTTTATTTGTTTTGTTATATATATATATATTTATTTATTTATAGATTTTCTATTATCAATTCGTCTTGATAATAAATATATCAGGACGATGGACCATTAGATTTACATACTTTGACTCAAAGTGTATACACTTGTCAAAGTATATGTAAATCTAGTGGTCCACATTCTTTGTCCTGATATATTTATTGTCAATTCGAACTGATAATAGAAAATATGTATATATATATATATATATATATAATTATAAACAACCTATTGTTGTACGGTTGAAGTCTTTATTTTGTAAAATGTATATTTTTCTTGTGTTTTAATTTTGTATTTGCTTTAGTTAAAAACATATTTTCTTGTATCTAATATTACAATTTAAATATTTGAAGGAGATATTGGTTTGGTTTGAAAACCAAGTAAAATATAACAAATTTTCGAGTAATTATTTTAAAATATAAAATATAACAGCTAACCATAATTATTTTAAAAGCTACAATAATACTAAACTGAACCAAATAGTTTTGTTTTGATTCGAACAGTGAACAAATTACCCGAGTTTCCGAGTCATGAAAACTAGGTCTTCAACAACTTTCTCGCACTTATCATTGCTGATTTCAATTATATAATTTTGGTACATACCACACTTTTATCAACTTTACAACTAACAATTTTTGTTATTGATTTCATCAATTCTAATCTCGGAACAATATATATAAGTGGCAAAATTAGTGAAGTAGTAGAAGAAAACTTTGCAGGCTCTACCCACTTAAAATAAAAGTAATATTTATTTAAATAAAAAACTTTATATTGGAGAACCAATATTTTTGCACTTCCAATCACTCTCCAGTTACATTTCTAAGAAAATGATTCTCTCCTAATTAATTTCAGTTCTAAATTTATCAATAAATCTCAAATTCAAAAGAAGTTGAAAAATTTTCAGAATAAGAAAGAAGTTTGAAAAGGTGCATTCTAACATATACAGGACAGTTTTCCATGTGCCCACAGAAACAGCAAGTCGAAGCTTCTTTTTCAAAAGAATAACATATAGCAAAATTAAAGACAAGGTTCAATTTTTGTAGGACCTACTCCAATTTCATAAAAAAATAAATAAATAATAAATAAATAAATAAAATCTTGATGAATCACATATCATCAACAAGCACATGCACATGACATATGATGCATGATACCCTTCAACATGATCAAACGTATAATATTCTATGTATGGAGAGAAAGTCTAACATGTATAATATGCACCAAAATCAACATCTAATGTAGTATATTTGATTTAATTAGAGTTCCATACACGACCCTAATTATAAATTCTAAAACTCAAAATGTATATATATACAATTTAAAATAAAATGAAGACAAGTGTGTTCAATTGCAAGGTTAATTTAGATTGTTGAGAATTGGTGCCACGTTTCGAAATCTGATTCGATTAGATGCATCAAAATAAATGGTTAGCTATGCATCAAATTATTTGAAATTCCAACAACTCAGATCCGTAATCCTTAGCTGATGACATATATAGTAGTAGTTACATAAGTTGGCTCTGCAAGCTGGGTAGGCATAGATATTACACCTTTAATTGGTTCATTTGGTTGTATATATAGTACAGGTTGATGACGATGATGATGATGAAAATTTCAAAAAATTGCATGCATTTCTTGCACTTAATCTGCTGATGAGGGATTAAATTACTTGTACCCCGGGTTATGTGTTTATAAAGAAAGTCTTCCGATTGTGATTTCATTAACAGGAAAGAATCAAATGTACTAAAAGTTTAAACCATCAAAGAACATCATCATAAAGAAGAAATATTGCAAATTAAGTGAGGACCCAGCTGCACATTGGAGTTGGAGATGATGTGCAGTGTGTGAGTCACATGATTGATGAATAATGAAAATGTTGGAAAAAAAACATATTGAAGAAATACAATATGAGTGACCTAGTGTTTTAACTGCCCTTATGTCAAAGAAATTCAAGACCAGTCAAGCAAGCAAAATATGCTTTAATATATAGTAAGTAGAGTACAGAGTTGTTGGGTTGGGAGTGTAAAAGAAGATGTGGACTGGTTAAGGCATCAATTTTTGCTTCTTTTATGATTTCTTGTCACCCTTCTTTATTCCAATATATATACTTTTTTGTATATGAGAGAGAGAGAGAGAGAGTTAGAGTTTCTTTATAATTAGCAGAGGTAAATGGGTTCCTTTGGTCGTTTTGTATCCTTATATATAGACTGCCTTTTACATAAAAAAGTAAAGGCTTAGAATTTCTTGGGATTTTATTCTTATTATTAAGATTTTGGATAAGGTGGATGAGATGCTGCTTATCAAGCAAACAAAACTACTTCTCACTCTTCTGACTTAACTACTTCACATCTCTATAGCTAGCTAGTTAGTAGAACCATATCATATATTATAACCAGCAAAATTTGTCCCCCAAAATCCATTATAATTAGCATTTTTCCACTTCGCCTACTTTGTCACCCTCTAATCACTTTAAGCTTGTGCACAGATATTGGCATATTGCCTCCTAAAACCAAAAAAAAAAAAACAAAAACAAAAAAAAACAAAAAAAAAAAACTTTGGAAAAGAGTGAGTTTGAATATTTGTGTAACCATTTCGTTCAAATGAGTATTATTCTTTTGAATGATTTTTTTTTTTTTTTTTTTCTCCTTTAATATGTACCCTAAACAGCACATGCTATTTTTTTTTTCGAGTGTTGTGGCTTCTGAAAAGCTTCCAAATGAAAAACTGATTTTCGTTTCCATGAATTCGACACCTAACTATGCAAACACAAAGAATTGCGCGAGTCAACAAAACTCGACTTAACAATGCAAGACAAGTATGCAATACGATTATGCAAATATGTGTGTGTGTGCAACCTAGATTAATCTTGAGAGAGTTAATGTCAAGCTATTGCTTGCCATGGAGAACAATCTCTTGAAAACTTGCAATCAGGGGTGTGCGGCGTGTTAAAGATATTATTCCTACTGTGATTTAGTTTAATTAATATTACTTGTACAGGTCTGATTTAGTTTAATTAACATTACTTCTACAGGTCTTTGTCTTGCTTGAGTAGGAGTCCGTGTTTCAGTAGACTTTAGTATACTTCTTGTAATCAAACTCTATATCTCTCGCACTGTATAAATCAGTTCATCCGTCAATAAGAAAATTATTCAGCACAAATATAATCTTTTATATGGTATCAGAGCAAACTTAAAACTCAAACGAGTTCATCGATCAACCATGACAACCGGTACTGTTGCTAACACCGTTTCTTCTTCTTCCTCACAATCCATCACTGTCGTCTCTTCATCGTCTTCCTCACATGAAGTCAGCTCGTCAACGAATACAATTATTTCCATCAATGTTGCCGCACAAGCTCCTCTGAAACTAACAGCCACCAACTATCGCTCCTGGAAACTTCAATTCCACACCCTCCTAATTGGCTTTGATCTCATGGGATTCGTTGACGGAACAAGCCCCTGCCCACCAGCCACCATAACAACGGCAGAGGTCAGCTCATCGAACCCGGCTTTTCATCTTTGGACCAGACAAGACCAACTCCTTCTCAACGCCATCATTGGCTCCATCTCACCATCCATCATCCCTTTCATTGCTTCCGCTAAAACCGCACACGATGCATGGACGACACTTGCTAACACGTATGCCAAACCCTCCAGAGGTCACATCATGCATCTCAAAGGCGTCCTCACCAACATCTCAAAAGGTTCACAATCCATAATTGAATTCTTACAACATGCCAAAAGTATTGCCGATGAGTTGGCTATGCTCAATGCTCCAGAAAACTCTGAAGACTTGACAATAAAAATCCTAAATAGCCTGGGAGATGAGTTCAAAGATATATCGGCCACAATTCGTGCTCATGATTCCGCAATCACATTTGAAGAACTACATGAGAAACTTCTCAACTTTGAGGCTGTCCTGAAGCAAGAAACTTCGAACAACAATAAACTTTCCATCACGGCGAACTATGTTGCCAAACCCCACACAGGCGGCACCCAAGTAAATCATTATCGAAACAATGGCAACAACTGAAATTTGAATCAGAACTTTGCCTATAACAAGCCGGCGAACAACCCCTCCCAATGGAATTCAACTTCTCAAAATCAATCCAACAGGTTCAGACCATATCGCGGATTCTGTCAATTGTGTGGTAAGCAAGGGCACACGGCAAAGCGCTGCACCACTGTCACCTTTACATCAGTCCAACCATGGCAGCAAAATTTTCCATCACAACCGACCCAGCCGGCTAGACAATGGCAACCCCGTGCCAACTTCGCTGCACCGAACTCGTCCACACCTAACTGGCTTCTCGACTCCAGTGCTTCACACCATGTCACCTCTGACCTTCAGAACATGTCTTTGCACTCTCCGTATAATGGTTCCGATGACATTATGATTGGTGACGGCTTAGGTTTGGCTATTACACACACTGGTTCTTTACATTTACCTGTCAATAACTCATCTTTTTTATTATCTGATGTTCTGTGTGTACCCAACATAAAACAAAATTTGATATCTATCTCAAAATTTTGTGTTTCTAACCAAGTCGATCACTGTTGAATTTTCGCCTTTCTCTTTTGTTGTGAAGGATCTTCGTACGGGGGCGCAACTCATGCAAGGACGGACTAGGAATGGAGTCTATGAGTGGCCATCTCATACTTAGCCGAAAAAACCACCCATTCTTATTTTTTCAAGTATCAAGGCCTCTCTCCCTGACTGGCATCATCATCTAGGTCACCCTTCATCAAAAATATTGTCTAAGTTAGTGCCTTCCCAAGCAGTGTCTGTTTTATCATCTAGTAATTTTAGCAATTCGTGTAGTGCATGTCATATTAATAAAAATCATAAGTTACCATTTTCCGTATCCACTGTTGTTAGTTCTAAACCACTTGAAATTATTTATTCTGATGTTTGGAGCTCTCCGATTGTTTCTAAAGATGGTTACAAGTACTATATGTCATTTGTTGACCACTTCACGAAATATATGTGGATGTATCCCTTAAAATAAAAATCTGATGTCCATGCAGTTTTTAGTCGCTTTAAAACCTTAGTGGAAAAAATTTTCAAAACCTCCATCATCTCACTCTATAGTGACAATGGTGGTGAATATATAGCTCTAAGAAAAACTTTAGCGACCTATGGCATCTCTCACTTTACTACACCACCACACACACCGGAACACAATGGTTTCTCCGAGCGTCAACATCGTCACATTGTAGAGACGGGCATGTCCCTTCTCACATATGCCTCACTCCCTCTCACCTTTTGGTCCTATGCTTTTCAGACTGCTGTATACTTGATTAATAGGATGCCTACACCTGTCCTAGACATGTCATCTCCTTTTGAAAAAAAATTCAGTATCAGTCCGTCATATGCTAAATTGCGCGTATTTGGGTGTCTTTGCTACCCATGGATTATGCCATACAATAGTCACAAACTTGAACCCAGGTCTAAAGCATGCATTTTTATAGGGTACTCACAGTCACAAAATGCTTATCACTGTTTAGATCCGAAAACCGATCGTATATTTGTCTCTAGACATGTCAATTTTGTTGAGTCAGTATTTCCACACAAAACATTACACGTCAATCTTCCCTAGGTCTAGCAACCACACATGTTCTTCCTGGCTGCCCCAAGAGTCTCCGTTTGTCAACATACCGGTCTCCCACGCCCACTCTCCAGCTACGCATGAGATCCCTCGGAAGAACACACTCCCTAATTCCGAAGCAAGAGTTGCGGTTCCATCTCCATTAACAACAAATTCGGCCAGCCCTTCATTGCCTATAATTTCACCACATGCACCACATGCAGCTGCAACAAATTCGGCCAACCTTTTATTGCCACCAACTTCACCACATGCACCACATGCAACTACCTCAAATCTCGTCCACTCACATGCACCATGCATGGTCCAAATTCCACCCGCCACCCATAATTCTGCTCCACACAACAACAACTCGATCGCACCTGACTTCACCCAACCTACTGCACCAAATTCCACCCCAAACGACCAGCCACTCACACCAGCCACCACCCACAATCCCGCTCCAATCGTCACCCCAAACACTGCACCAGTCCTACCCATAAATGCTCCCACCAATAGCCATCCAATGTTAACCTGATCCAAAAACCACATACACAAACCCCTCTCCAAAATGTCCCTAACCAGTGTGCTATCTCCTACCCATGTCGAGCCTACTTGTGCCTCTCAGACTCTGAAAATTCCAGAATGGAGACGTGCAATGTCTGAGGAGTTTGATGCTCTTGTTTGCAATGGAACGTGGGACTTGGTCCTCTCGCGTACCTCGAATAATGTTGTGGGATGTAAGTGGGTGTTTCGCATCAAACGAGCACCGAATGGCTCAATCTCAAGATACAAAGCTCGCCTAGTTGCCAAGGGATTTCATCAGCGACCGGGCCTTGATTACACTGACACTTTTAGTCTAGTCGTTAAAACCACTACGGCTCATGTCATCCTGAGTATAGCAGTGTCACGTGGGTAGTCCCTTCACCAACTTGATGTGAACAATGCACTCCTACATGGCCACCTGTATGAAACCGTCTTTATGGCACAACCTCTTGGGTTTGCAGATCCAGCATATCTGTCACATGTTTGTCGTCTAAAGAAGGCAATCTATGGTCTCAAGCAAGCGCCTCGGGCATGGTATAATGAAGTTCGCCAATTTCTTCTTCAGAATGGGTTTGTCAGCTCACTCTCCGATACCTCTCTGTTTATCCTTAATACTAATGGTTGTATTCTGTTTTTTGTTGGTATATGTTGATGACATTATTATCACTGGGAGTAATGGTGGCCTAGTTGACAAGTTCGTGAAGACCCTGGCTCGGAGGTTCTCAATCAAAGACCTTGGCAACCTGTCCTACTTCCTCGGAGTTGAAGTCCTCCCTTGTTCAGCCGGCTTGTATCTCTCTCAGCAAAAGTATGTACTTGATCTCCTATCTCGCACTAAGATGCTTGATGCCAAGCTGGTCTCTACACCACTGCCCATTGATCACGATCTTAAGCTTCTCGATGGCACCGCTCTCACTGATGCCACTGAGTTTCGTCAGGTAATCGGGGCCTTACAATACTTGTCATTTACTCATCCTGACATTGCTTTCGCAGTAAATAAACTTGCCCAATTCATGCATCGTCTGACAACTAGTCATTGGTCCCTTGCGAAACGTCTCATGCATTATCTGCGTGGTACAATCAGTCATGGCTTACTACTGCGTCGTGACTCCCCTTTGTCATTACATGCATACTCTGACACCGACTGGGCTGGAAACAAGGATGACCGCACCTCTACCAGTGCGTACGTCGTCTTTCTTAGGTCAAATGTTGTCTCATAGTGCTCTCACAAGCAACATACTATCGCCAGGTCATCAACTAAAGCCGAATACAGGGCTGTTGCACACACGGCCGCAGAGGTAATTTGGGTATCCTCTCTCCTACGCGAGCTCCTTATTTCACACTCTGCTCTGCCAACAATTTACTGTGATAACATTGGTGCCACTTACCTTTGTTCCAATCCTGTGTTCAACTCACAGATGAAGCATATTGCCATTGACTTTCATTTTGTTCGGGAAAAGGTTCAGAGTGGCAAGCTTCGCGTGTCTTATGTTGCCTCATCTGACCAACTGGCTGACTCTCTCACCAAGCCCTTGTCCAGGATAAGGTTCTCTCTGCTAAGGTCCAATATTGGTGTGTCTGAAATACCCACCATCTTGCGGGGGCGTGTTAAAGATATTATTCCTAATGTGATTTAGTTTAATTAATATTACTTGTACAGGTCTGATTTAGTTTAATTAATATTACTTGTACAGGTCTGATTTAGTTTAATTAACATTACTTGTGCAGGTCTTTGTCTTGCTTGAGTAGGAGTCCGTGTTTCAGTAGACTTTAGTATACTTCTTGTAATCAAACTCTATATCTCTCGCACTGTATAAATTAGTTCATCCGTCAATAAGAAAATTATTCAGCACAAATATAATCTTTTATACGGCGTACCAAATCCATTGGATTTGCCATGATCCAAGATCTAATCCGATCTGATTGAATCAAAAAAATTACAATATGGTTTGAACCAATATTAGAGCGGAATCTGATCTGATCCAATTATAAGATACTTAAATCCAATCCAATGTATTGGATTTATATGAAGCAATTCTTAATATATATAAAAGTTAAAAAAAATAAAAAAATACGCCTAAAATTAACAAAATCAAATTATTAATTCATACAGTACTTCCAATAAAATTAACATAAAAGAAATACATAATTGTACACAAGTTCAAAAAGTCTAACAAATTATGAACATTAAACATAAGTTCCAAACACAAACATAAATAAAACCATCAAAGTGCTTGAAATAAAAACATAATCATTTGTCATGACAAAATACAATAATACCTAAAATTTGATCAATGTTCATCTACATAAGACAAAATAAATTGGCCGAATGTAAATTACGTCTTATACGTTGGCGGAGCTGGTGGATTGGCAAATTTTCATAAGGAAATATTAGATCCGGTTTGATCCAATGAATTTTAGAATTTAAAATCTAATCATGTCCTCAAATCCAATCCAGTTAATCTAATGGATTAGATCAGATCCAATGGATCCCTACTGGATTAGGTTGGATCCTGCACACCGTATCCCTACTTGGAATGCTAGTAAAATCATAGAACTTAGAAGCACATGATTGACACGGAAAACTTAAGACTAAAGCATATACAAGCAAATAGATGTACATTTACGGAATACACAGTCAACACAAATACACATGTCCTCAACACACGCATAAATATGGTTGGTGAACTTAAAATTAACTAAATGGGCAAATCACTTATGGCACCACAACTAATCTTGTGCTACATATTTTCTATTATATAAAATCAATAATAAGGTGATGTTTGGTTACCATGGTGGAATGGTAATGAGAATATCAATGGTAATGGGAATGAGAATGACAACGAAAATGGAAAGGAAAAGAAAACTAAATTTTTTTGTTTGGTTGGGACTTTATAATTAGTCTCTGAATTAGTAATATTTTGTTTGGTTAAAAACGGAATGAAATGGAATTAACTATATTTTGACCAAAATACCTCTAATTACAAAACATTTATAATAACATAATATATTATAGATAATAATAATAAAATATAAAAGGATATATTATTATATATAATATATATATTATTATATATGTAATAATATATATTATATATATTATTAAATATGTAATAATATATATTATATATACAATAATATTATTATTATTATATCTATAATATATTTATTAATATATATGTTAGCAATAATTGACATGTTTAGAGATAAGTGTTAGAAAGTAGTTGTTAGGAAGTATGAAAAGTAACTATTTACTTTCTGTCATTATTAGGAGTTATTTCTGTCATTATTATGAGTTTACAGCTGTAGTTTTTTCATTTATTTAAGTAGTTGGTAAGTAAGTTGGTGGTAGGTTGTAATTAATTCATTCTCTCTCTACTTTGATAAATTGTCATTTTTTTTCACAACCTTGATAGTTGGTTTTTTCACTAGGAATTCATTCTTCCTTTTTTTTTTTTCTATGTTTATTTCTTCTTGGCCTTAATTGCCATTAACCCTCTACCTATCAAATATATCTAAAGTCTCTAATAATACCAATCCTAATTCCTATCACATCTCTGCCAAGATTAACCCTCACTTTGAAAATCCAACCCTTCAAATTACCACTAAAAAGTTGAATAGGAAAAAAAATTTCTCATGGTCTCAATCAACCAAACTATATCTAAAAAGTCAAAGCAAGATGAAGTATGTTCTGGGGATTGATAAAGAGCCAGAGGAAACGAAACCGGAATTTGAGATATAGGAGGCTGAAAATTCTATGGTGATTTCCTAATTATTAAACTTCATGAAACCTGAGATTGGCAAGCCTTTCCTGTACCTCTCTGCAACAAAAGAGGTGTCTCAAAGAAAGGGAATGCAGCTCAAATTTTCGAGTTGAAAACAACCATTCACAACACCAAGTAACAAGATCAACCTATGACAGTCTACTACAACAACCTGATGATGCTATGGCAAGAATTAGATCTCCTTCAGCATTTCAATATGGAAGAACTTGAAGACATTGCAACTTTGACGGAAATGCTGGAACGGGAAAGAGTGTTTGATTTCTTGGCTAGCCTATAACCATAATTTCATGAGGTACGGGGTAGAGTCTTGGGTAAAGAACCCATTCATTATCATTATGATGTTTTTATTTATGTGACAGCGGAAGAAAGGTGTCAAAATGTTATGATGGGCAATGGAACTCAAGATACCTTAGCCATCAAAACAGAATATGAAGGTGATAAAAAAAAATGCCTAAAGGTGTGGCAGAAAAAATTAGTGAAAGGGATACCCGATGGTGTGATTTTTGCAACAAGCCAAGGCACACAAGGGAGACATGTTGGAAATTGAAAGGAAAACCTCTTCTCAGAATAAGAAACAACAAAGCCCTATACAAGAAAGCATACGAAGGCACTACCTTTGAAACACCTGAATCTAAACCAGCAACTAAACAAGATAAGAATTTTTTCACCAAAGATCAAATGGAACTTCTTTACAAAATGTTTGGGAATACTCTAAACCGGTCCAACAGTTCAAATTCTTTTTCATTTTTTGCTCAAATAGGTTACAACATTTCAGCCCTTAAAGTTTCTTGTGACTCTAAACCAAACATTGGATTATTGATTCAGGGGCTTCAAATCACATGAAAAGTGAGCCAAAAAAAAAATTCATAAAAATCTAATTCTAACCTTGGAAAAGTTAGCGTTGCTGACAGATCATTCATACTTATTATTGGAAAATGACCAAATTTTGTGACACAAAAACTTACTCTTGATTTTGTGCTTCTTATTCCTAAGTTATCATGCAATTTACTAAGTCACTAAACTCCCATGTTATTTTCTATCCTTCTCATTGTATTTTTCAGGACCTAACTACGGGGAAGAGGATTGGCAATGCTGAAGAGAATGAGTGTAACGGCTCCGCATCTCCAGTACCGCAGTAAAAGTAGCCCAGCACTGGCGTGTAAACAACGTTAAACAACAGTACCTATTATTTAAATTTTAGCCTCCCCCACTCTGGCTCGAACCTGGCACAACTACCACTCGATGCCAAAGTGAGTACCATTGAGCTTTGTGACACGAAAACTTACTCTTGATTTTGTGCTTCTGATTCCTAAGTTATCATGCAATTTACTAAGTCACTAAACTCCCATGTTATTTTCTATCCTTCTCATTGTATTTTTCAGGACCTAACTACGGGGAAGAGGATTGGCAATGCTGAAGAGAATAAGTGTAACGGCTCCGCATCTCCAGTACCGCAGTCAAAGCAGCCCAGAACTGGCGCGTAAACAAAGTTAAACAACAGTACCTATTATTTAACTTTTGGCCTCCCCCACTCTGGCTCGAACCTGGCACAACTACCACTCGATGCCAAAGTGAGTACCATTGAGCTGATCAGCTCAATGGTACTCACTTTGGCATCGAGTGGTAGTTGTGCCAGGTTCGAGCCAGAGTGGGGGAGGCCAAAAGTTAAATAATATGTACTGTTGTTTAACGTTGTTTACACGCTAGTGCTGGGCTACTTTGACTGCGGTACTGGAGATGCGGAGCCGTTACAATAAAATACCGGCCTTTTAATGTAACGGCTCCGCATCTCCGGTCACCGTAGTCTAAGCAGCACAGTAACCGGTGCGTAAACAATGTCCCCAATGGTACCTATTGTTTAACTTTTGGCCTCCCTCACTCTGGCTCGAACCTAATACAACTACCATTCTTTGCCAAAGTGAGTACCGTTGAGCCCCAACTACCATTCTTTGCCAAAGTGAGTACCATTGAGCTGATCAGCTCAATGGTACTCACTTTGGCAAAGAATGGTAGTTGTACCAGGTTCGAGCCAGAGTGGGGGAGGCCAAAAGTTAAATAATAGGTACTGTTGTTTAACGTTGTTTACGCGCCAGTGCTGGGCTGCTTTGACTGCGATACTGGAGATGCGGAGCCGTTACAATAAGGGACTATATTATCTTAATTCTAAGACCAAAGAGAATGCTCATGGATGCCTATAAAGTGTCAGAAGAGAATCAAGAGTAGATTTGGTTACTACACTACATATTAGGTCACCCAAATTTCTTGTCTCTCAAAACTTTGCATCCAGATTTGTTTGCCACATCCAGATTTGTTTGCCAATGTCAATGTTTCTAAGTTTCAGTGTCAAGTGTGTGAGTTAGCTAAAAATCATCATGTATCTTTTCCTTTAAACAATAAAAAATCAGAATTTCCTTTTTCCACTATTCATAGTAATATTTAGGGTCCTTCAAAAGTGAGCACTTACAATGGTTTTAAATGGTTCATTATTTTTATTGATGATTTCAACCGAGCAACCTGGATATATCTCCTAAAAGAGAAATCTGAAGCTGCTTTAACTTTCAAAAACTTTCATAAAATGATTCAAACCCAATTCCATAGTCAAATTCAAATTCTTAGGACAGACAATGCGAGAGACTATTTTAATTTTATCCTAAGTCCTTACTTGATGGAGAATGGGATTATGCATTTTTCTTCATGTGTTGACACCCCTCAACAAAATGGTGTGGCTGAAAGAAAAAATAGACACTTGTTGGAAATGGGTAGAGCCTTGATGTTTTCCAAGAATGTACCTAAGTTTTTTTGGGGAGAGGTGGTCCTTACAGCAGCTTATCTCATAAATCGGATGCCATCAAAACCACTTAACCTCAAGACTCCCATTGACCTTTTGAAACAAACCTTTCCTAGTGTCAGCCTCTTTGGGTCTCTACCTCCTAGGATATTCGGGTGTGTAGCATTTGTTCATGTTCTTGGTAAAGAAAGATCTAAACTTGAGCCTATGGCCCTTAAATGTATCTTTGTTGGATACTCCTCCACTTAAAAGGGATACAAGTGTTTTTATCCTTCCACTAGAAAAATCTTCATGACAATGGATGTAAAATTCTTTAAGAGTTTATCTTATTACTCTCGAACAGGTTTTTAGGGGGAGGGAGAAAAATTAAAAAACCTGTCATATCTCAGCAAAACTAAACCAGTAGCCACAGTACTTCCTGGCTTACTGGAATTCATACAAGTTGAGCATGATATTAGTAGATAACTTGAGAATGAAAACCAAGGCGGATGCTGGATAATCAATCAGGAGAGAAAGTGTTCATGAAGAACAATTCGCCACCACTCCGAATTTTGAAGAAGGTAACAAAGAGGTGGAAAAAACACCTTTGGTCCTTCAGTTTTAATCCCAAATTATCATTTGTACAGCCAATCTTCAACTTTGGATAAAAGTATGGAAAATATTTTTTTCTTCTACTTCTCTAAATTCTAAACAATCTTGTACTTGTTTTGATTCAAACCTAGACATTCCCATTGCCATTAGGAAAGGTGTTAGAAGTTGCACCCAACATCCATTAACCAACTTTTTTTCTTATCATAGGTTAGGATTGACTTATAAGGCCTTTACCACAAACCTATCCTGAGAGTCTATCCTAAACACTATTAAAGAAGCTCTATTAGATCCTAAGTGGAAGAAAGTTGTCTTTGAGGAATTTAGGGCATTGCATAAAAATGACACTTGGTAAATGGTAGATCTACCTATTGGTAAGAAACCCGTTGGATGTAAATGGGTCTTTACCATTAAGTATAGGGCAGATGGATCTATAAAAAGACATAAGGCTAGGTTGGTCGCCAATGGGTACACACAAACTCATGGTATTGATTATCAAGAAACTTTTTTCCCTGTGGCGAAAATGAACTCCATAAGAGTCCTTTTCTCTATTGTTGTGAATCGTGATTGGAATCTACATTAAATTGATGTAAAAAAAAAAAATGTTTTTTACAGGGGAATCTCAAAGAAGATGTGTACATGGAATTGCCATTAGGGTTTGAGGAGCTGTCCAACCCTAAGAAAGTTTGTAAAATGAAAAAAATCCTTGTATGGTCTCAGGCAATCACCTAGAGCTTGGTTTGAAACCAAGACTTTAAAGCATTATGGATTTTGTCAAAGTCAAGGAGACTACACACTATTTTACAAACAATCCTCACTAATGAAGCTTACTGTTTTGATTGTATATGTTGATGACATAATTGTTACATGTGATGATCAAGAAGAAATATACAAGTTGAAATCATTTCTTGCCAAGGAGTTTGAAATCAAATATTGTGGTAATCTTCGGTACTTTCTTGGAATGGAGGTGGCAAGGTCTAAAGAGGGTATCTCGGTTACTCAAAGGAAGTATACACTTGATCTATTGAAGGAAACCGACATGACAGGTTGCAAACTAGCCGAGACACATATGGATCCAAACCATAGGTTGGGAGCCGAGCTAGAATGAGTATGAGCCGAGCTAGAATGAGTATCTACTGACAAAGGAAAATATCAACGACTTTTTAGAAGATTGATTTATCTCTCTCATACCCAACCAGACATTGTTTACGATTTTAGCATTGTAAGTCAATTCATGCACTCACCCCTAAAATGTCACATGGAAGCAGTACTATGGATATTAAGATACTTGAAGACTACACCAGGAAAATGCCTAATCTTCAAGAAAAATGACGGATTACACAGAAGCTTATACAAATGTAGATTGGGCTAGGTCAATCAAGGATCGAAGATCAACCACAGACTACTGCTCATTTGTTGGAGGTAATTTGGTTACTTGGAGAAGCAAGAAGCAAAATGTGGTGGCTAGATCAAGTGCGAAAGCAGGATATAGAGCTATGGCACAAGGCATTTGTAAGGTTTAATGGTTACTTGTAAGCTATGGCACAAGGCATTTATAACTTAATTACCCTACAAAGATTTACTACGACAACAAGGCTGCCATTAACATTACCCACAATCCGGTACAACATGATAGAACGAAGCATGTTGAAGTGGATCGACACTTCATCAAAGGAAAAATTGAAGCTAGGCAAATCACAACACCCTTTGTACCTACAAGCCAACAACTTGCAGATGTTTTCACAAAGGGATTGTCAAGTTCCACATTTGATTTTATAGTGAGCAAGCTGGGAATGCACCACTTGTATATACAAGCTTGAGGAGGAGTATTAGCAAAAGTGGATTTATTTAGAGATAAATGTTAGAAAGTATGGAAAGTAACTATTTACTTTTTGTCATTATTAGGAGTTTACAACTGTAGTTTTTCATTTATTTAAGTTGTTGGTTGATAAATTGTTGGTAGGTTGTAATTAATTCACCCTCCCTACTGTATATATTCTCTAAGTCTGTATCAGTTAAAAATAACTTTTCAATACAATAATATATATAATATTATGTAACAATATATATTATTATGTAATAAAATATATTATTATATATAATATATATTATATTAAATAGTAATATAGAGTTATAGAATTAGGGTAGAGGATGGTTATTTTTGGAACACCAATTTTACTTCAGAATTGGAAAGAGCTTTCCATTGGGTTTTGGGAGGAAAGCCCATTCCACCAAAATGGTGGAAAACCCATTCTAATGGAAAGCCTTTTCCGATATTTATTAGCATAAAGAATGGTCATTTTTACATTTCTTTCCATTCTTTTCCATCCAACCAAACATGACCTAAGTGTTAATTAATATGAAAATCTAAGGGAATGAATATCAATTAATGATATAACAAATTTAGTAAACCGTGTTTATATTAGATTTAGATGTAAGAATTAATTAGGTCTTATATAGAAATATATAAATTTAAAATTCTACAATAGACTACATTTAAGATAAAAATTATAAAAATTGTGGATGTGAGCTGCACAATCATAAATTAGAAACAATAATTAATGAATCATCCTACCATACTGACAGCAACAATACTAAATTTTCTTACCAAGTACAATTATCTTTGAATCTGAAAAATAGATTCCATAACAAATATAGATTACATTCTAAATTTTGACAATTATCTCAAACCCTCTATCAAGTATGATTCTCAGTTTGCCCTTGAAAGAGTCTTTTATTTTACTATAAAAACTCACTTTTAGGTAGGGCAAAAATCATAGAAAGAGAGTGAATCCGCAAAAAAAAATCACATACACAAAACATGACAAGGAAAAAGGTGAATCTTTCATTGATTGTGAATGATAGTGCTAGGAAAGCAAGTCTTAAGAAAAGAACGATTGGGTTGTTGAAAAAAGTGAGCGAACTGAGCACCCTTTGTGGTGTCAAGTCCTTTGTTATCATCTATAGCCCCGATGATAGACAGCCAGTGATGTGGCCCACTCGCCCAGAAGTGCAAGAGATACTGGCAAGGTTCCACAGCATGACAGAAATGGAGCGGAACAAGAAGATGGAGAATCAAGAGACTTACTTACAAAAAAAGGTGAAAAAATTGCAAGAACAATTCAATCAACAACAGAATAAAAACAAAGAAATGGAGGTCTTTAACCTCATGCACATTGTTTATGAAGGTAATGGCCTTGATGATCTGGATGTAAACGACCTTCGATCCTTGGTTCGGTTCGCTGATGAGAAGCGCAAGATTATAGAGAGAAGGCTTGAATTCTGTAAACAAACTTCTGCCTCTCTTGATTCTCCTTTGTTTGCTCATTCTCATCCTCCTCCTTCTGATCAAGCCCCAATGTTTGTACCGAACCAAATGGCTCCCAACCTCGATGAATCAAATCATGATCATCATGGGAAGGCTCCTCCAGAGTCTTCTCAGTGCGAACAATGGTTCATCAATATGATGAACAATACCAATAATAGCACTGGTAGCAGTAAAAATGCTAAACTTAATCAAATGGCTGGGTTGAATTCTTATTATCAACCATTTGCTGCAAGTTCCAATAGTGGAAACCAATTGAGGTTAATGGGTCCTGGAAATTGTAATTCTTATTGTGGTGGTTCTACTGGTGGTGAAACTACTATGAACCTGCATCCTTATAGGGATTTTAGTAGCTCGATAAGTACTAGTGGGACCGATATGCCCATTTTACTGTTATCGCCGCCCATGCCTCTTCATTTTGGTGGCAGTAACAACATAAATGATTTTTCTGTGGGCTTGGGGCCTCGTCATGGGGGTTTCATTGCCCCTCAAGGTAATAAAGAAAGTGATATGAACATGGCTCTTCCATCGTGTCATTTTGAAGGCAACAATAGTGGAAGTGATATCGCTCTAAGCTTGCAGCCTTATGGGAATATCGAAATTGGTGGCAATGTCAATAGTGGTGACATGGGGTTGCCTTCTGAGTTGTTCAGAGGTAACATTGATGGAAGTGATGTTGGATTGAGCTATGATATTTCCAAACAATGGCCTAATAATTTCAATCCTTGAGTTTATATGCAATTGTCTAGTTCTAATTTCTTTGTTTTCCTTTTGGAGTTTGTTTTAAGTTTTTATGTTTTATGTCTCCTTCATTTTGAGACATGTTTGGTTCATGTATGCCGTAGAAGATCTTTTGTGCTATATTATAATCCTATGTTTGTGTTATTTCAATAACATTGTTATTTGTTTCTCGCCTTTTTAAGTGATTGTCTTGTTTCATTTTTGGTTTATAATCGTAAATCACAAATAAACAACGATCATCATATAACTAAAGCTTAATATATGTACCACGGTGGTGACGAACTAAAGATCAATATAACTCATGAGTGACATTATAGTTCGTAATTCATCTTTTATGACGTGACAAGTGATTTTTATTGCATATTATTTACCATATCATCCCATTATTTACAGAATAGTGATAATTCACTTAGCACATCATTTTATCTCTTGAGTATATTTTGAGCTATGTAGCGTTAATTAAATTATAATTTATAAAAGTATAATCTTACAAAATAAAAAAATAAATTGTATTTTGGAATACTTTTTAAAAATAAATTAACAAAATATTGGACGTATTCAAATAGAAGAAAGAGATAAGATTGTGCATTTGAGGAAGATTTGAATATTTGAAAACTTAAGAGGGCCGAAGTTTAAGAATGTTACCATATATAGGTTGAATAATGTTATTGGGAAATAATTTAAAGAAAACAAAAAAAAATTAAATAAATAAAACAAAATTAGAAAACTTTAATGGTCATCTACTACAACTGTACAGTAAAAGAAAATCTTACTTTCTTTTAAAATTATATATAAAAATTACTCTTTGTTGTGTACATTCTCATCAAACAATTTCATGGACTTTTGAAATCACAAACATGTCAATTTTATACATTTCTCAACCAAAATTAACTAGAAAACATAAAAATTACAGGTAAAGACAAAAAATATTATAGATCTAAACTATTATCGGTTAGTGTCAGTTAGTGTCTGTTACTGCAAGTTAGCATCACTTAACATTAATTACGGATGGTTAATATTAAAAAAATAAAAAATAAAAATAAAAAAAACTTCACAAACATGTCAATTTTAAGCATTTCTCAACCGAAATCAACTAGGAAAATAAATTAAAGGTAAAATGAAAAATATTATAGATCTTAACTATTATCTATTAGCGTCAGTTATCGTGGGCTAGCATTATTTATTGTCAGTTACGGTCGGTTAATGTTTACAAACCTTCACAAAAATGTCAATTTTATACATTTCTTAACCAAAATCAACTAGGAAACATAAAAATTAGAGGTAAAAACAGAGAAAATTATAGTTCTCATTTATTGTCGGTTGGTGTCGGTTATCACAAGTTAGCATTGTTTAGAATCGGTAATGGTCATTTAATTATTACAAAATTAATAACCAACGTCATTTTATATGTATGTTTCTAACTCAAAATCAATGAAAAAAACAGGAAAATTACAAGTAAAAATAGAAAAATGAAGAACTTACAGATCTCAGCTATTGTCGATTATGCAAGTTAGCATCGATTAGAGTCAGTTAATGTTAACAAAAAATCATAACCATTTCATTTTATATATTTTTCAACCAAAATCAATGAAAAAACTGAAACATTACATGTAAAAATTGAAAATATTATAGATATAGGTGGACGCAAGTCAGATCAGTTCGGTTTTCGATCAAAACCATCCATAACTCACATATACTAGGTTTTCATGTTTTTAAATCAGAATGAATTGCAAAAAACAAGTTGATTCTAACTAACTCGAGCCAGTTCTTTTTCGGTTTGGTTTAATACGGTTCTGGGCCATTTGGGCCTAATAAATATTTTATATGTTTTTAACTGTATGGGTCTTTTGGACCATAAATTGGTTTCCCTATTGATAAAATATTTACATATTATAACATGTGAAAATAAATGCGATGTCTATACAACCTATAGGGGGTGAATAAGTTGTTAATCCAATTAGTTACCAATTTTTCGGATTAGTCAATATTACAAAAATTAATCCAATAAAATTAAATACAATCAACGTAATTAAAGTGTAGAAAACAATAAATAACACGTTGATTGATTTACGTGAGAAACCCACAGCTGGGCAAAACTCACGGGATATCCTTCTAGCCACACACACGGTCCTCAAATCCACTATATGTAATGATGTTTACAACTTATGTTGACCTCTAGTCACACCATTCTCGGTCACTAACCCACCACTACTACCCTGCGGGCCTTTTATAGTGATTCTAGACCAATGCTTGTGCACTACACTACCATAGTCACAAGACTTGACTCTCAATGAAGAGATAAGCAACCTATATGAATATGTAACAATATTATAATATGCAAACAATGCTAGGCAATACTAAATGCTTATTTAGGAATATATGATGGCAATAAAAGAAATCCTAGATATCAATGTCTATATGAATGCTTATAAAGACCTAACTAGATATAGATATGAGAATCTAAAATCTAGTCATCAAACGAAAGCCAATCAACAAGAGTTGTCACAAAATATGACAAGGACAATAAATGCAATCACTGAGTCCTAATCAACAATGTCAAAATGCAAAGCATAGAGACTTAGCTAGAGAGCAATAATGTCCCAAATGCAAGCTATTATAATACAAACCCAATCATACAAGGAAACTCATAAAGATATGTAATAAAAAAATTCCTAGCATTTAATTAACTAATAAATACAATAAAAACACAATCTTGGAAAGTATGAACAAATAACAAAGATGGGGTTTTTGTTCAACTTACCAAGTCAACTTAATGATGAAGACCCATGCCTAAATATGCTTAATGATGCATGAAGATGATGGGTTTTGGGTTTGGAGAGTTAAAGAACAACTCTTGGAGCTTCTCTCTCTTAGGGAAATCTTCCTCTCTCTAAAAATCAACTTTTAAGCTTTTTTTTAAAAAAAAATAAATAATAATAATAATAATAAAAACAACAAATGGAGAAGATAAAGGGGTATATAAATGAACCCTAAGTGAAACTATGCCGTTTTGGAAAAGAAAACCAAAAACTGGACATTGCTCGGGTACGGTGTGCTGGTATGGACTCACGCACTAGGAGTTGGAAGAGCACCCAAAGTCACATCTGTGACTGCGCGGGTATAGACCCGCATATCACCTGCAAACCACCCACACACCGAGAGGTGGAAAAAACACCAGAGATCAGTTCCCTGATGACTGTGCAGGTAAAGACCCGCGCAGTACCCGCACACTGGGACCAGACAGAAACACCAATGTTTACTGCGCTGGTAACTGTGTGGGTAGGGACCCGCGCATCACCGGTGCACAAAGACCATCTCAAGGTCTCTCATCGTGCTAAAACAAGCACATCATTATGCATGCATAGATGTTTCCGATCAAGCATCAAGAAACAAATTACAACACACAAAACCACACTTAGATCTAATAATCAAGTGCACGTGTAAGAAGTGAAGAATGCACACATATAAGAATTGAAACACAAATGCAAGATGAAAAAGACATGCATAAAAAGTGTGTATGTGCAACTAATCTCTTCAAGAGTCGAGTCAAGTGATTTACCTTTCGCACTTACTCTTGAATCACGAAGATACTTGGAAGCTTGCTATCGAGAACCTAAGCTACGCATTACAAAATAATCCTCAAATGTGGTTTGTCAACAAAATAAACCAATCAAAATATGAGGAACTTACAACATGTTTATATATAAAATAATATAAATATATATATAAACACACACACACACACACACACACACACACACACACACACACACACACACATATGAACAAATTGCACTAAACTCCTCTGAGGTTTACCGTTTTACACTTGGAAACAACTTTATTGTTAATTGACACACCCCCCCCCCCCCCCCCCCCCCCCCCTGTCGTTAGTCAAACTTGGTCAAATTTAACTGTTGACCAAGTTTGATCATCAAAAAAACCAATATGCCACTGAAAATTCTTAATTAAAAAAATTTAAAAACAAAAAAAAAATTATTTCCATTTTTTAAATAAGGTAATTAAAAATTATTTAAAAAATACCGAAAGACGGAGATTTAAAGTAGGCTAATTGGCATTGATGCCCCCTAAACTCTTCAAAATTTTGCACTATGCCCTATGTACTTTTTTTTTGGCACTAAACCCTTGAACTCTCGTTTTCTTGGCATAAGCCGACTGTAGATGCCCTTGGTAGAAGCCGACTATAGATGCCCCCTCACAGGGGGCAATAAACCCAATGTTTGCCAATAAAACGAGAGTTCAGGGGATTTAATACCGAAAAAAAAAAGTACAAGGGGCATAGTGCAAATTTTGAAGAGTTTAGGGGGCATCAGTGCCTATTAGCCTTTAAAGTAATACAATAATAAATAAGTTAGATCGATCTAGATCAGAAGATCCATAACGATGGAAGAGAGAGATCCATCTGATGAAGCTCCATTAGATGGAGCTCACCATCTCATCGGAGATGGGGACATCTCCGATGAGATGTCTACTCAAAGCTCCTGAATGAGCTTTATCTCTAACGACTATCATGGGCAAGCTCCAGAGCTCAATGCTCCATCTTGTTAGAGATGGAGCTCATGAGCTCCGAAGAAGCAGATCATGAAAACTATTCCATGATCTGGTCTTTTCTTCTTCTTTTTTAATTTTTATTTTCTTTTCTTTTTTGATTAGATCTTCAAACTTTTATTTGTTTGGAATTATTTTGGTTTCTAGTTTGTGTTTTGCAATTCAATTTGTGTTTGGGATTGAAAAAATCAGGAGAATCTGGGTTTGTAAATTTGAGATATTGATGAAGAATTGATGTTGATGTTGACAAAGAATCAAAAGAATTTGTGTTTGAGATATTGATGTTAGGTGTTGGAGTGGAGAATTGATGAAGATTGGTTTGTGAATTGATGATCTGGGTTTGTGAAGATTGATGGTCCGAGACCTCCATCGATGTTTCTTCTTCTTCTTAATTTTTTTTTTTTTTTTTTTTTTTTTTTTTTTTGCTATTTTTCTATTTAAAAAAAATATATTTGTAAATTTTTTTAATAATAAATCCATCGTATAGATGGACAATGGAGATTGTAAACAAGTTTTAATTTTTTTATTTTTTATTTTTTATTTAATAAAAAAAATGCTGGACTAACAAAAATACTCTTAATTTTGACGGTCAAACTTGGTCACCGGTTAAGTTCTACTAACAGCAGGGGAGGTAACTGTCAATTAAAGATAAAATTACTCTCTCTCTCTCTCTTTCTATATATATATATATATATATATATATAATTTAACAAGTCCATAATTCAAATTAAAACAAAACGTATAAATAGTCCAAATTAACTGTCAATTAAAGATAAAATTACTCTCTCTCTCTCTCTCTCTCTCTCTCTCTCTCTCTCTCTCTCTCTCTCTCTCTCTCTCTCTCTATATATATATATATATATATATATATATATATAATTTAACAAGTCCATAATTCAAATTAAAACAAAAAGTATAAATAGTCCAAATTAACGTTAAAAGTCCAAACATTCCATCGTAAGGGTGTGATGTGTGAGACTGTGATATATATGGTGTCATGAGTGGTTGTGGCCGTGTAGTCTTCTGGCTTGTGAGTAAGGATGGGCAATTCTCCATGAGCCCCACCCTCAACGAGGCCCCATCCCTATTTGGAGACAAATTTCACCCCCAAATGGGGTTTGGGGGTAGGGGTGTGGGCAAATTTGACCCTTAAATCCTAAATGGGGGGTGAGGGCGGGGGAATCTCCCCCACCTCCATTTCCCCCAAATATATATATATAAATTTATTTTCTTTTAAAATTAAAAAAAAAATTAACTCGAAGTCTTTAACCCTAGTAGACCAATTATATATATATATATATATATATATATATATATATATATATATTAATTACTTTTATATTTTATGTATTTATTTTAGATTAAATTAAACCAATTATATATTTTAGAATGAATATTTTGGATTGGATATTGAAAAAGGATTAAATGAAAGATTAGGATGGTCGGATTTCGAATTCCAAATTTCGAATTTCATATTAGAAATTGAGATTGAAAATAGAAGAAAATGGGGGAAATGGAGGCTGAGGGTGGGGGTGGGGGAACCTCCCCCCAAACACGCTTATCCCCACTTCCCCTAAATGGGGTTTTGGGGCAGGGGTGGGGGAAGGGTAGAGGAATAGGGGTAGGGGTGGGGGGACCCTCCCCCGCCCCAAATGGCCCCCACGCTCATCCCTACTTGTGAGGGTGTATCGTGCAAGATTGTGAGAGAGATGGGAGGACTGAGTCATAAGCGGCTTTGTATTATGTAAGTATGAGGGTAAGGGAGAGGGTGAAGGTGAGGCCCGCGAGGGTAAGAGTCTTAGTCTTTTAGAGATTCTAGGGTTTTTTTAGATTACTAATTACTATATATATTTTTGTAATATATATACTGAGTCTTTCATTAAGGATCCCTTATTTGAATTTCGGTAAGGACCTTGATGAAATCACATCGATTTTTATAAATTTTGATCTGAATTTTTTATGGATGATAAGATCAAAGAAATCCACCTGTGAAAAAAATTTGAGACTTTTTCAAGCACTGGAACTACTTATCCCAATTTGGTTAAATATGAAGGTATCGAAAAAATGGGTGAAATATAGGAAATTCAAGAAACATAGTTCTAGTACTTGAACAATTATCAAATTTTATTCATAGGTAGATTTAAATGAGCTTATCAACCACCAAAAAAAAAAATCAAATCAAATCAAAATTTATAAAAATCGATGTGATTTCATCAAGATCCTTATCGAAATCAAAATAAGGGATCCCTTATGAGAGATTCACTATATATATATATATATATATATATATATATATAGAGAGAGAGAGAGAGAGAGAGAGAGATTATGCTATATCAATTTAAAATATTGACTTAAATTTGTGACTTCAACATCCATCCATCCATTTCCACTTAATCCAAGGGTTGTCATTAATCTTTAATTCAATTACTTTTTCCACCATTGGATTGAGAGGAAATGAATGACTGGATGTTCAAGTCACAAATTTAAGTCAAATTGATAATTTATAGCTTGACCATATATATATATATATATATATATGTGTGTGTGTGTGTGTGTGTGTGTGTGTAATGAGTCTCGTATAAGAGTCTTATAAGAGATCTCTTATTTTAATTTCGGTAAGGACCTTAAGGAAATCACATCAATTTTTATGATTTTTAATATGATGTTTTTTTTTTTTTTTTTTGATGATAAATTCAATGAAATAATACCTATGAAAAAAATTTGAAAAATTTTTAAGTATTAGAACTATTTTTTCCGATTTTTTTAAATATGAAGGCATCGGAAAAATTGGCGAAATATAGAAAATTCAAGAAATATAGTTCTAGTGTTTGAAAAATTCTCAAACTTTATTCATATATAAATTTCAATGAACATATCATCTTTGAAATTTATATCAAAATTAATAAAAATCGATGTGATTTCCTCAAAGTCCTTACTGAAATTAAAATAAGAGATCCCTCATGAGAGACTCACTATATATATTTATGTGTGTGTGTGTGTGTGTGTGTGTGTGTGTGTGTGTGTATGTATGTATATATATATATATATATAGAGAGAGAGAGAGAGAGAGAGTTGTATTAAAAAAAACATTTATATAATATTTATTCTGTTTAATCGGTTCAGTTCAGATTTTGGCAAGGAAAAACCGTTCATGACTCGTATTAACTCAGTGTTTTTTTTTTTTTTTTTTTTGGAATCGGATTGACTCGTCTTAAGATGGTTACTCGACTTGAACACGTAATTTATTTTCAATTTTGTTCAATTTATCTAGGATTGTAAAATTGTGTCCACCCCTAACTTAAAATTGTAATAACTAGAGAGAGAGAAATTATTTTGAATTTAGAAAGAGAAAATCACGATCAACATTAATTAGAGAAAATCACCGACATATATAAAGATAAACTCATTGAAACTAGAGAGAGAACCCATTGAAACTAGAGAGGGAAATTCACTGCCCTAGAGAGAGAAAGTCACTGAATAGTTGGAGAGAGAAACAAGGTTTCTTGAGCTAGAAGACAAGAATCGCGACTTTTTGACTTCAAATCTTGAGTTTTGGAGTTGGACTTTGAAAGAAGCCATTAACATTAAGTTGATTACACTTGAACATTTTTCTTTCTTGGTGACTTGGTGTGTGAATATTTTTATTCTTAACGTGTGAACATTTATACTCTTGGTGTCATAACATTTTTTAGTTATTACTCTTTGTATATGAACATTTTTCATTATTCTTGGCATGTGAACATTTATACTCTTTGCATGTGAACATTTTTTATTTACTCTAGGCCTGTGAACATTTCTTATTCTCAGCATGATGTAGAACACTTTTGAATGACTTTTGCGAAGCAAACGATATCGAATTTGCAGTCATAATATGTAGTTGCATTCATCTCGCCAAGGAGAAAGAAGTTGTAGAAAGAAGAGAGAGAAACCTATTGGTAGGAGGGAATAAATTTGGAGAGAAAACCAAAATTAGCCATCCAAAATATTAGAATTTTGTTTTTAACCACATATGAAATTTTAATCGTTAATAACCACATTTTTGAGAAATTACTTGAATGCCCTCATATAAAAACCATCCCTAAACACACACACTCTCTCTTTTTCTCTCTCTCCCCTCTCCTCTCTCTCTCTTCTCCTTTCTATCCCATCAAAATCTTCACCTGGTTCATGATCAAATTCTGATCATTGTTCCTGCAAATCGAACACCAATGATCTAATTTCGATGGTTCCTCTTGCTTCTTTGTTCGTTCTTCCTCTTGCTTCTCTATTCGTTCTTCATGATCGAATTCCAATCATTGTTCCGATTTGCTCTAAATCTGTTTAAGTTGTGTAAATATCATTCATTTGTTCATTAATTGAGTTACAAACAGTTACTTTAACATGGTTTTAGCGTTATTGGATCACTTTTGTGTGTTTTTGTGAAGAATTAATTTAAAAAAAGTTTACAGATTTTTCCAGAAGATTTCAAGGTTCACAGATTCGATAACTTGAAATCTTCTATTAAAACTTGTTGACAAAACTTGAAATCTTGACGAAAAACTTGAAATTATGAAACTTGAAATTTCAATCACGAACCAGAAGAGTTTCAACATTTCAAGTTTTTATAGATGATTTCAAGTTTTGTTAATAAGTTTTAACAGAAGATTTCAAGTTTTCAAACCCGTGAAACTTGAAATCTTCTGGAAAAATCTGTAAACTTTTTTGAAAACGATTCTTCACATAAACACACATAATTGATGCATTAAAGCTAAAACCATATTAAAGTAACTGTTTGCAACTCAATTAATGAACAAATGAATGATATTTATCGATTTAAAGCAAATCGGAAAAGTTTTTCTCATTGACTTCGTGAAATCCACAACAAGATTATGAAGAACAAAGAAGAACGATGATGAAGAACAGGGAAGAACGAAATCTTAAACAATGGTGCGGCCATTGGTGTTCGATTTGCAGGAAGGTGATGAAGAACAAATACAGTGATGAAGAACAGAGAAGCAAGAAGAAGACAATGAGAAAAATAAACAAAAAAAAAATAGAAATATTAATTTGGGGGTATCTTGGTAATTTATGGACACCCACTGAATTTTTTTTCAAAACATGGTTATTAACAATTAAAGTTTCGTATGTGGTTAAAAACGAATTTCCCATGTTTAGAGTGGTTATTTTTAGCAATTTCCACATAAATTTGTAGATAGGTAAACACAAACGAATGAGAGACACAAGAGAAAGAGAAAACGAGAAATTTAATGTAGAGAGGAGAGAAAGTCGTAGATAGAAAACACAAACGAATGAGAGAGACGAGAGAAAGAGAAAAAGAGAAACCTAGTAGAGGGAGAGAAGAAATTTGTAGAGAGAGAAAAATAAACATAAGAGAGAGATGGGTAACTCAGGTTTTAGGAGGGAAGGGGGTCAAAATTACCATCTAGGTAACTTGGTTATTCCTCTTATTATGTAGGGCTGTTTTTGTCAATTTAGTGGCAAATGCTTAAAAGAAAAAAAAAAATAACATTTTAAAAGTAACTAGTTTTGAAATTATCAATAATTTAATCGCCAAATCAAGCAATTTCCTCGTTTTTCTTATCTTTTCAACATGAAGATTAATTAACTTGAACGTTAAGTAGACAAAACAACATGATGGGCCCATAGATGCTGAACCTACGTGAATACGGTGATTCTCCAAGCCTAACCTTCTTAGTTAGGCAGGCCCACTTTGGGTGGGCTTCGGTGGTAACATTCTCCCAGTTCGGCTGCCTGAATCAATGTCCATGATTTAAAAAGGTAAAGACCAACAAAGATTTTTTAGCCAACCATTCTCTTTGAAAAGAATAATAATAATTTAAATACAACTCAATTATATACAAAATCTCCCAAACCAGGATACGTGTAGTTTTAATAAGATTTTTATTAGATAAGATGAGGTTGGCTTAGCGGTTTACCCGTCACACTTACACTATGAGGTTATGGATTCGAGTCCGTCCCTCTCCCTAAAAATCCTGAATTATTGTTATATTTCAAAAAAAAAAAAAAAAAAAAGGTTCTTTTATCATTTAATATACGATTTTTGACTAATTAAATTAAAAGAGCTTCTTTTGACAATCCAATTTTTTTCTTTTTACACTTCTTTCTAAAGACACTCTATTCTCAAAATTTAAATTTAAAAAAAATCTAATGACACTCCCTTTTGTTCCAAGATTATCCTTTTTATCTTTTGACACTTTTATTCTAAAGACACTCCATTTTAAAAAAATAAATTTCTAAAGACATTCAATTTCATTTTAATAAAAGTTAGAACGAACCATCATAGCCTTTGAATTCATCCGAGAAGTAATCTTTTTTTATTTAAATTATTAAAAAAAGAAATTATCTCTCTTAAATCAGTAGATTAAATATTACATATGAAACACTCTTTCCTAAATTTTTAATTACCATATTGAACTCTCTCTCCTCCAATACATATCTCTAATTTTCTATCTCCATTCTTTCTCAAGTAAGACTACCAATTTAGAAGAAAAAAAAACTTATGAATAAGTTTGATTTTTAGGAAATGTATATATCTATATATTAAAAAATTAAAATAAAATAAAAAGGTACCCTGTTTAAAAAAAAAAAAATCGAAATATGAAAATGTTTTTTGTTACTTTTATAGATATGTGATTTCCTATAGAACTTTAATTCTTTCATTAATCTTAGAAATTCTAAGTTTCATTAATCTTATAAATTCTAAGTTTAATCGAATGTAGTTGCAACAAATCAAGTTTTCATATATATATATATATATTGAAAAACAAGGTATTTGTATTGACTTTGTAATATATACATATTATTACTTTAGTAAACAACCAAAATATTCATAAGTTTTTTTTTTTTTCTTTAACTATTAATAGAGATTGATCGAGAAAGCATTTTGGTAGGAGTTTTTTTTTTTTTTTTTTTTTTTGAAAAATGGAGAGAGAGTTAGTGATTAGGAGAGAGTGTTTAAAATGGTAATAATAGATTTAGAAGAGAGATTTTAATATGTAATATTTAATCTAATGATTTAGGAGAGAGAATTTCCTTTTTTTAATAATTTAATTAGTTTGGAGTGTCTTTAGAATTTTTTATTTTTTTTATTTTGTCTTGTTTAGTAATTTTAATTAAGGTTAAAATTGTCTTTAATGAAAAAAAAATTGAAGTGTAAATAGATAATTTGTGGATTGTAAGGAGAAGCTCTCTCAAATTAGTTATAATTAGTAAAAATTGTCAAAAATGACCACATAAATTAAATGAAATTTATTTTCAACCACATTCAAAGTTTTAACCATTAACCACCACATTGTAAAATTTATTTTCAGTCCATAATCACAAATTACGAAAATATTGAAACAATCAATCCAAAACCATGCTTTTAACTTTTATAGGAGAAACTTACTGAAACACCCATCCAGAAGGGTGCTTCAGTAATTTTTCCATTTCACTTTTTTTTTTTTCTCTTATTCTGCAAACGTACAACACTGTCATGAATGGGTTTCCCCAACGACATTGTTGTCGTGCTTGAGCATGTGATGCCTAGGCAACGCACCGCCGGTGCCGCTTGGGCCCGACAGCACCGTCTTCAACAAAGGTGGGAGATGTGAGAGAGAGTTTTGGGAGTGTTTTATGAGGGTATTTAGGTAATTTATCAAAAATATGGTTATTAACAGTTAAACTTTCATATGTTAAAAACAAAAGACTAATGATTTAAAGGGTTATTTCTTATTTTCTCCATTATAATGATTGATTTATTGTTCATTCTTTTGAGTAGTTGTTGGGTATATCTACCATATTAGATTTGATTTACTTTTTTAATTCCTCAAAGTATATAGAAAAACTGAATAATAAAATAAGTTTCTTTGGTTTTAAGGTCTAAAGAGAAGATATTTAAAATCAAAAAGTGTATGAATTGAAATAAGTAATAAAAGACCTCCTCGTACCTAAAAGGAAAATAGGAAGCAATCAAACTAATTAGAGAAGCCGAACGTGGACTGATCACTTTCCATTCTGTAGTCATGTAGATGGTTGTCATAGCCACATGACCTACAAAGAATTTCACTTGCCTCCCAAAAGCATCAGGACAAAACAAAATGTACAAGCCGAGAAATTCCATTAATTTATGCACTTAAACAAAGGTCCCTCCATGTGATTTCTATATATCCTCTCTTACCTACTCTCTATGACCACTAAACAAAATATATATGCTTATTAATGTCCAAAATTTAACATGTCTTTTCTTTCAGAAATCTAATAATAAGATTCAGGATCTTATTAATGTGGATTTAATATTTATAAAGGTCTATGTATGCGGAAGACCCTTGTCAACAAGAGTTGGATTAAAAAAAAAAAGAGTAGTGATATTACACACCCACTACTGAACTATTTATATCTCACTTTTTAAATTATTTAGTATTCTTTTTTTTTTTCCTTTATCAAATTACATAAAGAGACATACAAATTTTTATTATAAAAAAAATTGTACAAAATAAAACTAATAAAACCTCACTTTCTTTATTTCAAAACCCTAATGACAAAAGCTTTAATGACATAACTTATTTCAATGCTTACTATTTTTGTTTATATTTTCGTTCAGATCTCAATCTCATGTTCCCATGTTTAGTACTTATTGATTTATTACTATTTTCGTTTATATTTTCTTTCAGATCTCAATCTCATGTTTACCATGTTTAGTATTTATTGATTTTATTGTTTCAAATGTTTGTTTTATTTTTCTTCTCAAATTCCAGATCCATTTTTGCTATTTTTTTCTTGGTTTATTTTCTTTCAGATCTTCCAAGTATACTATAATCTGTATCAATTCTTTTGTAGATTTATTCCGGATCTTCCAAAGTTAGTTTAATGTTATATACAAAAAAAAAAAAAAAAAAAAAAAAAAAAAAAAAAAAAAAACAACGAAATCACACCAAGCATCGCAACCAAGAAAACATAATCTCTAACAAAACGAAACCACACCCAAACTCTAATTCAATCGCTCAAAAAAAAAAAAAAAAACTCATCGGACGATTAATATCACATTCACAATCCAATCAACTACAGAAAAAAAAAAAAAAAAATTCGAATCTAATAAAGATGGTTTTACCATGAAATAAGAAGAAAAAACAAGTCTTGTAAATGGATGTGAGAAAACTATATATAAAAATTAGAAATGAAGTATATTTTTATTTTTATTTTTTTGAAAAAGATATGAAGTGTATTAAGTTAGAAAAATAAGTAAAATGGTAGTCCAGGAAATAAATCAAAGATATTAATAAAACCATTTAATTTTATATAATTAAATCAAAATTTTAAAAGTAGAACATAAATAGTTTAGCAGTAGGGGTGCCAATAGCACCACTCAAAAAAAAAAAAAAATCATTTTTATTCATTAAAGCATCTAATGTAGTAGCAAATTTAGTTATTATTTTCACTACATTTTTTCTTTTTTTTCACTAATGCTAGACAACACAAAATTTAGCTCAAATTTCAACCCAGATGATGTGACAAGTGATTTTTTCATTAACCATATTATCTCATGTTGTATGTGGTGATGACAACTCACTTGTCACATAATTTGGGTTGAAATTTGGGCTAAATTTTTGGGTTGTCTAGCATTACTCTTTTCTTTTTATATTTCATTATATGTATATATGTTATAGTATTTGTTTATGAAGATCAAGATCAAATGATAAATATGGCAAAGGAGTAATTGCACAAACTTCCCCCGAGTTTAGGCCTAATTACACACATATAGACATTTTACCAAATATTACACAAACATCCCCTATCGTCAGTTGACTTCCACCCAAACTTACTGTTGACCAGATTTTTAGTATTAAAAGTCCAAAATACCCTTAGTTACTTATTTATAAATTATTTTGTTCCCCTTAAAATAAAATAAATTATATAAAAATGCAAACTAAAAACTTTTAATTCTATTTTTTTCAAACAAATTTTAAAAGACAAAAATATATAAAACAAAAAATTTAGACTTTAAAAATAATTAGAAAAAGGAATAAAAGAAAAGTTTTAAGAAAAGAAATGGAGAACAAATCGATCTCAAATACGTCATTGCTGAGACTTAAATCCACAATCATGAAAAACAAAACTAGATTTTAAATTTAATATTAAAATACAATCATTACTGATGATTCATAAACCAACAAACCACAATTATATTCAATTTTCAATCATCAATAGAATTCCATCCAAGCTACAAGATTTTTATCAATAAATGGGATTCCACAATTATATTCAATTTTCAATCATCAATAATAATCGTATTTTAATGTCAAAAACTTAAAATCTAATTTTGTTTTACATGATTGTGGATCCAAGTCTCAACAATTGCAAATTTGAGATCTGTTCTCCATTTCTTTTCTTAAAAAATTTTCTTTATTCCTTTTTCTAATTTTTTTAAATTATAAATTTTTTGTTTTATATATTTTCTCTTTTAAAATTTGTTTGAAACAAATATAATTAAAAGTTTTTTATTTCATTTTTGAGTCCTTAAAATTTCTAACACTCTTTCCAAATCCATTTATGAAAAAGTCACCAACTTAATAAGTTTTGTAGAAATAGCACCAATTAAGGTGATATACCAAAATTGCTCATGTTCTCTCTTTATCTCTCTCTTTCTTCCTTTCTCTCTTTCTTCCTCTCTCCTCTTTTTTTTTTTCAAAAACCTTCATTAATCCATCAATGGAGATTAAAACGACCTCCGTCGAAACAGTTGACTCCATTAGAGGTAATCAAAAACGACCTCCGTTATAAAAAAAATTCTGGAAATAAGTTTCGGGTATTTTGAAATAAGTCTTGGGTAGCTGAAATAAGTCTCGAGTAGCTGAAAATAGCTTGAAATAAGTCTCAGGTGACCTACCCGAGACTTATTTCCAGATTTTTTTTTTAATCTTCTTCTTCATTGACCACCAATGGAGGTTGAGGTCATTTCGACTCCAATGGAGGTCGAAAGACCTCCATTCGACCTCCATTTGAGGTCTGTCCATCCTCCATTGATGGATCAATGGAGTTCTTTGAAAAAAAAAAAAAAAAACAAAGGAGAGAGGAAGAAAGAGAGAGAGAAAGAGAGAGGAAGAAAGAATAAGTGAGGGCCGATTTGGGGAGATCACATACTTTGGTGCTATATTTATAAAACTTATTAAGTTGGTGATATTACCACAAAACCAATACAATTTGGTGCTATTTCTCTCTATTTCCTCTTCATTTTTATATAATTTATTTTATTTTAAGGGGAACAAAATAAAGTATAAATAAGTAACTAATGGTATTTTGAACTTTTAATACTAAAAATCTGGTCACCCGTTAGTTTGGATGGAAGTCAACTGACAGTAGGGGATGTCTGTGTAATATTTGGTAAAAAGTCCATATGTGTGTAATTAGGCCTAAACTCAGGGTATATTTGTGCAATTACTCCTATAGCAAACTAAATGATAGTCCTGATGAATTCAAATTTTGATTTTTACCTCGAGAATTTTGTTTCATTATTTTCCCTTAAATTCAAGTTAACTTTTCAAGGTTTAAGACATTATACTAGATTACTAGTCTACTAGAAGGTCTAGAAAACAAGATATATAGATCATTGGTCATCTCTGTTTGCTTGCCAAGAAAGTGGTAGGAATATAGCAATTAAAATTCTAAATCTACTATCATCTTATCTCCAAATTGACCAAAAATAGCTGATTAATTTCAAGTTTTTGATATCTAGGTTTCTATGCTCAAAGACAATTGATATACAAGTAAATTTCAAAGATAAATTAGAAATATAACAAATTTAAAATGCTATGGAATTAATTTACTTTCATCAATTTCTGAACTTGCGGAAATTAAGAAACATATTTTATTTATTCCCAAAAGAACAATAATTGCAAAACAAATTAAATACTAATTAATTACTTTCTAATTGACTAATTCTACCTTTTTACACTTTCCTTACATACATCTCTCTTAACTACAACACCAAATTGCAGCATATGAAAAAAAAAAAAAAAAAATCACATTTTAAAGCTAGAAATGGGAAAAATGTTAGACCCCAAGAAGGCCAAAATTAAAATAAAAAAAGTAAGAAAATTAGAATTCCCCATGGATGATTGAGATCTGACTACTTGTTCTGGATAGGATTTGCAAGGCTAGGTGGGAGTTTCCTGAGGCTTGGCTCCACAGCTTTCTTGGGCTCTTTGAAAATGGCTGCTTTCAGCTTGTTTAATCCTGCAGAAATGGAAGCCATTGAAAGCAACATCTTTCTTGACACCACCTGCTGGTTTCTCTCTCTTTTAACACTACTGATTTCCTTGCACATACATGATAGGTTCTAATTTGGGAATATAGGGGACTCGTAGGATGGAAGGAAGAAGAGAAACAGAGAAGAATTTCAGAAGGAGATAGTTAGGATTATAAATATTCGATATCTGTTTATTCAATTCAAATCAACCTTTATAGGCCTTACAATCAAGATAACAAAACAGAAGAAAAGGATTCAGCTAAAATAGTGGAGAGCTTCCAGCGCCCACTCAAGCCACTACTAACTTATTGGACTAATTCAAATAACAACTACTCAAGCCACTACTGACTTATTTGACTAATTCAATAACAACAATAATATCCAAATAACAACTAATCAGATATGAATATTCCTTGCCAAGCAACACGTGCACCCAATGCCTTCTCTTGCCCTACGTACGACCCATGCATCAAGCATGCCATATGAAGTTCGTATCAATCCCCACCCCTTAAAGGTTCCTTGTCCTCAAGGCAAAAATTGGGATATGACTTGGAAAATCGCCATAAATTTTCCCACGTAGCATCCTCCCTCGGTGTCCCTGCCCATTGGACCAAAATTTCCGTCTTCGGACGGTACTTTCCCTTCTGAATGACCCGACGATCCAAAACAAGCTCGGGTTGAGGTAGTATGGTATCGTCAACCGTAACTGGAGGAAGAGTAGTCCCAACAGATTCAATTGATCCCCATTTTTTCTTAAGTTGGCTCACATGAAATACATTATGTATTTGTGAACCAACTGGGAGTTCCAATCTATATGCCACAGCGCCGACTCGTGCTATAACTTTGTAGGGCCCGAAGTAACGGGGCGCCAACTTTAACGAACTACGAAAGGCTACCGACTTTTGGCGGTATGGCTGTAGGCGGAGAAGGACATAATCACCCACGGCAAAGGTGACTTCGCGCCGATGCCGGTCTGACTGTGACTTCATTTGGGACTGGGCAGCTAGCAAGTTGCGTCGTAAATCCCGGATTATGTCCTCCCTTGACCGCAACAATTCATCTACTGCTTGATTTCTTGTAGTTCCAGGAACGTATGAAATCATGGATGGAGGAGGAACCCCATAAACAGCCTCAAATGGAGATGTTTTAGTGGAAGAGTGTAGGGCTGTATTGTATCCGTATTCCGCCCATGGAAGCCAATCCAACCATCTCTTCGGTTGGTCACTAGTGAAACATCGGAGGTACTGCTCCAAGGTGCGATTGACCACCTCCGTTTGTCCATCAGATTGCGGATGGTAACTTGAGCTAAAGCGTAGTTTCGTACCCTGCAACTTAAAAAGTGTTTGCCAAAATGAGCTGAGAAAAATACTATCTCGATCACTTACAATTGAAACCGGAACCCCATGCAAACGGACAATGTTAGTGACAAAAGCTTTCGCTACGGTTACGGCTGTGTACGGGTGCTTTAATGGCACAAAATGGGCATATTTGGAGAGTCGATCGACCACCACCATTATTACATCATGACCCTGTGACGTAGGTAATCCTTCGACAAAGTCCATCGAAATTTCGGTCCAAATTCGAAGCGGAATTGGTAAGGGTTGAAGCAAACCTGCAGGACGGAGGGTGTCATACTTGCAGCGTTGACACACATCACAATTACGGATAAATTCCTTCACCATTGATCGCATTCCTGACCACCCAAAACTACATGATATGCGGCTAAGAGATTTGAGAAACCCAAAATGCCCTCCTGAAGGGGATGAATGACCTTCGGCTAGAACTGCTGGTAACAATGTGGAATTTGGGCTTAAGTGTATCTTTCCATTATGTAACCATACCCCATCCCTTTGCATAAAATTCTGAGTACGTGAATTAGCCAAGTTTGTATAATAAGGGTCTTGAATTACCTCATTTTGCAAGGTGGACCACCAATCAGCAACTGGAATAGATATGGCCATAAATTGAAGTGTGGATACTCGTGAAAGTGCATCAGCTGCTAGATTTTCCTTTCCCCTGGTATACTGAATTGTATAATCAAATCCCATAATTTTGGGCAACCACCTAGCTTGTGAAGGCGTGGAGATGCGCTGCTCTAGGAGGTATTTCAGACTTTGATGGTCGGTCTTGATGATAAATGGCTTGCCTAAGAGATACGGTCGCCACTTCCGTACGGCTTTAACCACTGCTAACATCTCCTTGTCATATGTTGATAGCGTCTTTGCGGTTCCCTTTAATGCCTCACTGAAGAATGCAATGGGTTGATTTTGTTGCGATAAAATAGCTCCTATTCCTGTCCCACTCGCATCACATTCAACAACGAACTGTTGTGAAAAATCTGGAAGTCTCAATACCGGCGGGGAGATGAGTGCTGCTTTCAACTTCTCAAAGGCGGACAGAGTTTCAGTGGTCCATACGAATCCCTCCTTCGTCAAGAGCCTTGTCAATGGAGCCGTAATTTCCCCAAACCCCCGAACGAATTTCCGATAGTATCCCGCAAGTCCAAGGAACCCGCGAACCTCTCTAGTTGTGGTCGGTACTGGCCAATCTTGTACGGCTTGTGTCTTCCTTGGATCAACTGCCACTCCTTCACATGAGATTAAATGTCCCAAGTATTCTACCTGTTGCTCACCAAACTGACACTTAGATTTTTTCACAAATAAATGGTGATCAGTCAGTATTTGAAACACACGTCTGAGATGTTTAAGATGTTCACTCCAAGACCTGCTAAAAACCAGAATGTCATCAAAAAAAACCAATATAAATCTCCGTAAATACGGTCGAAAAATATCATTCATAAGGCTTTGAAAGGAGGCGGGCGCATTTGTCAATCCGAATGGCATTACAAGAAATTCGTAATGGCCGTCATGAGTGCGAAAAGCTGTTTTGGGTATGTCGTTGTCATGAACTCGGATTTGGTGGTACCCCGATCGTAAATCCAATTTGGAAAAATATTTTGCTCCATGCAATTCATCAAGCAACTCATCGATAACGGGTATCGGAAACTTATCCTTTACCGTGATCTCATTAAGAGCTCGGTAATCTACACAAAATCTCCAGGAACCATCGGTCTTCTTAATCAATAAAACTGGAGAAGAAAATGGACTTCGGCTAGGACGGATGATTCCAGTTTTGAGGAATTCTCTGACTTGGTTTTCTATCTCATTTTTTTGATAGTGTGGGTACCTGTATGGCCTGGCGCTCACTGGTGGTTGGTTTGGCAATAGAGGAATTTGATGATCGTGTTGGCGTACAGGTGGTAACTCAGTTGGTTCATTGAAGACTTGTGCAAATTCTGTCAAAAGGTCACTAAGTTCGACTGGCATCTGAGTGTTTTGTGTGGTTTGTGGTGTCGTGACCATGTGTAAGAAGAAGCCCCCACCTGATAGATGCATCAATTCTTTATCCTTCATAGGTGTGAGTTCGGTACGGCGCATTCCATGTAGGGTGTGAGTTTTTCCTGCCTGAGTAAATGACATAGTAAGCCTCTTATAGTCAGTCTCCACCGGTCCCAATTTTTCTAGCCATTGTACCCCAAGAACTGCTTGACATGCCGCAACCGGAAGGATGTAGAAATCTGCTCGGTCCGTATACCCTTGGATCGTGAGAGGAAGGTCCAAACACCGACCCGTGCATTCAATTTTTTCTTTGTTACCAACCATCACCTGGAATATTTTGTCTCGCACCACCGGAACCCCCAAATTCGATACAATGGTCTGATCAATGAAGTTGTGGGTACTCCCTCCGTCAATGAGTACCGTCATCTCCTTATTTCCCACTTTGCCATTTACCTGAAACGTTTGTGGATGTGATGTCCCGGCCATGGCATGGAACGAAATCTCCGGAATGGCATCTTGTGGTGCGATTTCAATTTCCATTTCTACATCGTCGGTTTCATCGACTGCATGTACGTCCTCCATTATGAACAATTGCGGCCGTGTGCATCGATGTCCCGGTACAAACCTTTCATCACAATAAAAGCAAAGCCCCTTTTCTCGTCTTTCTCGAGCTTCTTGTCCCGTGATCCGTCGAACAGGCCCAAGAAAGTTCCCTGCATTCTGGTTTGCTCGCTGTGGAGGAGGTGGACCAAGGAGCCCCACAGTGGAGTTCGGTTGAGGTCTAGATAAGTTTGTGTATGTTGGTGGGTGTGTGGTTACTGCTGGCCGAAAATAGGCTCCTGGTTTCCTATGAAGTGAGTTTCTTTCCTCAATGAGATGAGCCACACTAATAGTTTCAGACAACGTTTTCGGTTGTTTGACGCGAACATCCAGTCGGATTTCGTCCTTCAATCCAGCGATAAAACTCCCCACCAAGAATTTTTCTGGTAAGTCCTCTACTCTATGGGAAAGTTTTTCGAACGACTCTTGATAGGCTGTGACGGATGTGGTCTGCTTAAGGCGTGACAATGCTTCAGATGGATCTTCGTAATCACTTGGTCCAAAGCGTTTAAGGAGGGCTGTTGTAAACTCATTCCAGTTCAAGGGTCCCCGATTTTTGGTGTACCACCGGAACCATTGCAATGCCACTTTCTCCAAATGGAACGACGCTAATTGTACTTGTTGTTGGGAAGCGATGCCTCTGAATTCGAAGTACTGTTCGGCTTTGAAAATCCACCCTGTCGGATCACCGTCCCCGTACGTTGGAAAGTTCAGTTTCAAGCCTGTGTTGTACCGGTCATTATGGGGGTGGTTCTGGATTGCCAAGCTGCTGTGAGATGCTTCTCCGGTTTCAAACGGGTTGATCTCCTTCTCAGTGTGGGTGCGGAACTGTCCAGTGACAGGTTGGCTGCGTTGAGGAGATTGTTGCGATAGAGAGGATAAACGCACATTCATGGTCTGCATTTCAGTGAGGAGCTGGTTGTACCGGGCGTCATTGGTGGTGGTGATTTGATCAAAACGTGATTCTTGGTTAGCAATGATCTCTTCGAACTTGGTTTCATGTGCAGCAAGGATCTCGTGGATTTCGCTGCGGAATTCGGTATTGGATTTAGCTCGGGTCTCCATGGATGTACTGCTCTGATACCAATTTGATAGGTTCTAATTTGGGAATATAGGGGACTCGTAGGATGGAAGGAAGAAGAGAAACAGAGAAGAATTTCAGAAGGAGATAGTTAGGATTATAAATATTCGATATCTGTTTATTCAATTCAAATCAACCTTTATAGGCCTTACAATCAAGATAACAAAACAGAAGAAAAGGATTCAGCTAAAATAGTGGAGAGCTTCCAGCGCCCACTCAAGCCACTACTAACTTATTGGACTAATTCAAATAACAACTACTCAAGCCACTACTGACTTATTTGACTAATTCAATAACAACAATAATATCCAAATAACAACTAATCAGATATGAATATTCCTTGCCAAGCAACACGTGCACCCAATGCCTTCTCTTGCCCTACGTACGACCCATGCATCAAGCATGCCATATGAAGTTCGTATCAATACACGATGAAGATGACATTATCAGAATGTGAATCACAATCAACCAAATCAAACCAATTACATTCTTGCAATTATTGATTCTATTGATCTTCATCATCAATACTTTGGTTTAGAAGAAGAGTGCAAATGAGATGATCAAAAGCATTGAAATGAAAAGATCGATCTAAAAGTTGGAGTAGCTACTTTATAAGGCCAGCCTGCATGCGTCTTCACTACACGTGCTTTCTGATAACTTTATTGTAAATTAATATATATGCTTTCTATTAAGAAATTTCAGCAACCAAAATATTGATTGTGGTTCTCAAAAGCTTCGGTGCATTGGGCGTAATACGCACCACCCGGACACAACACCGATATCATGTCACATAATATAGAAAATAAATTTGTTCGATTATTTATGACATGTGGTATAATATTACTGATCATTATGATGCATTTAGAGCGTCTCCAATGCAAAAGTGGTTTTTATAAAAAAAATCATTGACATGGTAACAATATCAATAGACTTACTTCTTATGTGGCATAAAGATAGATATGATAGATAATCAACTTAAAATTTGGTCTTCAATATATGTTTCTGTTTAAAACACATTTATTTTTAATGACATATTCAATTTTTTTTTCCATTTTTCTTTTTTATTTTATTTTCTTACCAAAAATAGATGAAAAATTAATGTCAATTTTAAATATTTGCTAGTCAACCCAAAAAATGAATGTGCAATAGGTCATCTAAAAGTAGACAGTCATGTTAACAATGTCTAATTTTATTTTATTTTTGCCACATCAGCGCGAGGTTGAAAATTGTGTAGCTGCATTGAAGATGCATTTTTTAATAGACTGTCTATTTATCATATGTGACATCTCTTGCATTAGAGATGCTCTTAGTTATTGAAACATTCGGTGAGTTATTAGATAATGGATACTATAGTTGGAAATAAAACATTAAAAGTTAATAAAATCAGAGCAACAAACTCCAAATTATTTTGTGTAATACTTCAAAAATAGAAATAAAATAAAATAAAATAAAAAATAAAATAAATAAATAATAAAGGAATATATAATTTGAAACGTTATAATTTTCCTTACTTTGACTTTGAAACTACGCGGCGTATCATGTGAAGCTGATTTGACTATTACCGTTTCTGACATTTCAATTTTGATGAAATGTAACACGGATTAAACTATTACAACTCATGTGATTAAACATGTGAATCCTAATCATATACAACTAGTAATTAATACAAGAAAATAAAAAACTTACAAAAAGCTAGCATTCCAATTATTAATGATGATCATTCATGACAAAATTCTTCAAAATTTGGGTAAATTCAGATTTGGTTACATCATACATATATTAGGAAGCATATAATAATATCTAAACCAGAAGCTAGCATGTGAAAAAAAAAAACTTTTACTAATTAGCTGGCTTGTCAGTTAAATACGAAATTTCAAGTTTTCATATGATATGATACAATTTATTTGTATATTTTTGTCAAGAATCTATAGTATTTCAAAATGGATTTCATCAACTTAATTAATTAATAAGATTTATATTATATTGTCTCCACTTGACCAAACTTAATTAACAGTCGTACTACTCCAACTTAAATATTGGATAGATCTTGGAAGATCAATTATTTCAATCATGAGATAACTTATAAGAGTTTTCATGAATATCTACACCAAAGCTAGGACGACTCATTGTTGGATATGTATATAGTCATACTATTACTATCTTTGTAATAATTTAAACTCACGAATACGATTTACCGTAATTTCACTACAAGAAAATACCAAGTTTATTGACAATTAAAAACTGTCAACAAAGGCTTTCTTGACAGCTTTTATAACTAACTATCAAGGATGCTTGTGTCAAGAAAGGTCTTGACTTTTTTTTTTTTTTTTTTTTATTATTATTTTTATGACAATTTTATATTGACAGTTTTTCTTCACAAAATTTAATTAAAAACTGTCAATATTAATTATAATATTGATTTAAATAACATTTTTTATATTTATACACTATCTCGGCCGCCGTTGCCTCCCCACCGTCAGCCGGCCGTCCGGCCACCTCCCGTCGCCGTCCGCCACCACTGCAGTCCGGCTGCCGTCGTCACTGAACCACCCTAGCCGTCGACGGCGGGACTGTCAGTCACCGGACCACCTCCCATCGCCGTCCAGCCACCGTGTCCATTGGACCACCTCCCACCGCCGCAGCCGTTCACCGCCGAACCACCCCCGTCCAGCCACCGTGTCCGCCAACTGCCCCCTTGCCGCCAGCTGGCAACGGGACTGCTGGTCGTTGGACCACCTCCCGCCACTGGCCAGCCGGCCGCCTGACGTCGGACCACCCCCATCGCCAGCCACCACCCACTTCTACCGTCAAACCACCCCCGTCCGGCCACCGTGTCCGCCAACTGCCCCCTTGCCGCCGGCTGGCAGCCAGCGACGGGACTGCTGGTCGTCGGACCACCCCTCATCGTCGGCCACCACCCACTTCTAATAATGGAGTTGAACTTGAGACCTCAAGTTCAAAGGTGGTAAGTCTTTACCACTTGACTATAACATTTGATGTGTTAATAGCTGAACAATATTTATATATAAACTATATGAGTTGCTAAAAAAAAAATTTTAAAAAAAACCCTTATTAGATAAATTTAAATTTATTCAACTAATCAAAATTCTAATTTCTACGACAGACTTATTTTTAAATTATTTTTTTGAATTTTTTAAAAGTAAATGATTTAAAAGTAGATTTATTAAATTTAAAATTTTACTTATCCAATATTGGTTTGCCCAAAAACCAATATCTTACTATAAAATAAATCCATATCAGGATTTTGTTTGGTGTTGAAAATAGGAAGTAAAAGTTTAAAAAAATTATTAAAGATAAATAAAAAATTATATATTATGAATGTTTTATAATATAATATAATATATATATATATATATTATATACTATTATATTAAATAATATATATTATATATTATATATTTATATTATATAAATATATTATTATATATATTGTATAATATAATGTAATATATATATATATATATATATATATATTGTATAATATAATATACATATATTCTAAATTATATTATATATATATATATATATATATATAATATAATATTATATATATATATATTTTATTATATGTATTATATATGTATTTTATATTATATATTATGAATGTTTTATAATTAGGGGTATTTTGGTCAAAATACAGCTAACTCCATTTCATTCCGTTGTTAATCAAACAAAATAATACTGATTCAGAGATTAATTCTAAAGTTCCAACCAAACAAAAAACTCAGTTTTCCTTTCCTTTCCATTCCCATTCCCATTCCCATTCTCATTCCCATTACCATTCATGACCATAGAGTATAGACCATTAACTCAACTATATATGTTTTAAAAAATATAATTTTATTAAAAGTTTCAATAAATATTTTTTAATATATATCTATCATAGAAATTAGAATTTTGATTAGTTGAATAAATTTAAATTTATCTTACAAGTTTTTTTTTTTTAATTTTATTTATTTATTTATTTCTAATAACTCATATAGGTTACATATAAATATTGTTCAATTATTACAACTTTTGACTTAAGGTTTCGATTCCTAATAATGACAATTAATTGTCATTATTATCAGAAGTGGGCCAGCAGCGGCCGTCGTACAGCGGCGGCCAGACGACTGTGGGCAGCGGCCGGCTGACGATGGTCGTACGACGACCGGACAGAGTGGGCCGACAAATGATGGCCGGATGGTAACCGGAGGGGTGGGGGTGGCCGTACGGTGGCCGGACGAAGGGGTGGTGGTGGCCGACGGACGGTGGTCGAAGGGGTGGTGGTGGCGGTGGCCGAACGATGGTGTATAAATATAAAAAATGTTAGTTATTTGTTGACAGTTTTTAACTGTCATAAATCCTTGAGTGTTGACAGTTAAAAACTATCAACAAATAATTGTCAAGATCTTTCTTGACAGTTAAAAACTATCAAGAAAACAATATTTTCTTGTAGTGTTTACAAAGTAAATTGTATTTGATTGTGTCATTGTTTGACATGTCTTCACTTACTTTGACAAGGGTTGATGGGCCACGGCCAACACTTTACAATGTTCTTTTTAACAATTTATTTTTTTTATATAAATAAAATGTTATTTTTTAAATAAAAAATAATAATAATTTGACATGTCTTGATCAATATGTAAACATAGCAATTTCAATTTAAAATGAAGAAATTACACGAAACCTGATTGAGGTAAGCCTATTCATAGGAAGGAAAGACTTTTACGAAAATTAACATTCACCTTCTCTATAAGTAGTCAAATTTGGTCAAAATTAACTGTTGGAAGCGTATTTTCATCATTTCGTCTCATTTTTTGTATTTTATTTTAAAATACAAACTGATTTTTTTTATTAATAAAAACGAACTCTGATGTTCATATCTCAGAGATGGTTGGTGGAGATTAAAGACAAATATCATAATAAAAAAATGAAAAAAAATGAAAAAAAATAGGTGGAGATTTATATTGGATCACTATGGAGATCTTGAGATCGATCTCTAAGGGAGGCTCAATCCTACTCAAGTGCGAACATGGGAGGTGAGCCTCCCTATCCTCTCTTGTGCGGTGTAAGAGGAAGCACAAGCCTCGTTCAGTTTGCGACCAGGTAGGCTCCAACCTCACCTCCCTCTCGAGATCAATCAATAGATCTCCATCAACCTTTTTTTTTTTTCATCTTTTAAAATTCTATTATTATTATTATTTTATCTCCACAATCCATCTTTGGGATGGTGGATATCTTTCTTTTTTTTTCTTTTTCTTTTTTTCTAGTTTTTTATTTGCTCTCCATCGTCCATCTCTCATATGGATGCGGAGATCCATCATTTTTTTTCTTTTTTTTTTTTAAATGATATTTTTTTAATATAATAATGATTTTATTTCATTTTACCCTTTTGATAATGATGTTGAAAAAATTCAAACAGGATTCGAATTGGATTATTAAAAAAAAAAAAAACGGCCTTTTGATTCAAAATTCAAACCATATTGAATTTGTATAGCATGCTTGTGGTTTTCCGTACGATCCATCATCTTTAAGTTGCAAATGCAATTCAAATCTAATAGTCATGTCAATTAAATTTAAATGAGCCTTCTCATCATCTTTTGTCTTCCCTTCTATATTTAATAATGTATCCAAGATGTTATTGTTGGAAAATAGTAAACTGGTGAATGAGAAATTAATATTTGAAGTGCACCTGTTGAATTGGATAATAATAAGTCCAACATTGGCGAGAAACAAAAGCTTTATCAAGTATATATAATACCACTTGTATAGAAGCTTGCAAGTAAGTGTAGCATAAGAGGCTCACTCTTGTGCACCAGGGAAGTGTGAATTATAGGCCGTGGGTTCATCAACTCGAACCTCATGGTGTGCATCTATGGCCCAAACCGGTTTTGCTACTTACGAAAATCAAAGGAAACACCATTCTCTCTTTACAAGAGACATGTTGGGAATTTAAACCGATGAACGTAGAAACAAAATGCTTAATATTCGCCTATAACTCATAGCAATTAACGTATATAGTAGAAAAATGAGATGAGAGAAAAATAAACAATCACATAACACAAGATATACATGGAAAACCCTAAATAGAGAAAAAATCACGGGCTGTCAAGACGACAGAGAAAGTTCTACTATATGATGAATTGTAACAACCATCTACTCCAGGATTCTCTCTCACAACCCAAACCCCAAACTACCGAGCCTTACCAAGCCTCTATGCTCACAACCGAGCTTTACATCATGGCTCTTAGCTCAGAATGCTCATAAGGTTCTCCTCCGAGTACACCCCTCTAAATATCCCCCTAGGTCTCCCCTGAATATCACCCACGGATCTCCCTCTTGATCCCCAGATATTCCTTGGATCCCTCCCTGGATATTCCATTAGGTCTCCCTAAGAACCACCCACTCTCTGATATTACAGGTGTTCATTTTTTCTCCACACAAATAACCTAGTTACAAGGTTCTATTTATACTTGTTACAAGGATTTTAAACCTACAAGGAAATCCATCTCCTATACATATAATACTTACTTGTTTCACATAAATACTATTTCCTTTTATGACAAGTCTTATTGTAAAGAGAAATCCTTATCCTTCAAGCACAAGAACTTCAAGAAGAAAACCTTTCCTTTTTCCACACACCTTTCCTGACATGTGCAAGATACACCATCATTGCAGTCCAGGCCGCGGTTTGCAACCCGCGCCCTACATCGCAAAAGGACTCTGGAAGCGACCGCTCAGAATACTGAAGTCTACGCCTTTTGCCTACGCCGCGTTCTAGTGAAACCATTATCCCTACCGCTGTCAAACCCACAGTGCTTTTGACTATGATAACCTCTGGAAACGACAGATGTTCGAACGGCTTCCTATGCTCGTGCCTGCACCGCGGTCCACGTCGCAGTTCCTTCCGAAATTCAATTCTTCAATTCTTATTCGGTCTTCAAGCCTCCCTCAAACACCATCTCCAACTTCCAAACGTTTCCTATGTCTCCAGGAAGTTTCACATCAGTTGAGTCTCATTTAGTTCACAGTGGGTTCACTTGGGAATACAAGCTAAAACCTAACAAGACAATCATAGGGGGAAAAGAAAAAAAGGCAAACATAACCCTTCCTTTGCTACAAACGAAAAATAATTCTTCTTGTTTGTTTAATTTTGGGTTTCAAGTGCTCTAATTTTTTTCTTTCGCGTATGGTAAGTTCTGACTATAATTTTAGTTTGTTGTTGTAGTTGTACTGTAAACACGTTCTACTAGTTGAATCATTGTATCCTAGGAGACAAACGCCAAAGACATATGATGTAGAGGGTGAATTTGTCTTCGGGACATTGTGTGAAACACGGGCCCCGATTCTAGATTCTTGTTGAATCAGAATATATACGATTTATACAATCTTTGGTTTGTATTTGTTCGTATGTTCGTTAGTTGTAAACCAGTGGGTAACAATTTAAGACAAATTCTAATTTCTTCTGGTTTCTTTTTCGTCTGTGATACGAACAAAAAATATACATACAAACAGTGGTTTGAACGGATAAAACCTATATATATATAACAATAGTGTTATATTTTCAATCTTCATCTCACTGGTTGATATCCTTGTGTTTGATATCAGAGTTTGTTATCAGCAGTGTTGCAGAAGTCGGCGACTAGGGCCGACTAGTCGCTCGGCGGTGCTCTGCCATTGCGATTCGAAGGTAGTCGAGAGTATTAGGCGTTTTCAGTCAAAGTCGGTCAAAATCGGACCTAGTCGGACCTAGTCGCCACTCTCTTCTTCTCTCGCTGATCAGTGACCACTGTGCTTCACTCATTCACCGATCGTCGTCGCCCATCGCCGATCGTTCCTATCCTTCACTTCGGCTCTAGTCGACTTTGACCGTCGAGCCCTTAAAAAAAAAAAAAAAAAATAGAAGAAGAAGAAGAAGAAGAAGACAAACATGAAGAGGAAGAAGAAAGAGGCAAACCTCTACGTTGGGAGGAGACTGGCGGCAGCAAAAGGAAACAAATAACTAAAGAGGAAAAAACCCTAGAATTTGTTTGTTTGTTTTGTGGTAACTGATGGGCTTTTGTCAAATTGGGCTTTAAAATACTTAAAAACCCAATAAATTACCAAATTATAGTTTTTAATTTTAATTTTCTAATTTGTATTTTTTCACTTTTTTAAGTATTCTAATTTATAGTTATTAATTACATTTAACATTTTACAGTTTTAAATTTAAAAACATCTACCATGTGTCAAATATAATTTTTTTCTTACTTTCTAGTATATTAAATAATTTTATTTCTATTTATCGTTTATAATTACGTGTTATTATATATAATAAATTGATTTAATTTCTTTTAAACTTAGTTGGGATTTAGTGATTTACTTATTAATTATTTAATTATAAAATATAAAATATAAATTTAATTAATTTATAATATATCATTAATACATTATTACTATTTTTGTGTTTAATATGAAAAAATATAAACAATAATATATAAAAAAATATTTCCGGCTTACTGTCGGTCGGCCGGCAGCCGACTTTCGACCATCTCCCTAGTCCCCGACTAGTCCCCGATTAGTCCCCCTAGACGCTAGACGGGGTGGATCGCCGCCTGACTAGTGACTAACGACTTTTGCAACATTGGTTATCAGTATTTGATAACAATAATATATCATATTTTGATATATTAATGCTTGACATAAAATATCAATGTGTTTGATAGACACAACTTGAAGTATTGTGGTCTATAGATTATATCACTATACACAACTTAAGTGTTTGATACACAAAAACAGTATTTGGTATATCATTGTTTGATATATTTGTGTATATTGGTGTTGATATATATTAACATTAGATTTTATTATCAGTGTTTGATTATATAATAGGGGGAACTAGACAAACATCCCCGATGTTAGTCATAATTATACAAATATTTCACTTTTGGTGATATTGATAGAAAACCTACCCGACATTTGATAAATGTTGCACATACAACCCCTGTCATTAGTTTTATACCGTTAAATCCTAAAAGCTGGGAGCAATATAGTCTTTTTGATCAAAATTAAAAAAAAAAAATAATTGAAAAGCAATAATTTATTAATTAATTTTGGATTAATTTACTATTTTTAAAAAAATTAATTAAAAAAAAAATCTCTGATCTCAGAGATGGAGATCTTCGTCTATCTCTAATTAGAGGGACTAGAGATAGAGATGGAGTCGTCGAAGAACTCCATCTCTGACCAGACAGAGATAAAGCCGATGAACTCCATCTCTGGTTAGAGATGGATATCAACTCCATCTCTGTTCTTGATGAATATTAGTATTTTTATTTTTATTTTTCTTATTTTGGTGGATTTGATGAAGAAGATGTCGGTTGATGATTGTGGTGTTTATATTGTGTTGGATTTAGTTGTGAATGAAATAAGATGGGAGAAATGTAAATTGGTTTTTTGGAATTGATGAAGAAGATATGGTAAGGAAGTTCAGGTAGATGAAGGTGATTTTTTAATTTTTTTAATTTTTTTAATTTTTTTTTTTTTTTTTTTTTGTTTTGTGGATTGATGAAGAATTTACTTTTTTTTTTGTTTTGTTTGGATTGATGATGATGGTTGGGTGATGTTTGATGATTTGAAGATGTTTTTGTTTGATGATTTGAAGACATTTATGTTTGATGATATTTTCTTGAGAGAAAATGAAGAATTTTATTTCTCAATGGTGGGGTTTGATGATTTTTTTATTTATTTTTTTCCATTTTTTTGTATATAGAAGATGAAGTAAAATTTCTACAAGGTTATACTAAACAACCTAGAGGGGGGAATAGGTTGACACTGTTTTTTAAAAACTCTTTCGAGGTTTTTGTCAAACACTTGGTGAGCATACAAATTGACATTTAATATGATTGTTATGAGAAAACAATTATCACATATAGGCTCAATTCACCACCTTTGATCTATAAAACATATAACAAGAGACAATGTATCTCATATGCATATATGTTTAATGCAAAGCAAATTCCACAAGTTGTACTTTAAATATTACAATGTAAATTCACTAAGTAGAACTTTACAACTTAAATAGAATATTACAAGATACAATGTTCAAACACTACAAAAGATACAAGAGACAAATATGACTTTGATTAAAAGAATGTTTGCATTCTAATCTTTACAAAGAATTTTGTTTACAAGGATGTGAAGAAATGAAGATCTAAACAAGATACAATTGATCACACATACAAATATAAAGAGATAAGGATAGATTCATTTGACACATCATTTTTACGTGGTATAACCTCTAAAGACGAAACATCCACGGGTTGAATTCACAACCACCGACAAACCGTATTCCACTATGTCAAATAAAAGTACACCCTCAAAAGTGACTAATCCACATGATACACTCTCTAAGATATCCGTTCTACTCTACCATCGGGCCTAGTGAAACACTTTGCCTAATTTCTATCTGAGATACTACTCTCACACCTCTAGAAAGCAACTTTCTATCCGAGATGCTACTCTCACGCCTCTAAGAAGATTTCTTGCATGACTATCCGGATCGTCTCGATCCTAGCCAAGACTTCTTACTTAACTATCTAAATCATCCCGATTCTAGTCAAAACTTTCACACTTAACTATCTGGATCGTCCCGATCCTAGTTAAGATTTCATACCTTTTGCAAGGACTTCCTAATTGTGATCAATGAATGCAAATGCAAACAAACACGCAATATAGAACATGAGATCAACACATCCTATGGGAACTAGACATAGTCATGAAAGTCTACAAATCAAAGTTGTTTATTTACTATATACATGAACAAAAACTTAGAACATGTGAATCACAAAAAACACACTTAACTCCTATATTTATTCATATGCAACTAAAGCTTGAAACAAAGTATATACATTAAGCACATATTTAAGACTTTAGTATTAAAACAAAAATGTTAGAAACACAGAATATGATCAATCAAATCTCTAGCAATCATTTAGAGCATATATTCACAAAATGATCAATTAAATCCTAATAGGGTCTAAATATAAAATCAAATGTGATAATCCTAGATATATTCAACTAAAGAATCCTAGGGCATGAAAGGGATATCAATCATCAAAATAGAGGCAATCAAAGCACAAATAGCCCTAAATTATAAGTTAGTCACAATACAATGCACAAATATGTGAAATCTTAGATTTAAGAAAACCTAGATCACATTCAAGTCTCTAATTAGACAACTATATCTTATAATTGAAGCTCCATCTCCTATCAACATTTGTTCAAGTCACATACACTCAAATAGGAAGAAGACCCAAGTAATTGAACATTTGAAAGTGCAAATCACAAAAGATAATCAAATACTTTGTTAACTCAAGTGCAGTCACGAAACTAGTGTAGAACCACCAAAATACTTGAACAAAAGACTTCAAGGTTGCTTGGATATGATAGAGGACTTCAAGAGGAAAAATCTCCAACTTGAATCACTCAATTTCGAGTTGAAATGAGTGAGATATGGTGATTTGAAGTTGAGAGAAATTTCAGAAATTTTTCTACACTTTTCTTCTTCTTCAATTTCGAAAATGAGAGGATTTCGGGCAACCAATGAAGGGCTGCACATCAGCTCCCCATGGAGGCACGTGGCCTCCATGGGGGCAGAGGGCATTCCTTCCCGTGGGGCCCACGCGCCTCCATGGGGAAGAGGTGCAAATGGCACTTTGCCATTTTCCTCTTCCCTCGCATACTTTTCACGTTCTTCAACCGTTCTCTGGCCTCCGAACTTCGAATTCGAATCCATTTTCAGATTACGAACCGTAACTCTCTCACACACATGGAAGACTACAAAATTTGACCAAAAACTTGGAATTTGACTCGATACACAAAGACGAACACCATGCACGTTAAACACACAGAAAGTTTCGTAACTTCCAACTCGGAACTTGAAAACTTATGAATGAGTAACCGAAACGTTCGGAACTTAAGGATGAACAATATGAGAATATATTCAAGTCCAATTACAATAAAACACAAACAAACAAACACAAGAACACACAAGTATACCATTTCTTAGAGATAGTCATAGAACATACATGTTTACAATGTTTGTCAATTTAAATCTAATGTATTTGCATATAATATCATGTATGTGAATGTGTTATACCAATTGAGCACAATGATGTAGGGATACATATTGATGCAATGTGTGTGTGCTTAAATGCTTTTGTAAGAGGATTGAGGTATAAATATACCTTTGATGTGTAACAATGTTTACTCCTCTAGAAGGCTTCACTTTGCATGGTAAGTTGCCAATCTTCTTTGAAGATTAATTAACCATTGAACCTAAACAATTAATCAATACAAAGGAAATGTTGTTTTGATATAGAATTATGCCAACATGACTTAAAAACCTAACATGAAGATCTTTTTTTTTTTTTTTCCAATTTTATTTATTAATTATTTGATTATTTAAATAAAAAAAAAGATTTGATTTTTTTTTTCAGAATATGATTTTTAGTTATATTATAAAATGAAAATAAAGGGCATTTTGGTCATTTTTCACTTTTGACAATTGACCGTTAGGATTTAACAATATAAAACTAACGGCAAATGATGTATGTGCAACATTTATTAAATGTCAGGTAGGTTTTCTATCAATACCCCCAAAGTACTATATCCATGTAATTATGACTAACCTCGGGCGATGTTTGTGCAATTCTCCCTATATATATTAACATACCGGTTTATGTTACCGGTGACTCATGTTATGTATTAATATCAAGTGGTTCATAACAATATTATATTATTGTTTGATATCAATTCGAATTTATTAGTGTTTGATATCAGTGTTATATCAAATTTGATATATCAGTGGTGATATATTGTTGCATATTGGTTTTGTTGATATATATATATATATATATATATATATATATACACATTAGAACCCTTGTAAATTAATCTTCTATAAATTAATATCCACTCTAAATTAATAAAAATCTCGTCTTGACTTGGATTAGTGTAAAAAATTAATAAACCCTTATATCATAATTATTAATAATTTCTTTTTGAAACCTAGTATAAAATTTTGGTCCCGGATGTCGTATAAATTAACAATTTCATAAGGGCGTGTTTGGCGCACCGGATTGGACTGGGATTGGACTATTTTAGTCCCAATCCGGTGTTTGGCATCGTTTTGGACAAGGGATTACAAATCCCAGAAGCAAATTTAGTCCCATGATCATGGGACTAAATAAACCCAACACCCACCCCACCTCTATTTATCCCGGGACTATTTCTCACTGTTTGCTCCCTCCATCAGCGGCCACCGCAAGACGTCCACCGCCGGTCGCCGCACCTCTCACCTCTCACCTCTCACTGCCGGTGTGATCTCCTCTCATCGATCTAGAATTTTTTTTCCACCATTTTTGTAACAGAGAAATGAGAGAAATGAGAGAAAGAGATGTGAGGAAAGAGAAGGGGAAGATTCAAATTTTCTCCCGGTAACAAAGAAAGAGAAAGAGAAAGAGAAGAGAAGAGATAAAGATGGAGATGGAGTTGATTGTTGGATTTGTGAATGAAAATTGTTGATCGGAGATTTGGAGTTGTGTTAAAAAAAAAAGAGAAAGAAAGCAGAGGAGAAGAAGAAGAAGAGAAGGATGTTGACCGTGGATGTGGGTTGGTGGAGTGGGTGGAAGTGATTGGTTTTTTTAATTTTTTTTTGTAAGATAAAACTTTTATTTTGTACAATCCCATGCTTTACCCAAACACATGATTGGATTATTTTAGTCCAATCCCATATTTCTCCAAACACGGTATAGTATTAATTTAATCCAATCCAGTCCAATCCAATCTCATTTAATCCCAGTCCCATCTTAATCCAATCCAATCCCATGAAATAGTCTAATCCAATCCCGCGCACCAAACAGGCCCTAAAAGTACAAAATATATTACATATTTTTCAAGAACTAGAAAAGTATTTAAAGATGCTAGTTTACACTAAGCCACCATGTTTGATATTTTTGACTTCATCCTTCATCTTTTAAATTGTCCCCATGAAGTTATTGTGATCACCTTGTTATTGTAGCCAAAAGGTTTCAATTAAATTTAACATTTAAATAGCTTTAATTGTAGATATTTTAGATACCTCATAACTATCATCGTCGTCATCATCTATTTCAACCACACAATCATTATTCTGCCTTGTGATATCATTGATGATAACCTCTTCAGTTGGAGTGTAACACACTTCTTCTTCTGCCGGATGGTTAAGTAGATGATTGACATCGATAGGATTTCTACAGTCGAAACTTTGAATTTGTTGTTCTAATTCACTCATAACACCACTATCCTCAATGTCTCCCTCAGATTCTCCTTGTACTATACGAATTTTGCAATGAAGAAAACAATCGGTGATGGTCTTAGGCTTAACAACAAATGTCCATGCTGCAACAGCCAAACGAATGGCTTCTAAAATATCAATCTTTTCAGGATCAAGTGTGTTGGATTCCAAACGATCAAGTAGCATACAATTAAAGAGACAACGATAATATGCCTTGAAAATTCGAATTATTTCAGCATCACATAGTCGTAGCTTTGATGTCGAATTTGGTAGCAAATAGTGCACTTTTGTGTTACTAAGTTGGATGTGATTATGTTGCTCTGTAAGTGGTACATGGGCAGTACAATTGTCAAGGAGAAGCAAAACCTTTCGATTTGCCATGGGCAGTGCAATTGCGATTAGGAATCTTGGAAAAAAAAAAGGAACTTTCCATAAAGAAAAAAATTGACTAAATAAGGAATCTAGAAAAAGAACCTTCCCTAAATAAGAAAACCGACTTCCACACTTTTTCTAAGATAAAATAACACATTACAAGGTAAAACCCTTAAAATTAATAACCTCTCTAAATTAATACTCAATAGTGGGTCCCAATAATATTAATTTAGAGGGGTTCTACTGTATATATATTTTTGGTTCTAAAATTCTTGTTTTGGTTTTCAACGATAATGACTACCGAATCAACTATGAACTTGAGTGAGGCTCAAGAGACTCTGGTGGTACACCCGAGTGTGACTTAATAGACTCCGGTGGTAAACCCAAGTGTGGCTCAAAAGACTCCAGTGGTCAACCCGAATGTGGGACAGATGGCCAACCCAGTGGTGAACGCTTTTGTGAGGCAGATGCCTAACCTGATGATAAACCCTTTTGTGGGTCAAAGTTATATCCTGACGGCGAATCCATTTATGGCCTTGGTATCGGTTCTGATGAACCACATGGAGAAACTTGAAAATTTTAGTGGTCCGAATTTTATAAGGTGGCAGCAAAAGATGTTGTTTTCTTGACCACTCTGAATCTTACAAGATTCTTGACTGAGGAGACTCCTAAGCTCAATAGTGGTGAAGCGCGAGATATGCAAATCTAGAATGCTATTGATGGATTGATGCATTCATACTTTCTATGCTGCAACTACATTCTAAATGAGTTGTCAAACTCGTTGTATAGTGTATATAATGTGAAGAAAATAGCCAAAGAGTTATAGGAATCATTAGATTGAAAGTATAAGACATAGAATGTCGGATCAAAAAAATTTGTGATGGGCCAATTTCTGGGTTATAAGATGGTGGACTCCAAAACAGTTATCAATCAAGTCTAAAAGATTCAAGTGATTCTGCATGAGATTCATACCGAGGGGATGGTCTTGAGTGAAACCTTTCAAGTAGCTACTATCATTGAGAAGCTAACTGGAAGGATTTCAAGAACAACCTTATGCACAAGCAAAAGAAGATGAAGATTGAAGATCTCATTGTCAGACTTCGGATCAAAGAAGACAATAAGAAGTCTGAAATGAAAGGGTTCAATCTACCTAAAGCAAATACTAATATTGTGGAGCTTGGACATAGTTTAAAGTTCAAGAAGAACAAGCCAGGAAAATGGTGGACCAAATTGGGTCCAAAAGTCTCCAAGAAGCCGAAGTTCCAATTTTAAAGAAAGTGCTTCAATTATGACAAAATGGGTCACAAGCCTTCTGAGTGCAAGTTTCCAAAGAAGAATAAGAACTACAAGGCAAATGTGGTGGCAAGCATCTCAAAAGATGTCTCTGATATAAATCTCTCTATGGTTGTGTCTGAAGTGAATCTAGTTAGGTCTAACCCGAGGGAGTGGTGGATAGACACCGGGGCCATTTGTACGTGTGCTTGGAAATGGAGATGTTCAATGCCTTCGAACCAATTATGAATTGGGATAAGCTATTATGGGCAACTTGGCTACATCTGACATTAAGGGTCAAGACCAAGTGATCCTGAAGATGACATCTGAGAAAGAGCTAACCTTGAATAACGTGTTGTATGTGCTTAAAATTTGCAAGAACTTAGTGTCCGATTTGTTTCTTGAAACAAATACAACGTGTGTCTAAAACAACCTAGAGGAGGGGGGTGGGTTGAATGGGTTGTTAATCTGATTATTACCAACCTTTTCCGATTAGTCAATATTCAAGAATAAACCCAATTCAACAAACAAATAAATCAAGTATAAAGTGCGAAAATTAAAGAACACTTGATTTTTACGTGGAAACCTTCAACAAGGAAAAACCACGAGCTATTATGCTAGCCACACACGGTCACCGAAATCCATTATATGAATAAAAGGTTACACCCTCAAGTGATACACGGACTCTCACTATAGACAACCTCAGGCTATGGACACTACCACTCACCTCTCTCGGTTCAATCCCTAGTGATATCCCCCGATACACTATTCTTGGCGTGAGCACCTCCTACTCTACCCGCATGCCTTTTACAGTGGCACTTGACCAGTCTTGCTTGTGCACTAAGCAACTTAGTCACAAAACTTAACTCTCACAAAGAGATCAACAACCTATGTGAATATGCAATGATATTCAATATGCAAATAATGCAAGGCTATACTAAATGCTTATCTAGAAATTTAAGATGTCAATGAGATCATTCTTAGATATCAATATTACTATATGTCATGGCATACAACTTAGCTATGTAAAGGATAACCAATCCTAGATACAATAGCTATCACAAACAATCTCAATCAAACAATGAGATAAATTAGCTAGATGTTATATAAGCTTGAAATCTTAGCTATCATAAAACAACAACTCAATCAATCAACACAAATATCTCAACTTGTAAATAAATCTTAATCTAGATGCCAATAAGTCATAAATGAGATTTCTTACTAAGTAAGAAAACAAAAATGGATGAGATGGTATTCAACTTATCAAGTCATGTGTGTTGAAGAAGACCCATGCATGAGCAC